>CM042165.1:746689-766469 GCA_023376005.1 Doryteuthis pealeii | reverse complement strand
TGAACATCGGGGCAACCAGTCTACTTGTCCTATTAGCACGGACTGTCGCTCCTACGAATAATAGACGTTAGACGTGGCGCGCTAATTTCGTGTTGCCATCTTCTTGCGTTCTTATTCCCGAAAATTATATACCTTGGTAACATATTGAACTATTAGTAATAGTTCTTAATATATTATCGTATAAGACACTGGTAATAATGTACCATACACTGTTATAAGTCACAGGTCCCGCTCATGTTCTCTAATTTTAATGTTATTTGATTTTAAAATGTGTTTACCTCCGAGATGTCAATTAAGAAATGTAACTGTGGTTAATCTTAGTATAGATATACATAGAAAAGGACATTTGATGATAATTATACATGTAATATTATTTATCCTCAACAGCTCTTAGCTCTTATCACCAGCTATCGGATGTCAGTGTATGAATCACACCACAGCACCGTTCAATTATTTTCTTCAGTTTTGAGCTCTTAAAAGGGGTTAATATAGCAGATACTTATACCTCTCACATAGACTCGGTCTGACTCTAATGATGCATCACCATTCTCTGGTTTTTAATAAGAGATCCCTTATGTGACTGCCACTAACAATGTTATCTTATTCTACATATATTTTGCTTGAGGCTGAGGAGTATCCTTTCACACATCGGGATTCTTTAGGCTATGTGAAATGCAAACAGCCTTGTCCAAGATTTGAACTCGGGTTGACGAGTCCATTTCCTATAACTCTAACCATTACACAAAGCACCTCCAAATTTTTCTAATTTCAGATGTATGAGGGTAATCCAAAAGTAGGGTCTCCAAAGCTCTGGGGACGCAATTGATTAAACTATTGTTTTTTGGACAGTTAGTGTAGTGTTAGATTTTTAATTAAACTTGTTTTGAAATCTCAAAATCGGAGGGGGAGGGGGTAGATGACTGACACTAGGTAGTAACATCAAGTTGAACCCCCAGCGTTCCTGTAAACAAGACTGTAAGAACAGAAGTCTAGTTAGCTTAGCAGTTTAAGTGTGGTTACATAATTATTGATCCCTAATAACTTTATATATAGGTAGTGTAGAAACATAATGGCGATTAGTGCAGCTGATGGCCCTTGAGAGTGAGTGACGGCACTTGACCTCACTCTCACCTTGCCTTCGGGGATAAATCGTGAGAACGCGTAAGACATGGAAGAATCCTGTCTTCCGGTTTAAGGATAGTAAGTTTAAGTCAGTTAGCAAGTAGGAGCCGAGCTCGTAAGATGTAAGTCTCACTGCGCAGATGTCTGGGTTGGGGATTGAAAATAAAGTAACATCAAAGTAAAATCGAAGTCTTGTGTTTATTACCTAAAAACTAACAATGACATAGGGCTTCTGATAAGGAGAAATCCGCTAACAGAAACCAGACCCGAAGTCCCCAGAAAGTCCAGACCTTAGAAGAGACCAGACCAGATAGACGATCCAGAATAAGCAAAGCCCGGCCAGAAGAATAGATGTCCAAGATATATAGAAGCAAGTAGAAGTAAAGAAGTAAGAAAAGGGTATACAACAAGTGATAGACACCCTTATGTAAGCATTGTCTCTGATTTACTCCAGCCCCAGTTGAGAATCTGGCTCAAAATAATAAAAAAATGTGATCACATAAAATATAAGCCTTGGTTGTCTCTTTGTGAACTAATGTGAACTCAAGCTTCAACAGAACCAGACGGCAAATAGAAGAAATAAAGTCAGACCAGACCAGTTTAGAAGAATGTCCCAGCTATGCAAGAAACAGAATAAGGTACCAGGTAAGCTACTCAAGCAAGTCAGAAAAGACTTAAATATGTGGGAGAACAATGTACGAATGTTGGTTTATCTCTCCATAACCACGAGATGGGTATATAACGTTGTTTTGTATTATTCAGAACTGTTGTACTCTAGCTTTAGTGTTATAATATATGTTTTGGCCGATGTGCCCTTTGGCCTTCATCAGGTGTTTTCCTGTTGAACTTTGAAACCTTCTGTTCTCAGTTGACACATGGCACAACAGATATAAAGGGTTGAGTTAATAAGTGACAATCATCTGTAAGGATGGAGGTTCAATGCTAACCAGGGGGCAATAATTAACTAGAATACTTAACATAGTTTTAACACTTGTACCCAGTCACGGTTAATGGAATGAGAACAGTCTGGTGGCAATGGATATAAGGGTTGATTTAATACAGTCTGGTGCAATGGATATAAGGGTTAATACAGTTCTAAGTGACAATCATCTATAGGTTTGCAGGTTCAATCCTGGCCAAGGGCAATAATAACATAGAATACTTAACATAGCATAACACTTGTACCCAGTTATGGGTAATGGAATGAAAACAGTCTACCCTGGTGCACTGAATAAAGGGCTTGGTTCTAAGTTCTAAGAAGGCTCCTGATTTTGACAAGAAGGCTCCCGAGTTCGAAGAAAAGGTCCCCCCACCGAGTCCGTAGAAAAGGTCCCCCCCCCCCGAGTTTGAAGGAAAGGTCCCCATACCCCCGAGGTCGAAGCAAAAGGTCCCCCACCCCCGAGGTGAAGAAGCCCCCCCCTCGAAGTTTGAAGCAAAAGGTTACTCCCCTCGAGTTCGAAGAAAAGTCCCCCCCCCCGAGTTCAAAGAAAAGGTTCCCCTCGAGTTTGACAAGTAACACATGAAGAAGGCAAAAGACACATCGACCCAAACATATATATAACAAATATATAAAGATGAGGACAACAGTCTAAAAAAATCCAAATAATATAAATCGATTTAAAAATTTTTTTTATATGGAGAGTAAAACTGAAGCGTAGAATCTTAGAAGATCATGAAATTTTTTGCTTTTGGCCTTTCATTTGAGTCGATCCGAAAACTGAAGGTCAACAAGTGAAGGTCTGATCTGAAGCAGAAGGCCGACGAATGACACTCTGCTGACCCTAGACAAATGCACACAGATATTATGACCGCGAGAAAGAAGTGCAAATCAATAACTAAATAATTCCATTTTTTATGGGCACTTTGCTCATGCAAAACAACCGTGGATGAAGGTGGGTATATTTGTATTATCTTTAATGATGTGTACTCCGCACGATAATTCCATTAAAGTTTAAACTAGATACAAATTACCATTTTTTATAAATGGCAAATTTCAGACGGTGATTGTATCAATAATTTTCAGTATTATGAATTTTTTATCGATAATGGAAATAGAATAATTATTGATTATTTTAATGATGTGAAGTCGAACGGAACGTGTAGAGAAACGCCGATAAAATGAGGTGACCTGATTGAAATGAAACACGCAACAAATTATTCCAAGAGTCATTCAAACTAATGAAGAGATTCTTTTTTGTTTCTTTTTTTTATTTTTCCATTTTTTGTTAAAAACCCTAACAATCTATTATCTTAGTCAAGCCAATCCGCTAAAAATAAGCAATCTCAGCATTTTTTGTTGATTTTGGTGGACATTGACAAATTCTGGCCTTAGTCGGTTTAAATCGCAATTTCTTGCATATTTCTGGTCCAATCTTAAAAATATTTATATGGTTGGAAAGAAATGGTTGGAAAGAAATTAAAATAATGTTTCTAAATATGTAATTCAGTTAGAGTAGCAATCCCAGCACTTTTGTTGATTTTGGTGGACATTGACAAATTCTGGCCTTAGTCGGTTTAAAATCGAAATTTCTTGCATATTTCTGGTCCAATCTTAAAAATATTTATATGGTTGGAAAGAAATGGTTGGAAAGAAATTAAAATAATCTTTCTAAATATGTAATTCACTTAGAGTCCAATCCAGCACATTGGTTGATTTTGGTGGACATTGACAAATTCTGGCCTTAATTGGTTTAAATCGCAATTTCTTGCATATTTTCTGGTCCAATCTTAAAATATTTATATGGTTGGAAGAAAGACACCATCAATTGAAGTTCTCCCACATCGGCAATACCAGCTCCGAGTGGGCAGATCAGGTAGGATCACACTCAGAAACCGATGCTTCCTGAAAAAGCTGATCACAAAACGCCAAACCCACACCATTGCCTAGTGCTATGCTTGATCCGCATTGGCTTCCAACTCTAAACCCCACACTTCAACACTAGGGTCCTGGCCTTACCCAATGTCACTGCTTCCGCCCCCAAAACCAAGCCGACGAAAAATACCCCAGGCATTGTCAAGATTGCTCCCCTGTAATCAGCCTGGCCGAAAGGAACTAATTTCTCCTCAAAAGCAATTCGATGGTAATTGGACTTAGTATTATTCTACATCTCCCCGTCCTCCTCCCCCTCTCCCATTGCGTGAGCGTATTGGCTTTTGAGGAGAAATTAGTTCCTTTCGGCCAGGCTGATTACAGGGGAGCAATCTTGACAATGCCTGGGGTATTTTCGTCGGCTTTGGTTTTGGGGGCGGAGTGACATTGGGTAAGGCCAGGACCCTAGTGTTGAAGTGTGGGGTGTTAGAGTTGGAGCCAATGGGATCAAGCATAGCACTAGGCAATGGTGTGGGTTTGGGTTTTGTGATCAGCTTTTTCAGGAAGCATCGGTTTCTGAGTGTGATCCTACCTGATCTGCCCACTCGGAGCTGGTATTGCCGATGTGGGAGAACTTCAATGATGGTGTCTTTCTTTCCAACCATATAAATATTTTTAAGATTGGACCAGAAATATGCAAGAAATTGCGATTTAAACCAATTAAGGCCAGAATTTGTCAATGTCCACCAAAATCAACCAATGTGCTGGGATTGGTACTCTAAGTGAATTACATATTTAGAAAGATTATTTTAATTTCTTTCCAACCATTTCTTTCCAACCATATAAATATTTTTAAGATTGGACCAGAAATATGCAAGAAATTTCGATTTAAACCGACTAAGGCCAGAATTTGTCAATGTCCACCAAAATCAACAAAAGTGCTGGGATTGCTACTCTAACTGAATTACATATTTAGAAAGATTATTTTAATTTCTTTCCAACCATTTCTTTCCAACCATATAAATATTTTTAAGATTGGACCAGAAATATGCAAGAAATTGCGATTTAAACCGACTAAGGCCAGAATTTGTCAATGTCCACCAAAATCAACAAAAATGCTGAGATTGCTATTTTTAGGGATTGGCTTGACTAAGATAATAGATTGTAGGGTTTTTAACAAAAAATGGAATAAATAAAAAAAAGAAACAAAAAAGAATCTCTTCATTAGTTTGAATGACTCTTGGAATAATTTGTTGCGTGTTTCATTCAATCAGGTCACCTCATTTTATCGGCGTTTCTCTACACGTTCCGTTCGACTTCACATCATTAAAATAATCAATAATTATTCTATTTCCATTATCGATAAAAAATTCATAATACTGAAAATTATTGATACAATCACCGTCTGAAATTTGCCATTTATAAAAATGGTAATTTGTATCTAGTTTAACTTAATGGAATTATCGTGCGGAGTACACATCATTAAAGATAATACAAATATACCCACCTTCATCCACGGTTGTTTTGCATGAGCAAAGTGCCCATAAAAAATGGAATTATTTAGTTATTGATTTGCACTTCTTTCTCGGGTCATAATATCTGTGTGCATTTGTCTAGGGTCAGCAGAGTGTCATTCGTCGGCCTTCTGCTTCAGATCAGACCTTCACTTGTTGACCTTCAGTTTTCGGATCGGACTCAAATGAAAAGGCCAAAAGCAAAAATTTCATGATCTTCTAAGATTCACGCTCAGTTTTACTCTCCATAAAAAAATTTTTTAAAATCGATTTATATTATTTGGATTTTTTAGACTGTTGTCCTCATCTTTATTATTTTGTTATATATATGTTTGGGTCGATGTGTCCTTTGGCCTTCTTCATGTGTTACTTGTCAAACTCGAGGGGAACCTTTTCTTTGAACTCGGGGGGGGGGACTTTTTCTTCGAACTCGAGGGGGGGTAACCTTTTGCTTCAAACTCGAGGGGGGGGCTTTTCTTCGACCTCGGGGGTGGGGGACCTTTTGCTTCGACCTCGGGGTGGGGGACCTTTTGCTTCAAACTCGGGGGGGGGGGACCTTTTCTACGGACTCGGTGGGGGGGACCTTTTCTTCGAACTCGGGAGCCTTCTTGTCAAACTCAGGAGCCTTCTTAGAACTTAGAACCAAGCCCTTTATTCAGTGCACCAGGGTAGACTGTTTTCATTCCATTACCCATAACTGGGTACAAGTGTTATGCTATGTTAAGTATTCTATGTTATTATTGCCCTTGGCCAGGATTGAACCTGCAACCTATAGATGATTGTCACTTAGAACTGTATTAACCCTTATATCCATTGCACCAGACTGTATTAAATCAACCCTTATATCCATTGCACCAGACTGTTCTCATTCCATTAACCGTGACTGGGTACAAGTGTTAAACTATGTTAAGTATTCTAGGTTATTATTGCCCCTGGTTAGGATTGAACCTCCATCCTTACAGATGATTGTCACTATTAACTCAACCCTTATATCTGTTGTGCCATGTGTCCAACTGAGAACAGAAGGTTTCAAAGTTCAACAGGAAACACCTGATGAAGGCCAAAGGGCACATCGGCCAAAACATATATATAACACTAAAGCTGAGTACAACAGTCTGAATAATACAAACACAACGTTATATACCCATCTGGGTTATGGAGAGATAACCAACATTCGTACATGTCTCCCACATATTTAAGTCTTTTCTGACTTGCTTGAGTAGCTTACCTGGTACCTTATTTCTGTTTCTTGCATAGCTGGGACATTCTTCTAACTGGTCTGGTCTGACTTTATTTCTTCTATTTGGTCTGGTTCTGTTGAAGCTGGTTCACATTAGTTCACAAAGAGACAACCAAGGCTTATATTTTATGTGATCACATTTTTTTATTATTTTGAGCCAGATTCTCAACTGGGGCTGGAGTAAATCAGAGACAATGCTTACATAAGGGTGTCTATCACTTGTTGTATACCCTTTTCTTACTTCTTTACTTCTTACTTGCTTCTATATCTTGGACATCTATTCTTCTGGCCGGCTTTGCTATTCTGATCGTCTATCTGGGTCTGGTCTCTTCTAAGGTCTGGACTTTCTTGGGGACTTCGGGTCTGGTTTCTGTTAGGGATTTCTCCTTATCAGAAGCCCTATGTCATTGTTAGTTTTTAGGTAATAAACACAAGACTTCGATTTACTTTGATGTTACTTTATTTTCAATCCCCAACCCAGACATCTGCGCAGTGAGACTTACATCTTACGAGCTCGGCTCCTACTTGCTAACTGACTTAAACTTACTATCCTTAAACCGGAAGACAGGATCTTCCATGTCTTACGGTTCTCACGATTTATCCCCGGAAGGCAAGGTGAGAGTGAGGTCAAGTGCCGTCACTCACTCTCAAGGCCATCAGCTGCACTAATCGCCATTATGTTTCTACACTACCTTATATAAGTATTAGGGATCCAATAATTATGTAACACACTTAACTGCTAAGCTAACTAGACTTCTGTTCTTACAGTCTTTCAGTACCGGAAGCTGGGGGTTCAACTTGATGTTACCTAGTGTCAGTCATCTACCCCCTCCCCCTCCGATTTTGAATTTCAAACAAGTTTAATTAAAAATCTACACTACACTAACTGTCCAAAAAACAATAGTTTATCAATTGCGTCCCCAGAGCTTTGGAGACCCTACTTTTTGGATTACCCTCATACATCTGAAATTTAAGAAATTTGGAGGTGCTTTGTGTAATGGTTAGAGTTATAGGAAATGGACTCGTCAACCCGAGTTCAAATCTTGGACAAGGCTGTTTGCATTTCACATAGCGCTAATACCCATGGGGAAGGTATCTCTCCCTCCAGCTATGGGTAAATAGTAGGGCAGACTGGGATCTTTAACCATGGCTAGGTAACCAGTCTAGGAGAAGGAAAACTCTGAATTTAAACCTTTTAAACTCAACTTAAGAAATTGACCTTGTGTCACATCCTGCTCGTGCGGAGGGGTTGGTAAATATATACATATATTCTCTGTCCTTTTTCAGTATTATTATACTTCAATTCTTATGCATGGTAACACATTTTTAATCAAGAACATTAAAATTAAGCTAGCGGGACCTGTGGATATACCACAGTATGGTAATTATTACAGTGTTTTATATGTTTACTTAAGAACTATTACTAAATAGTTCAATATGTTAAAGGTATAATTTTCGGAGACGCAGGAATGGCAACACGTTAGGCGCACGGTCTTACGTATTTTCGTGGAAGCGCGTGGTGTAATAGGAAGTAGACTGGTTGCCCCGAGTTCAAATCCTGGATGTGGAAATTGCATTTTCACTTGGCGCTAATACCCTTGGGAAATGTATGAATCCTACTCACCCTTCAGCTATGGGTAAATAGTAGGGCAGACTGGGCTTTTAACCTTGGTTAGGCAACCGGGGAAAGGAAACTCTGAATTCAAACTTCGCTTAAGAAATTGACCTTGTGTCGCATCCTGCTCGTGCGGAGGGGTTGGTAAATATATACATTTGCAATTTAATGGAAATTGAATCGTTATATTCGGAGTGGTTTATTCTTATAGATACATAGACTGAAAATGCCATTAGATCTATTCATCTTCTTCATCTTAACAATGAAGATATTTTTCAGGTGCAAACCAAAGAGTGTTTATAGGCTTACCTGGGTGATGTCTGTGTGTCTGTGTGTGTGGGGGGTGGGTGGCTGCAGAATAAAGGTGAATCTTTACGTAATGGGCCTGTGAAAACCAACAGCTGCATAATGTTGTCTACCTGCCAGATATCGATAATGTAAATAAAAGAAGATGGGTTTCATAATTAAGTGGGTGTCAGTGCATACACATATGTGAGGGGTGGGGGGTCTTAGTAACCAGGGTAGAGAATGGTTTTGGGTATTTGTTTGTTTGTTTTACAACATACAGTGATGCTGATGGCTTTTTGATTTAGAGCATCCTGGGACGCACATATTTGCTTTGAATGAGTCCCTGGGAAAATTTATGGGTCCCAACTGAAATTTCTTAATAGATTGTAGGGTTTTTATTTATGATCTGGGGAAACAGTCTAACTCTTACCTTGTAACCTATCCTGTGTAATTCATTTCCTGGGACGCACATATTTGCTTTGAATGAATCCCTGGGAAAATTTATGGGTCCCAACTGAAATTTCTTAATAGGTTGTACGGTTTTTATTTATGATCTGGGGAAACAGTCTAACTCTTACCTTGTAACCTATCCTGTGTAATTCGTTTCTAAGAAACTATTGACATGTATTTACAGTTAGCTTGAAATGGTGGGGGAAGAAAAAAGAAAAATACTAGAATGCATGGATACAATTTTACTGGGTCCTTTTAGATTTTTGTGTGTCAGGGATGCAGGATGCGTACCTATCAGCATCTCTGGACATATCAATCATGGTGGGTCATTTAATGCTGGAAATATTTTGTCGCGATTGTTTGGAAGAACATTTTTTAAACTCAATGTTTTTTTGTAAACAAATTTTCTATTTAACCAATAGATGGGACCCTAACAGGTACTGCCACTCCGGGTCAGAGTAGACCTGGGAGCAATGGTAATGAAGGTGTATTCCACATTCCACATTGAAGTCAGTAAGTCTACTGTTAGTTTGAATAACAGCAGCTAAGTACAACTTAAGCAGTGTCCAAGACAGTTGGTATATATAGAAATCAAGAATGACCCATTCATGAATTTGGGTCATTCCATTCCTTGAGTTCTGATTGGCTGCTTGATTTCAATGACATTGTGGAGTCTTATATATATATCCTGTCATTCTGCTGTAGACTTTGTAACTATTCGGGTTTGTATTTAAGTTACAACCGTTTGTTGCCTTGTCTTCCCAGTTCGACGGTAATTGGAACTTTAATTATTCTTCAACCTAGAATTCAAACCTCACCATCAGTTAGAGTTTAACGTCATACCCAGGACATGAAGACCCCCAGCTACCGCCTTGTAGCACCCATATGATAAAAAGGGTTGGGGCTTGCCATATGGGCAATAGGGTTGGGACAATCATATATGTGCTAGGACTTGACATGACCAGCTGAATGATCGGAGAGAGCCTCTCTGACCATCCGTCTAGCCTAAGTAAGGTCTAAAGTGGAGTGTTGCATATCATAGACTGCTCAGTCACTAGGGTTCCATCCTTAAGCATCACTGGTTGCTATACATGGCTTACAGGTGGCCCCGTTGGGGGAGTATTACCCCTCTGTAGAAGTGCAGTCTGTGAATTCTAAAACCCCAGATGATGGGGCTAGGGGCCCCTAATAACCAGGTTAGGGAATGGTTTTGGTTGTATGGTCAGTCGGTTGGTTGGTTGGATTTATGGTATGTCAAACCTTGTTGGGTTATTTAATGCCAAAGTCATTTTTTTAATTTGAAAAATCAGTCGGTTGAGTGTTTGGCTAGGAATCACAAGGTTCTTGGTTCGATACCGGCCCTTGCCAACTCAGCGAATGAGTAGCACAGGGATATGTGCGGTAAAGTGAGGAGCTGATGGTAGGTGTTGTGCTCCACCTCAGATGCTAAAATAATCTCCTTGGTCTAGCGCTAGTGAAAAGGGGATAGACTCCCTTGCTGTCTGGCCAATACCCCTTTTCACTTGTGCTAGACCAAGGAGATTATTTTAGCGTCTGGTGTGGAGCGCCACATATACCATCAGCTCCTTACTTTACCGTGCAGATCCCTGTGCTACTCATACGCTGAGTTGGCAAAGACTGGTATCGAAATAGGAACTTTGTGGCTTCTAGCCGAACACTCTACCGACTGAGCTAACCAATTGCAAAGAAAAAAAGCTTAAATTACCGGGTATGTAGTGATTATGGTCCATTTCCACCCGTGGGTATCTGAGACCCTCCGAGTTTCTTCAAAAAGAAAAAGAAAAAAAAAAGTGATCTGAAGAAACTCAGAGGGTCTCAGATACCCACGGATGGAAATGGACCATAATCACTACATACCCAGTCTTTAAGCTTTTTTTTCTTTGCAAATTACTTTGCTCTGTTTATTAAAAATAAACATTGAGCTCTCAAATGTGACCTGAACTTTGCAGCACCCAACTGTTGGAGGAAAGGACCAGTTTAGAATAATCCTAATACCAAAAAACTTGGTACCCCACCAAAGAATATATATATATATATATATATATATATATATATATATATTTTAAATATAACTGTTTATACAGAGGTTTCAGGGAGCATTTACCTAAGGTTTCTGGCTTTTGCCTTCTTCAGAACGGTTATTTCATGCCTCTAATGTGTTTATAAACAAACCGTTTACGGTTGAAACTAGGGATGCTATTAATTTTTCTAGTTTATATATATATATATATATATATAAAATGGAGAAGAAATCTTCCTTATGACATAGAAGTTTTTTTAAAAACGTGTTGTAGTTTGCAGAGCTCAATGTGTGCTCTTATTGTCAGTCACAGAGCAAAATTATATCAGGAAAAAATATAACAAAAGATTTATATTTTTAGCGCTATAGCCTATTTCAGGAAACCTAGAGCAAATGTCTAGGGTTTTCAATGCGAATGATGAATTCTTTATTACTTTTAAGGCAGTTGAAAATATCTAAAAAAAATTTTTTTTTCAAGTTTTATAATTTAGATTTTTTTTTTTTTCAAGTTGTATAATTTAAAAAAAAAAAATCTAAAAATCGTCTGTTAAAACAACCAGATATTGACAGTGTAAATGAAAAACGTCCTTTCTTAATCGAGATCAAAGAGGGGTGCCTTAAGGTCATATGGTCCCTAAGGGGTACCATCTTCCTCATTGGGGATTTATCAGTTTGGATGGCTGTTGACTCCCCTGCTCTTTGACTGCTCTTGTTTTTAGTGACGCTCAGTGTCCATATACCCACTTCATCAGACAAGTTGAGGCTTGTCTCATGGGGGTGCCAGTTTAGTCGCTGGACAACCTGGTTGCTTTAAGAAGAGAGAGGGAAATCTGAGAGTAAGTAGAATGAAGGTGTGTGGTTGGAGGTGTAGGTGTTATTTTCGTATTCGCCTGAGGAGTTGTCTGTCCGTTTAGTTTTGCTGGTTCCCGCTAGGGGCCTTTGATATTTAAGTGGCTGATTTGAACGTTTCTCTCTCTTTTTCCTGTTGCTCGACTTACAAGACACCACTATGGGTTAGACTCTGGTCTACACCCTTCTTGTTGGGGCTTTGGCCCCCCCCCCTTACATTACTGTAAGTGATTCATACAGCATGGACTATTCCTAGTCTCATGTCTGTTGCTTTTATGTTTTTCCATTCATGAATGTGTCATTATCTCTACTTTTGTATGTATGTTATTGTACACCTCTATGTATTATGTACCCTGTTTAATTCTTGTGTTGTGTATATAAAATGTTTTGTCTATCAACCCTTGTCGGAGTTTTATCTTCAAGTGTTATCACTTTGAATCTTACAGAGGTGAAAAAGAAAAAGGAGAGAGAGAGAGATGTAAAGTTGAAAGTAAGCAAATGTGTGGGAGGTGAAAGGAGAAGAGAGAGAGAGGAGATGAGGAAATACAAATATTGATTGATTTTAATGGCATGTCAACCCATCTAGGGTTATTTTATGCCTAGATATTAGGGAATTGCATTCATTGTATGTTCAATGCAACACCCCACTTAGGCCCCCACTTAGGCTAGACGGGAGGTTGGAGAGGCCCCCTCCAATCAATCGGCTGGTCATGTCAAGCCGTAGTACCTATATGATTAATAAAGATAGCTCATTCAACTGTGACATGGAAATCTAATAGATTGCAATGAAGTTATCAGAATGATAATTAATTAGAATAGTTTTATTTATTTTGTTATTGTCTAAAAGAACTACAATGGTTAAATTACAAAAATATTAATAATACTGGGTATTTGCTTGGTCGCTTCATTTACTGCACCTCTGCAAAGGGATAAAATCCCCCAAATGGGGTCACCTGTTGGCTGTGGATGGAAACCTAATGATGCTTAAGTGTGGAATCCTTGTGGCTGAGCAGTCCATGACATGCAACACACCACTTATTTAAGATGGTTGAAAAGAAAAGTGATCTGAAGAAACTCAGAGGGTCTCAGATACCCACGGGTGGAAATGGACCATAATCACTACATACCCAGTCTTTAAGCTTTTTTTTCTTTGCTCTGTTTATTAAAAATAAACATTGAGCTCTCAAACGTGACCTGAACTTTGCAGCACCCAACTGTTGGAGGAAAGGACCAGTTTAGAATAATCCTAATACCAAAAAACTTGGTACCCCACCAAAGAATATATATATATATATATATATATATATATTAAAATATAACTGTTTATACAGAGGTTTCAGGGAGCATTTACCTAGGATTTCTGGCTTTTGCCTTCTTCAGAACGCTTATTTCATGCCTCTAATGTGTTTATAAACAAACCGTTTATGGTTGAAACTAGGGACGCTAGTCATGTCAAGCCCTAGCATCTATATGATTGTCCCAACCCGTTTGCCTTTATGGCAAACCTCCAACCCTTTTTTATCATATATCTACTAGAAGGTCGTAGCTCAGAGTGTTAAACGTTAAAACTGCATTTAATGGTGAAGTTCCAATTTTGGAGCTCTGGGGAGTGTGGAGTATTTCTTCATTGCCATTACTCCCTGATCCACTCCGACCCGGAGTGGTAGTACCTGTTAGGGTCCCATCTATAGGTTAAATAGAACAAAATGTGTTTATTTTAGTACCCATTAAGAATGAAATTATTTCAAAACTTTGTTGGCCTTAATATGCCCTAATACAATACAAAAGAAACAAACAAACCTCTGCACGAGCAGGATGCGACTCAAGGTCATTTTCTAAAAGCAGAGTTTAACAGGTTTGAATTCAGTTTTCTTTCTCCTAGACTGGTTGCCATACTAATGTTATAGATTCCAGTCTGCCCTACTATTTACCCATAACTGGAGGGAGAATAGTTGGATTCATACCTTTCCCGAGGGTAATAAGCATGATGTGAAATCCAAACAGCCTCTTGGGCTAGATGGGCGGTTGGAGAGGCACCCTCCGATCAATCGGCTGGTCACGTCAAGCCCTAGCACCTATATGATTTTCCCAACCCTATTGCCCTTATGGCAAGCCCCAACACCTTTTTATCATATGGGTGCTAGAAGGCAGTGGCTGCGGGTCTACATGTCCTGGGAATGACGTTAAACTCTATCTGATGGTGAGGTTCCAGTTTTGGAGGTTTGGGGAATGTGGAGCACCCGTTCATCACCATTGCTCCCTGGTCCACTCTGACCCGGAGTGGTAGTTCCTGTTAGGGTCCCATCTATGGGTTAAATAGAAAAATGTATTTATAAAAATATTGTATTATCCATTAAGAATTGATTTATTTCAAAACTTTATTGGCATTAAATGACCCACTGAGGTTGATATGCCGTAAAACAAAACAAACCAAACCAAACAGCCTCGTTTAGGATTTGAACTCTTCTCATCATGTCCATTTTCTATGATGATAACCATTACACCCCCATGCCTCACATTAAAACATATATGAAACATAGGGGTGGCTCTCTTGGTGTAATGGTTATCTTCATAGAAATGGACATGATGAGAAGAGTTCAAATCCTAAACGAGGCTGTTTGCATTTCTCATAGTATTAATACCCTTGGGAAAGATATGAATCTAGCTATTAGGAATTAGAGAGAAAGGGAAAAATTCTGATATGTAGAAATAGGGAGGGATGAGTTCAGGGGAAACAATATGAGGGAAAGGTTTACATAGGGAGAATTAGAGGGGGAGGGAGGGGAGGAATTCAGATAGGGAAAATTAGAGAGGGGTGGGAGGAATTCAGATAGGGAAAATTAGAGAGGGATGGGTTTGGAGAAACATTATGAGAGAAAGATTCAGAGGGGGGAGGGGGAATTTAGATAGGGAGAATTAGTGAAAGAGAGGGGAAAATTCAGCTAGGAAGAAATAAGGAGGGTTGGTTTGGAAATATAGTATGAGGGAAAGATTCAGATAGGGAGAATCAGAGAGAGAGACATTTCTGATAGAGAGAGAGATGGGTTTGAAGAAAGGGTGTGAGGAAAAAAATTCAGATCTGGAGAACTAGAAAGAGAGGGAAAGATTCCTAAAAAGAAAGAAAGAAAAAGAGAGAGAGAGAAGTGGTTGTTGAGAGATGAGAAGATTCAAATTCAGGGAATATTAGAGGGAGTGAGGGAAAGTATGAGGGAAAGAGAATTAGAGAGGGAGAATTAGAGAGGGGGAAAGATTCATATAAAGAAATGAATAGAGAGAGAGAGAGAGGGAGAGAGAGAGGGAGTATGAAGGAAAGATTTAGATAGGGAGAGGGGGAAGATTCATATAAAGAGAGATAGAGAGAGAGAGAGAGTGAAAGTATGAGGGAAAGATTTAGATAGGGAGAGGGGGAAGAGACAGAGAGAGAGAAAGATTTAGATAGAGAGAGGGGGGAAGATTCATATAAAGAGAGAGAGGGAGAGAGTGAGAGTAAAAGATTTAGATAGGGAGAGGGGAAGAGAGACAGAGAGAGAGAGTGAAAGTATGAGGAAATATTTAGATAGAGAGGGGGAAGATTCATATAAAAGAGAGAGAGACAGAGAGAGAGAGAGAGAGAGTGAAAGTACGAGGGAAAGATTTAGATAGGGAGAGGGGGGAAGATTCATATAAAGAGAGACAGAGAGAGAGAGAGGGAGAGGGGGAAGAGAGACAGACAAACAGAGAGAGAGAAAGTACGAGGGAAAGATTTAGATAGGAAGAGGGGCGAAGATTCATATAAAGAGAGTGAGAGTACGAGGGAAAGATTTAGATAGATAGATAGATAGAGAGAGACAGAGAGGGTGGGTGGGTTTTGAGAGATGAGAAGAGAAAGCATTGAAAGAAACGATTGAGCAAAAAGAAAAGAAAAAAAATCAATGGTTTTTCTGATTTGGGTCATTTGTATTTTATGTCTGTTTAATCTTTTGCTAAGGTGTAAGAAGCTTTTGAGTGGCCGTCAGTTGGAGATTAGAGTTTCTGCCTACATAATCACCTTGCAGCCCATGCAATCTCTAGGGGTGGGTGGGTGTGTGTGTGGACAACAACCACAGTAAGAAATAAAAACCCGGATGATGATATTATTAACAGTATCATCAGTCCTTACCCCCCCACCACCACCACCACTTTTACTTTCATCCTCTGAACCCCCCCTCAACCACCCCTTTCTCCCCCTCCCCCAACCAGAGCGGAGTAGTTGTCATCTTAGTCATTTAAAGAAAAAGAATATTTAGAGGACTTTTAATGCCGTTGCGAATGGGAAATTCTATACCTATCTTCATACAGAGTTACACTTCGACGTACTTTGGTGGGCACATTTTGTTCTGGTGTCGGCAGTTGGTGTTCAAACCGGACAAAATTGTCTCTACCTTGTCTCACACTCACTAACACTAATGTATTTATGTGTGCATTGATGTGTGTGTGTGCATATATATATATATATATATATATACACACACACATCTATAGGTTATTTCCTATAAGTCTAACATATACAAAGGGGAACTACTGTTGACTGATAAATTATTTATTTATTTATTGATCTACTAGGTAAAAAGTTAGGGTTTAGGGTTAGTTTAATGGGAAAATAAATAAATAATTTATCAGTCAAGAGTGGTTCTCCTTTGTTTATGTTGGACTTATAGGAAATAACCCATCAATATATAGTAAAAGGGGCCGAGTTAGCTCAGTCCGTAGAGCGTTCGGCTAGAAGCCACAAGGTTCCTAGTTCGATACCGGTCCTTGCCAACTCAGCGTATGAGTAGCACATGGATCTGTGTGGTAAAGGAGCTGATGGTAGGTGTGGTGCTCCACCTCAACGCCAAAAACAATCTACTTGGTCTAGTGCTATTGAAAAGGGGATAGACTCCCTCCCTCGGTGTCTGGCTGATACCGACTTTAGGCCAGCTGACAACTTTACTTACCACTAAGCAAGGAGGCATGATATCCTTTTTACAGCAGCTATGTACAGACACTGGATGCTTTGCTGAGGACTTGTAAGGAGCAGTGACCGATAGGGACATATAAGGTGTGTCAAAAAAAGTATCAAGATTTTTTTGACACACCTTGTACTCTGAACAAAATTAACATTCCATTTATTATTCATTTCCATCTTGGTAAGTGCTAGCACTAGTGAAAAGGGGATAGACTCCCTCGCTGTCTGGTTGACATATAAGGTGTGTCAAAAAAGTATCAAGATTTTTTGACACACCTTGTACTCTGAACAAAATTAACATTCCATTTATTATTCATTTCCATCTTGGTAAGTGCTAGCACTAGTGAAAAGGGGATAGACTCCCTCGCTGTCTGGTTGACATATAAGGTGTGTCAAAAAAGTATCAAGATTTTTTGACACACCTTGTACTCTGAACAAAATTAACATTCCATTTATTATTCATTTCCATCTTGGTGCTAGTGCTAGCAAAAAGGGGATAGACTCCCTCGCTGTCTGGTTGACATATAAGGTGTGTCAAAAAAGTATCAAGATTTTTTGACACACCTTGTACTCTGAACAAAATTAACATTCCATTTATTATTCATTTCCATCTTGGTAAGTGCTAGCGCTAGTGAAAAGGGGATAGACTCCCTCGCTGTTTGGTTGATACCGACTTTAGGCCACCCTGACAACTTTACTTGTTTTTAGTTAACTTTTCTTCTTTTATATATTAGAGAAGACATGTCTGGATTGAATGAATGTTTATTTTATCTAAAATATTTGTTGTCTAATGCTTTTTCACAATATGTTTTTTATTGATCATAAAATATTAATGGCAAATGTCCAGTTTTAAAAAATGCATTGAAATATTGAAAAGCAAATAACATTGAGTTTTTTTCCCAGATCTTCATAATGGCCAGAAGTCTGGATGAATTCAATGGATCAGAAACATTGGAATAACATCTACACGGTGGTCCGAAAGTCTTATCACCCTCTGCATATTATTTTAACTTCCATTATTTTTTTATCTTAATGATATATCTGGGTTAAGGGATATATTATGAAGTTGGTATTTGGTATATTATCGCAGTAGTGGTTGGTGCGTCGAATAGCAGAACGTCTTCCGAGCAGTCGTGGTGTAATCTGGCAAGTAAGTTTAGGCTGGTAGGCTTAGGCGCTTGTACCAACAACAGTGTTGAATATTTATACATGACACTGTCCAATCAGATTATAGTGAAGGGGTACCTAGGTATTTACATATTCATTACATCACTTAATAATATATGTAATTATTTTACCTATAAAAAAAATGCAGAGGTGACGACTTTCAGATCTGCCTGTAAATTAATCTGTAAGATGGTCTGAAAGTCTTGTCACCCCTACATATTGTTTTAATTTGTATTATTTTCTGTTTTAATAATCTATTAGTGATAGAGATTTGGTCTCTATTTGTCTGTAACCAAAACTATGTCACTGCTTACATCACAGTCATTTCCGCAATTAAGTTATCAATGAGTATTTAATTTATAGTCCGTATCATTTACTACATAAGTAAAAGTAAAGTCATCGGGTGGCCTAAAGTCAGTATCAGCCAGACAGCGAGGGAGTCTATCCCCTTTTCACTAGTGTTAGACCAAGGAGATTGTTTTTTTTTAGCATCTGGGACGGAGCGCCACACCTACCATAAGCTCCTCACTTTACTGCACAGATCCCTGTGCTACTCATACGCTGAGTTGGCAAGGGTCGGCTCAAACCAGAAACCTTGAGATTTCCAAACGAACACTCTGCCGACTGAGTATGAAAAATCAATTAATTGTCAAATTTCATGAAAATTTTCGATACTTATTTACTTTTAGATGAATTTATGTTTAAAATAGTTTTTCTTAAAATATATTAGGAGAAATATTTTTTTTAATAAGTCGAATCCCCCCTCTCCTAATTTAATTTATGAAATCCAAGCAAAATATATTTTACTCGTACGATTTTTTAATTTTTCTCTAAAGATTTTGAAGAGTTTGAATAATTAGATCAGAAAAGTTTAGTAATGGTTTGGAGGTTACCACTGTTGTAAAACAAAACAAATATCTCGGTGGAGTGGAGTTAATATGATGCTTTTTAAGTGAGTAATTAATTTTTCAAAAATATTAAGTTTCCTCCGGGCATACACATACACACAACTGCCCTTTATATATGTATAGATGGAGATTCAGTCTTTTTGTTTGTAACCAAAACTACATCACTGATGTATGTCACAGTAATTTTTTTGAAAGTCAAATTTTCATGAAAATTTCAATACCTATTCACCTTTGGATAAATTTATGTTTAAAATATTCAAGGGAAAATATTTTTTTTTTACTAGGTCATCAAACATCCCCCTCTCCACCGTTTCATTTTATGAAATCTTAACAAAATATATTTTACTTGTACGATTTCTAAATTTTTCTCTAAAGAAAAGTGTCTGAATAATTAAATCAGAAATGTTTAGAAATGTTTTGGAGGTCCCTACTGTCATAAAACAAAACAAATATCTCAGTGGAGTGGAGTTAATATGAATGCTTTTGTTCACACGAGGTGAGTGGCGAACGTCAAGGCCTGCCGTATTCTCGAAGGAAGCGGGCTAGGCTTTGCCTGACATGTCGGACTGTAGAATTGAACCCGCTTCCTTTAGAATGCAAACATTGTCACCGAAGTTGGGAAGCTACAGTCCCGGATGTAAGCGATGATGATTCCGGCGGTCGGGTTTGGCTTGAGAATCTCGTGCGTGGGGTGCAGACACCCGGATGTTGAAGGAAAAACTTGTATAAGTAGAAGTGGGGTGACGACAGCAGGAGTTGCGATTTTTCAGCTGCTGAAGATATTTGAGTTGGTGATTTTACGACGACGACG
>CM042165.1:739189-741689 GCA_023376005.1 Doryteuthis pealeii | reverse complement strand
AAAATCTTAAATGAAAATCTTAAAATTATCTACAAAAATAAAAATAAGAAACGCCTACAGATCCTAGAAGCCATATGCATAAAAAATAAAAAAAACTAACATTAATAAAATAGCCTTTAAAGTCGGAGACAACGTATTAAATATCTTCAATAACTAACACTTAACTTACACCCCCTTCTTAAAAATAATAGACTCTCCAAATTTGATAAAAACATAGATAAAAGAACTAAAAAATGAACTAAAAACCAAATTATATATATATATATATATATATATATATATATATTATAAAATGGGTACAAGAGATAACCTACTCGAGTTTCACCATAAGGATCTTCAGGGTTAAATCCAGTGAATTAATCGAGACACCGATTAATAGCAGTCGTTTTCACGTGTGTGGTCATTGCATTAAAATGTTCATTGCAAAAGAACGCTGACTTTCAATTCAAAAAAGTCTCACACCGGATGTTGATTTTTTTTATGGGATTCGAAAAATAAACAAAAAGTTAGAATTGATTTGTGTTAATCTATTTACTAGGATGCAGTTGTCTAACAAGTGTATGTGTCGTAATGTTTAAAAGCGGTTTCATTAAAAAAAAGGGGGAAAATATATATATATATATATATATATATATATATATATATATATATATATATAAGTAATCCACAGACACGTGTTTCGAGGTTTCAAATTCAGTGTGGTTATACGTTAACACCTACCCCTGGCCGGGTTTAAGACCCGATTGAACTTTTGTTCACCAAGCCTCTTACCCGTGCGGCCAGAGGCAGCTGTCAAATATAGGAGAATATTTAATTGATACATTTCTAAGCGGAAATGAATTCACTAGAGTCCTCAAACTTTTGTAAACAAAGTGAGGGTTAGCTACACGCCAGAATGATTAATTTTACAATTAAATCCCTATTTAGAGAACTCAACCAAAGTGGGAGTATAGTTATAATAAATAAGTAATCCACAGACACGTGTTTTGAGGTATCACCTCTCATCAGTGTGGTTATATGTTAACACCTACCCCTGGCCGGGTTTGAGACCCGAATGAACTTTCGTTCGCCAAGCCTCTTACCCGTGCGTCCAGAGGCAGCTGTCAAATATATATATGGATATATAATATATATACACACACACAGTGATGCTTATAGCGTTTTGATTTAGTGTGTCCTGGGACACACATTTGCTTTGAATGAGTCCCCGGGAAAATTTATGGGTCCCAACTAAAGTTTCTTAAAACATTGTAGGGTTTTTATTTATGATCTGTGGAAACAACTAAAATCGTCTGACTCCTACTTTGTAACGAATCCTGTGTAATTCGTTTCTAAGAATCTATTGAAATGTATTTACTATTAGCTTGAAATGAGGAAGAAAAAAGAAAAACACGAGGACATATGTATACAATTTTACTGCGTCCTTTTAGATTTTTGTGTCAGGGATGCTGGACGCATACCTATCAGCATCTCTGTAGTTATGCATCTTTTAGTGGGAATTCTAGAATATGAAGAATAAAATTAAGTTATTTCTTTTTATTAATGGATTTCTTTTAAGATTTATAGACAGGATGTTTGCTCATATTTATTAAAATAAAACCAAACAATTTGAAATCAATAAAACCAAGCAAATATTTATTAGAATCAAATTTTTAAAATCAATATTCCAATTAGTCTTCCCGTTCATGCTGTAAACCACTATTTGGTTGTATATATGAATACAATTGCATACTATCAGTACATAGATAAGGCCGATGGTATTGATAATATAAAATGATTTTATTGATAATTGAGATTTAAATTCAAAGTGCATCTCCTGGCTTTCAATTTCTCTAAAAGAGGGAGGAGCCATTTGCTTGGATTCCTTCTTTCTTATGGAAGAGGGATAGCCCGGAGTTGCTGGATTCCTTCTTTCATACGCTGAATTGGCGAAGGCTGTTATTGAACCAGGAATCTTGCGATCCTAGGTGAGTGTTTCACCGACTGAGCTAAACCGGACCTAATATATCATATAAACATAAGAAGCATTTTAGGGATATCTTCAAAAATAACCTTAGGGTTCTTAGTCTTTATGATGAAGATTAGGTGTCGATGGCACAGGGCTCGACATTAACGCTGGGACAATCAATAAGTCATCCACGACAGTTGGCCGGGGACGGTAACATTTTTTCCTAAAAGTTAGTACTACATTCCAATATTGGCTGTCCAGTGATTACCCGAATGCTGACCTCAAAATGAGGCTAAGGCACCGCAGGTCTATTCTCAAAGCCATGTAATGAATAATAGTGGAGGGAGATAGTTTAAAAGGAACGAATTATGTACTACTAACCCTACTCAGGGTAACTTAAAATAAAAAAGTATTTTTTTAGCTCAAAACACACTAGGAAATGGATTTTTTTGTCCAAATATCCGGAATTATAACTGCTTCAGCTTTTCTTAATGTTTTATTACATGTTATTATGCTACTGATGACTGACAAGTATAGATGATGCTAATGAAT
>CM042165.1:711689-736689 GCA_023376005.1 Doryteuthis pealeii | reverse complement strand
AGAAAAACACAACTTTAATAAAATATTAATGAGTACCCATCAAGAATGAATAAAACAAAACGTCTTCGGCATAAAATGACCCAATAAATGCTGACATGCTGTAAGATCCAACCAACCAATCTTTAAGTTATGTAGCTGTTTCATGTGAAACTTTTCAACCGTTGATGTTTTTGTAATATATATATATATATATATATATATATATTGATTGATTGATGAAAGGAAAAGGAAGAATGGAAAACGGGTCACGTAGACACGAGTCATGTGAATAAAACTGTCCAAATATTTTCAAAAGTGAACGTTTCTAATAACGACTAATCACCTAAATGTAATGCTCCGAAACCATTGGTAAAATGGACTTTTAAATGTATTGTAAATATTAAATAAATAAATACAGCTCTTACAGAAGTAATTGAGCACTTTATTATCATTTCTCCAATACTAACAAAGAATTAACTATATATATATATATATATATATATATATATATATATATATATATATATATATATCTTATTATAATGGAGATTGTGTGTTTTTCTGTCTGTAACCGAAACTATATTCCTACTCAAGTCACAATTCTCTTAGTTATTGACATCACATTCTCCATGATTTTATTTTTATCTAAACCTCAATTATTAATAAAATTGTCTTACATTATTAATACTGTTAACTATATCTACATACTGACAACATGCAATTATATTTATATATACAACAAAATAGCGGTTTACCATGTAAACAGGAAGGCTAATTTGCATATTAATATTAAAAAATCGAATTTAATAAATATGTGCTTAGTATTATTAATTTCTAACTGTTTGGTTTTATTTTAATGAATATAAGCACAAATCTCTTCAATGAATCTTAAATGAAATCCATTAACAAGATAAAATAACTGTCATTTTATTCTTTACTTCCTCTTTTAACTAAATACTTAAATTAGAAAAAATAACTATGAAAGACGAGAGTGATGGAAGAGTAAGTTTCAGTTGTTCCATTTTTTATTATACTCCCTCTGTTTCAAATCTTTTTATCTGTATTCTTATTTAGTTTCATTAGCCTTTCTAATTTAATACAATATTTTATTACATTAAAACTTAAATACTTGCACCCGGAGGGTGCATATATTTGCTAGTATATATAAATGATAATGTTATTTTTACATTTCTATTTCTCTTTTCAGAGTGCAATTATTCAGTGCCTTAGGGTGAATGACTTCAGGAGTTTCTTTATCAAAAGATGTCTTCAAAAGTCATCAGAGAATGGCTGGCTGAATATAAGGCAAGTAACTCCCATTGTATTTTTCTTGTCTAAACTTTATTTTAAAAGTATAAAACTTGGTAAATGAAACAATTGTAACACCAATATATGGTATTCAAGTCATATTCCATGTGTGTGTGTGTGTGTGTGTGTGTATATATATATATATATATATACAGGGTGTTCAGGATAAATTTGACAGTTTCATAATGAAAAAGAAAAAGTGCTTGGTAATTACAAAATTTAATGGATTGTAAAGAAATGCAACACACACAGAAATTACACTACTGTCAACAAGTTTCACTCAAAATAACTGCCATTTGAATTAAGTATCTTTGAGAATCTGTGTTACGCCACAAAGATATGTGGTTCAAAATTAACTGACCTGAAAAAATGTAAAAGTTTTTGAATAAAATAACTAGTGCATTATATATTTTATTCATTAATATATCAACTCTGAAAATCTTATTAAATTCAGTTAATTCCCTGATTTTTGGTATTTTTTTTTCTTTTGGCCGGGTGACATACGAAGGTGGAATTTAGGTGCGTTAAGTTCGATTTAACCAAAATATGTATAAATTTACTATTTACCCAGTCCTCTGATACAGGCAGGTGCTAGGGCTTGATGTGACAAGCAGAGAAAGAGATAGAGATTCAGGATTTTCTTAATGGCTTAAGTGCCAAGTTTAACGCCAACAGCCATGTCCAGGATTTGACCTAAGTTTGCCAATTCCATTTAATATGATGATAACCCTTACGCTAAACATGCCTATAAAATCAGCATTTAAAGTCCTGTGTTTGGGGTTTTATCTTTTTTACCTTGGCAATAGTGGAGAAATATATAACTACTTCTTAAGCATAGTTTAGATGTGACACAAGGCCAGAAGTATGGGTCACCCAGTGAGAATCAAACTCACTCACAATGGTTTGCTAATCTAGCTTTCTAACCATTACACCACATGAGGCACCCAATGTTATTTACTAAGCATAGCTTAGATGTGGCACAAGGCCAGAAGTATGGGGCACCATGTGAGAATTGTTTCATTGATGCTGATAGCTTTTTAATTTAGTGCTTCATGGGGTGCACAGATTTGAATTTGAATGAACCCCCGGGAAATTTGATGGGTCCCAACTAAAGTTTCTTAATATATTGTAGAGTTTTTATCTATGGACAACCAAAGCTGTCTAACCCCTACCTTGTGCCCCATATAGTCTAATTCGTTTCCAAGAAAATATTAAAATGTATTTACAGTTAGCTGGAAATGGTGTGGGAAGAAAAAAATCACTGGGACGCATGGATATTATTTTTCAGTGTCCTTTTAGATTTTTGTGTGTCAGGTACGCACCTGCGTCCCTATCAGCATCTCTGCTATTTAAGCCAGGAGGCAGGGAACCCTTTTTACTTCACGTCCTGTCGGTGGGGCGTTAGAATGCACCGACTGCACCTCTGCAGAGGGGTAAGACTCCCCCAATGGGGCCACCTGTTGGCCGTGGGTGGCGACCCGTGATGCTTAAGGATAGAACCCAGGTAGCTGAGCAGTTCATGACTTGCAATATTCCACTTTGGTCCTATCTTGGGCTAGACGGGCAGTCGGAGAGGCCCCCTCTGATCAATCGTCTGGTCACGTCAAGCCCTAGCACCTATATGATTTTCCCAACCCTATTGCCCTTATGGCAAGCCTCAACCCCTTTTTATTATATGGGTGCTAGAAGGCGGTGGCTGCGGGTCTACATGTCCTGGGAATGGCGTTAAACTCTATCTGATGATGAGGTTCCAGTTTTGGAGGTTTGGGGAATGTGGAGCACCCCTTCATCACCATTGCTCCCTGGTCCACTCTGACCCAGAGTGGTAGTACCTGTTAGGGTCCCATCTATGGGTTAAATAGAAAAATGTATTTATAAAAAAATTGTATTATCCATTAAGAATTGATTTATTTCAAAACTTTATCGGCATTAAATGACCCACTGAGGTTGATATGCCGTAAAACAAAACAAAACAAACTTTTTCCTCCAAACGCACCTTAATTACTACTAAAAGTTTTACCGGTTATTTCCTATAAGTCTAACATAAACAAAAATGTATTTTCCCATTAAACTAACCCTAAACCCTAAAGCTAACTCCCGTCTTCTTTTTTCCTAGTAGATCAATCAATAAATAAATAATCTATCAGTCAAGAGTTGTTACCCTTTGTTTATGTTAGACTTATAGGAAATAACCGCTTTACCTGTGTTTATTATTGTTTGTTTTTTTATCCCACTACAATAGCCATATTCACCTGGTCTATTAATAAAGTTTGTTGAAAGACTATTGTTTCCTCATTCTTAAATCCAGTAATCAATAAATCACATGTGGCTTTCAAATGATGGAGTGTCTATTCATCGTTTCTCTTTGCCCAGATTTTAGTAATAATAAGAGGAGTAGTAGTAGTAGTAGTAGTAGTCGTTAGGTTTCATCGAACCACCAAGTTTCCCTACGGGACACCCAGGGGGGCTATCTATCCAAAGACAGTGGACAGGGGAACAATTAAAAAAGGAAAAAAACCTAATAACTTTCTCTACTAATACACAATGTCTGAGGTTAGTAAATTTATCTGTATTTTTAAAACCTTATGAAATTTTTAGGAGAGGAAAAACAAAATGAAGATGTATTGTTTACATTAGAGACTATATAAAGAAAATTTTTTTTTTTTTTTTTCTTTTTTTTTTTAAAAAGTAAATATTTTTTTTGAATTTTTATTTCATTTATTTATTTTGTATTTCTGGATATAAACATTAGGTCTTATTTATTTATTTGTTTTTTTTTAATCTTTTTATTTTTTTATTTATCTGTGTGTGTGTGTGTTGGTGTTTGTGTGTGTGTGTTTGTGTGTGTGTGTGTGTTGGTGTTTGTGTGTGTCTGTCTGTCTTGGTGTGTGTGTGTGTGTGTGTGTGTCTTGTTGTATGTGTGTGTCTGACTGTCTTGGTGTGTGTTGGTGTATGTGTGTGTCTGCCTGTATTGGTGTGTGTGTGTGTGTGTGTGTGTGTGTGTGTGTGTGTGTGTGTGTGTGTGTTGGTGTATGTGTGTGTCTGCCTGTATTGGTGTGTGTGTGTTGGTGTATGTGTGTGTCTGCTTGTGTTGATGTATTTGTGTGTCTGTGTTGGTGTGTCTGCCTGTCTTGGTGTGTGTGTGTTGGTGTATGTGTGTGTTTGCCTGTCTTGGGGTGTGTGTGTGTGTGTATGTATGTGTGTGTGTGTGTGGATTGTTTATATTAGTCCTGTTAGTTAATTCTACTTATAGTTTTTTTGTTTACTACTTTTCTGATTTTTTTTAGATGAAGCTTGCTAATTTGTATTATTTGGACTATTCTCCTCAACTTTTTTATTGTTATCTGCATAATGTTTCGGTCGATGTGCCCTCCGGCCTTCTTCAGGTATTTCTCGTCGGACTCAGGAACCTTTTCAAACTCGGGAGCCCCCTCCTCGAACTCAAGAAACTTCTTGTCGAACTCGGGAGCCTTCAAGGAACTTTGAACCTAACCCTTTATTCAGTCCACGGGGTTATACTGTTCTCATTCCACTAACCATGACTGGGTACAAATGTTAAGCTGTGTTAATTATTCTACGTTACTATCGCCCTTGACCAGGATTGAACCTGCAGCCTAGAAATAAATCACTTAGAACTGTATTATATCAATGCCTATATCCACCACACCATGTGTCCAAATTTTTTTGTTTATTTTGAATATCAGTGTACTATTTATTTAGTTTATATATATATATATTTTTCACAAATACCTCATTTTGAATTTATTTAGACTAAAATAAGGAGAAAGACCCCTCCTCCAAAAAAAAAACTAATATTTTTTCTTTTATTTGTTTATTTTGTATTTCTGGATATCAACATTAAGTCTTATTCATTTATGTGTGTGTGTGTGTGTGTGTATTAGTCCTCTTAGTTAGGACTAGGAACCACAAGATTCCGGGTTCGATACTGGCCCTCGCCAACTCAGCATATGAGTAGCACAGGCGGTAAATTGAGGAGCTGATAGTAGGTGTGGTGCTCCACCTCAGACACCAAAACAATCTCCTTGGTCTAGTGCTAGTGAAAAGGGGATAGACTCGGCTGTCTAGCTGATACCAACTTTAGGCCACCCTGATGACTTTGTATCTTTAGTTAATTTTTGCAATACAAAATTATTTTCTACCATAACCCCTAGAAAAATCAAATATCCAAATTCTAACGGTCTATTTCAGCGTTCCAAATGTGATTTAAAAGAAAGAAAAAAAATTCTATTTGAACATTTCCAAAATTCTCCGTTGTTCCCCAACAAATTTTTTCATTCAAAATAAAATTTCACTCTGATGAAGGTCGAAACTTCTCTGTGTGCGAAATATTTTCACACAAATGAACTGACCGAAACACATGTGTAAGTGATATTGATTACATTCTTCTTTTATTATCCATTCTATTCTTTCTTTTCTTTATTCATTCTTCCTCATATTATCGGATTCATTTCCAATTTCCATTTTTACATACTTAGTTTATATATATTTTTCATAAGTACCACTTGTTGAATTCATTTAGACCAAAATAAAACGGAACCCGCCAACAAAAAAAAAAGAAATGAAACCCCTGTTTTTTTCTTTTAGCTTATTTATTTAGCATGATTTCATTTTCAAGATGTGTTCCTTATAAAATATTCTGTTTGTTTAAGAATTAGAGGTAATCTGAACATTAGCTACATAAATGAGAGTAACCTCCCTTTGTTTGTTTCACTTAATTGTGCCTGTGTATTATTTGAAATGAACTTAATTGTTATTAAGAACGCATTTTATGATATTGTTAAAACATGCAGTTGTATTGATTCGAACAAATTTGTATTTTCAGTGTAGATTCACATTGAAATGAAAATGGCCAACCAAACAAAGTGTAACAAACAAGGGGAGGTTACTCTCATTTATGTAGCTAATGTTCAGATTACCGAATTAGAGTATCAATAAAAGTTCTTACTCGGGATTAATTATTTGAATGATGTCAATTATCGATCATATAGAAATCTGAGTGGATAAAACAGGAATTCTTCTAAACTGTAACCATATCAGTACTAATGTATGGCTGCACCACTTGGACTTTAACAAAATGTTTGGAGAAAAAGCTAGATGGGAACTACGGTAATTTATGAGGAAGTGCTTCTCGGTCTCCTGCCTCAAAAAATGCTACCGGTGACTATCAAAATAATAACCCCAGCTCGTCGTAATTCTTGTTTATTTATCGTAATTTGTCGTAATTCTTGTTTAGATATGAAAATGGATATATAGTTTGGAATAGACTGAGATAGATAAACAAACAAAATAATATAGATAGATATGAACAAATGGAGATAGATATTTTCAACAAGTAAATGTATTTGGGGGAGGGGGTTGCATCTTTTTTTTTTTTGTCGTAATTCTTGTTTATTTAAACTAAAAACAAGACATTAAACAAACATGAATAAAAAAATTCTTAGTATTTAAAGTAATATAGATAAATATGAACAAATTGAGATAGATAGATATGAAGATGGATAGTTTTGAATAGACTGAGCTGGGTCGTTATTTTAATAGTCACCGGGTAGCAATTTTTGAGGCTGGAGACCGGGACACACTTCCTCATAAATTACCAATTCTTCTAAACTGTAGCCATATCAGTACTAATGTATGGCTGCACCACTTGGACTTTAACAAAATGTTTGGAGAAAAAGCTAGATGGGAACTACAGAACAAACTACTGTTTTTTTTTTTCTTGTTGCCGATCTTTTATCATAATTTCATTTTTGAGATGTGTTCTTATAAAATATTTTGTTAGTTTAAGAATAAAAGTTCGTACTTATTTATTTAGTTATTTAATTTATTTATTTAATTTAATTTAATTTAATTTATTTATTTAGAAATTTACATATCAAAATCAAATGAAATAAAGAAATTTTTTACTAAAACTCAAATTAGAAATGTGCCCCCCTCAATTATCTGAGGTGTTGGCTCTGAAATGCAGTTTTACTTTATCAATCAAGCAGTAACAGTGAATAATTAAAAAAAATTAAAAAGAAAAGCAGCTGTTATTTCTCTGTTATGAACGAAAAAACAAAAATAAATATGGAAAAGCAAATAATAGTTTACTGTGCTTAATATATAGAGTCAAATAGTTCCATATGAGCGCTTAAACCAGTGGTTCTCAAACTTTATACAGTCTGGGCGCACTTAGAGTACTACAGATACTTGATAGCGCACTGTATACAAAATAGGACTAATATGTTATTAATTTAACTCAGTGGTTCTCAAACTTTATACAGTCTGGGCGCACTTACAGTACTACAGATATTTGATAGCGCACTGTATACAAAATAGGACTAATATGTTATTAAGTTAACTCAGTGGTTCTCAAACTTTATACAGTCTGGGCGCACTTACAGTACTACAGATACTTGATAGCGCACTGTATACAAAATAGGACTAATATGTTATTAAGTTAACTCAGTGGTTCTCAAACTTTATACAGTCTGGGCGCACTTACAGTATTACAGATACTTGATAGCGCACTGTATACAAAATAGGACTAATATGTTATTAAATTAACTCAGTGGTTCTCAAACTTTATACAGTCTGGTCGCACTTACAGTACTACAGATACTTGATAGCGCACTGTATACAAAATAGGACTAATATGTTATTAAGTTAACTCTTAAATATATAAAAATAATACATTTAACAAAAGCAAAATTAACATACCTCTATGAAGTTTATTCATTCCTGTGTTAATGAGAAACATGAGCTTGATGAGACCTTGCAATTTCTTCAATGTTTGGTCTTATGTTTGAGAGACAAACTCTCATTTCCTCATCAATGCGTTGAAGAGTTTCCTCTCTTTTTACACTTAATTGTTGCGAGGGTTGAAAATTCCAGTTCACATAAATATGAGGTGGAAAATTGCAATAAAATAATTTTTCTCAATAAAATTGTTTAAAACCTGTGTTTTTATTTAGTTGCAAGAAAAATAACTTATAACTATCATAATAATGTCGCAACGAAACAAGCAGAGTGTTCGTAAATAAATGGTAACTTAGTAGACATTTGCTTTTCATATCTGGATAGATTTTTCAGGAATACTATGGAGCGCACCTGAAAAAAGCTCTGGGGAGTGGCAGTGCACCCGGGTGCACTGTTTGAGAATCACTGGCTTAGACGGAAAAGACGGTTTCAAATTATGACACAACTTTTGCAATTATACCCAAATAAAAAGAATTAAAAAATGGCTGTCAACTCGTGTTCGAGTAAGACCATTTCCTGTTTTTAAAAAAAATTATTTTATCATCATAGTTTGGTGCCAGTAGCATTTGACACTCTATCCTTGTGTTTTCTCAGATGACTCACCAGGCCAGTCCTGGAGAGACATACTCTTCCACATAAACAACATGTTGGAACTTCTCCACTTTGAATGTTGCTGGGCTGAAAATTACCCTTTCTAATAGCCCACTTCAATTTTTGGTGTTTAATTCGGTTGGACTCAAATTCTTCCACAGACAGGTAGATGGTGGCTCTCCAGCCAGGTCTATCACAGGCTAGCTTCTCCCAGTCCTCCACAGCAATAGCAGTGTTCTTCATAGTGTCCTTGAGGCAGTCCTTAAACCTCAATATACCCTAATATACATCACAAGGGAGGTTGATTTCAGAAGTGTAAAGAGTACAATTCCAGGAAAGTTGCAAATTAACATTAAAAATCACCACAGAATTTTTATTTAAAAAAAAACCAAACTTAGGAGCTTTTTGCGGAGATGCACTCTTAACATCCTGTTGAGAATTTTCTAAGTCCAGAGCATTCCTATAAGGATATATAAAAAATGGTTAAAAATGACCTTTGCATCTTAAGTTACCTGTTATTTCCCTTAAATCAAAGAGTTTTAAATATGTTTAATATTACATTTAAACAAAGGCTATCATTTGGAGTGGATTAGGAAAACGAATGAGACTTCCGGCCGTGTGGAATGAGGTGGTATAGGAGTTTAAGAGTTAAGACAAAATTAATTGTAATTTTCATCATTATATCTCTATATATCATTAATCTAGAAATATTTTTGATTTTTAGAACTCTCATTTTGGGTTGATAGAGTTGAGATATTTCTTCTTCTTCTTTTTCTTCTTTTGCATAAGAGATATTTTTTTTCTTCTTCTTTTTGTGTTTATTAAAAGTTGAAGGCGATAATTTGTCCTGAAAGAGAGGGAAATTATCAATGCAGAATTATTTTTAACAAAGAAGATCTATATAATTTTATGTTCTATATTTTTTTTTTCATTCTTAATTTTCATATTTTCTGCTGTTAATGTTTGGTTGCTTAGCAACATAAAAACAAGGGAGACTACTATGAATGAAAATCAAAATATTTATTATCATATTTTCTTAAAGTGCTTTCTTCTTCAGTTCACATGGAAATTTATTCTTGTAATGAGTCATCTTTCAATAAATACTTTGGTGCGTAGATATGTGTACATTGTGTTTGTATGTATATATGATATATATATATATATATATATATATTTCATATGTTATGTGTGAATGTGGATGTTATACTTATATATGCATTAGTATGTGTATGTATACATATGTATGTGTATGTATACATATGTATGTATGTGTATGTATACATATGTATGTGTGTGTATGTATACATATATGTGTGTGTATGTATACATATGTGTGTATACATATACATGTGTATGTATACATATGTATGTGTGTATATGTATACATATGTATGTGTGTATATGTATACATATACATGTGTGTATGTATACATATGTATGTGTGTATATGTATACATATACATGTGTGTATGTATACATATGTATGTGTGTATATGTATACATATACATGTGTGTGTATACATATGTATGTGTGTATATGTATGTGTGTGTATACATATGTATGTGTGTATATGTATGTGTGTATATACATATGTATGTGTACATATGTGTGTGTATATGTGTATGTATACATATGTGTGTGTATGTATACATATGTATATGTGTGTATGTGTGTATGTATACATATGTATATGTGTGTATATATATGTATATATATGTGTGTGTATATATATGTGTGTATATATATGTATACATATGTGTGTGTATATATATGTATACATATGTGTGTCTATATATGTGTGTGTATATATGTGTGTACATATGTGTGTGTATATATGTGTATACATATGTGTATGTGTGTGTGTATATATGTGTATACATATATGTATGTGTGTGTGTGTGTGTATATGTGTATGTATACATGTATGTATATATGTGTATGTATGTATGTATATATGTGTATGTATACATGTATGTATATATTTGTATGTATACATGTATGTATATATGTATGTATATATTTGTATGCATACATGTATATATATATGTGTGTATATATTTGTATGTATACATATGTGTATGTGTATATATATGTGTGTGTGTATATATATGTGTGTGTATGTGTGTGTATATATATGTGTGTGTATGTGTGTGTATATATATATGTGTATGCATGTGTATATATGAGTGTGTATATATGTATGTGTGTCTGTGTGTATATATATGTATATATATATTATATACAAAGTGTGTGTGTATATATATATATATATTATATACAAAGTGTGTGTATATATATATATATATATATATATATATATATATATACTGTGTGTGTGTGTATATATATTTGTATATATACAAAGTGTCTCTAAAAATTTCCATGTCTATTATTATAGCCAATTCTTGATCAAATAATCTCAAATTTTAATGATATGTCTAAAAATTACCTTGGACATTTGAATTTTTGTTTCTAGTGTGCGAATGACATTCCCTAGCAATGAAATGGCATTTTGTGTGATTGAATTTGTTCAAACAAGTTAAACTAGAGTTTGAGGCTTTGTCAAATTGATTATAAATATTACATTCCTCTGAATATCTCATTTAGAGTTTCATAAAGAGATCGTTTATTATTCAACATGAAACCTATTTAATTTTGTTCACCTTGGACTTGTAATCACTTGTAAAATATTTCTGGACACCCTGTGTATAGTGTATATAGGTTTCAGGGTTATTTCCTATAAGTCTAACATGATCAAAGGAGAACCACTCTTGACTGATAAATTATTTATTTATTTTCCCGTTAAACTAACCCTAACCCTAACCTGTGGCGAAATTGAAGGGCAGAGTTGTGGATGAGCAGATTCTCAGCCTCCACAAATAAAGTGCGTCAGGATATGTTTGGCCTGTGCAAAGGGGAGGAGTGTGGCGAGTGGCCACAGATGTTTGAACTCGCTACCTCCTCGTAACTGAAATGCTGTTGGCAGAAACCTGGATGAGGTATGTCAGAATTTGCATAAGGGTAGCCGAACGAGCATAAATAAAGCGGACAGTCGTTGATACTGAGTGTTTGGATGACAAGTGAAATTTGACGACTGCTGTATTTGGTGTGTCAGGAAGTGAAAGTAACGTGCTCAGTTGGTAGAGACTGTGCTGACGGCGAAAGGAATTTACATTGTATTTACCTCGTACCCCACTTGTACGGGTTAGGCACAAGGCTCTATTAATGTGGGACCACCCACAAACCGAAGCTCATGGGTGGCGGGTGAAAAATTGTGTCGATCCCGTCGGCATTCCCCCTCAAGGGGGGGCGCCTCAGGCACTGGGCAATAAACCCAGCCCCTGGCGAAAGGAATTTACATTTTGTTTGCTAGAGAAACTTGCAAAAGATTAATATTATCTTAAGTTTTTGGACCATTCAAAAGATAAACCCAAACCCATTTTCTTTTTTCCTAGTAGATCAATAAATAAATAAATAAATAATTTATCAGTCAAGAGTGTTTCCCCTTTGATCATGTTAGACTTATAGGAAATAACCCTTATGAGTGTCGTCACCTCAGCTAAATAATGGACCATTCTGTTTTATTATAGAAATAAAGGAAGGAAAAAAACATCCTACAAAAGAAAAAAGAAAGAAAGAAAAACTTGACTAAACTAACCCTAACCCTAACCCCTGTCTTCTTTTTTCCTAGTAGATCAATAAATAAATAAATAATTTATCAGTCAAGAGTGGTTCCCCTTTGATCATGTTAGACTTATAGGAAATAACAGTTTTCTGAGCTTATATATGCTAACAGTATGTCATTTTATGCTTTTTTAAAAAGACTTTTACAGGTTATGTTGTATACCCATTAAGCTTTATGCAGCAGAAGGTCAAATAGAAAGTAAATGGAAGCAAAGATATATATCTACGTTGGGGTAGCATGGACATGGAGTGAAATTATTCAAACCAAATTTGGTTTGAATAATCAAATAGATGAGAGACTGTCTGTAACCAAATGCCATCCTATATATATATATATATATATATATATATATATATATATATATATATAAAAGTTTATAGAAAAGAAACAACAAAATGTTATATGTTTTGCTGACAAACGTTTGTTTCGACCCTATGAAGAGGTCTTTTTCAAAGCAAATGGAAAAACGAAATAAAAATATCATAGATCCCGAGGCACAGAACGCGCTCGCTCATTACCGGAAATTTTATATATATATATATATATATATATATATATTTTTTTTTTTTTTGAGTGGGTGGGGGAGATTATGTGCTTAATTAAAGTCATACCTAATTTGTTAATTAATTAATTATAATTAAATGAATTATCGGCTATCGCCATTTCAAACACATTGTTTGTCCACTTCATATATATATATATATATATATATATATGATGATTGATCAAAGCCTGAAGAAGATACCAGAAGATCTGAAACACGTGTCGCAAATGTAAGATAAAAATAATAAAAATTTTTTTCTAGAAACATAATCCATTTTGCGGACCTTCTTTTTTATAAAATATTCAATTTTCTTCCGTTGGAACCAGAACAACACTTTTATATATATATATATATATATATATATATATATATATATACTTTCTTTGTTGGAGTACCAAGTTTCTTGGTACAAAGGTGATTTTAGGCTGGTTCTATTCTCTACCAGTAGTAAAGTTATCAGATCCACATGACATAATAAGTTTGTCTTATTTTCTTTTCTCTTTTACTTTCTCTTTCTTTTCTCTTCTTTCTTTTCTCTTTCTTTTCTCTTCTTTCTTTTCTCTTTCTTTTCTTTTTTTCTTTTTCTTTTCTCTTTTCTCTTTCTCATTTTTCTCTTTTTTTTCTCTTTTTCTTTTCTTTCTCTTTCTCTTTCTTTCTTTTCTTTTTTCTTTTCTTTTTTTTCTTTTTCTTTTCTCTTTTCTCTTTCTTTTCTTTTCTCATTTTTTTTCCATTTTTCTCTTTTTTCTCTCTTTTCTCTTTCTTTTTCTTTTTCTTTCTCTTTCTTTCTCTTTTCTCTTTCTCATTTTTTTTTTTTCTTTTTTCTCTTTTTCTTTTCTCTCTCTTTTCTCTTTCTTTCTCTTTCTTTTTCTCTCTCTTTCTCTTTCTTTTTTCTTTTCTTTTTTTCTCTTTTTCTTTCTCTCTCTTTTCTCTCTTTCTCTTCTTTCTCTTTCTTTCTCTCTCTTTTCTCTTCTCTTTCTTTTTTTTCTTTTTTTTCTTTTTTTCTCTTTCTTTTTCTCATTTTTTTTCTTTTTTTCTTTTCACTTCCTTTCTCTTTCTTTTCTTTCTTTTTTCTCTTTCTTTCTTTTTTCTCTTTTCCTTTTCTCTTTTCTCTTTCTTTTCTTTTTCTCATTTTTTTTTCCTTTTTCTCTTTTTCTCTTTTTTTTCTTTTTCTTTTCTCTTTCTTTTCTCTTTTTCTTTTCTCTTTTTTCTCTTTTTTTCCTTTTTCTTTTTTTTCTATTTTGTTTCTTCTTTTTCCTCTTTTTTTCTCTTTCCCTTCCCTTCCATGTCTTTTTGCCAGCCAATTGTGATTTATGTGCCAAATTAATAAAAAACATTAATGATAAGAAAAGAAAATAGTTTTCTCCTTTGTTGCCAAATTAATCTCTAATATAATGATCCTATTATTGTAGATTTTTTACATGTTTCTCTAACAGAGAAGAAATTACACATCATAGTAAGATGTAGCCTGTTAGTGCAAAAGCATTAAAAATGCTCCGGGGGTATCTCTAAACTGCAGGTTCAATCCTGGTTAAGGGTGACAGTAACATAGAATAATAATTAACACAGCTTAACACTTGTACCCAGTCATGGTTAGTGGAATGAGAACAGTATACCTCAGTGGATTAAAAAACAAACAAAACCTTATGAATATTGATGTATCACTCCACAGTAAGTAAAAATATCAAACATTGTAATAATTGAATTATCATACTGTGATATATCCTCAGGTCCTGCTAGTTTACTTAATAACACATTAATGTCAACAATGATAGAATGATTTTGACCTTGGGTAAGGATTCTAGTTTGGGTTCAAAGTTCCGTGACAAGAAAGTTCCCAAGTCCAACAGAAATACCCAACGAAGGCCGGAGCGTACAGAAAGATAGATAGATATAAGCAGGCTTAGAAAGATAGATATAAGCAGGCTGAGATAGATAGATAGATAGATATAAGCAGACTGAGATAGATAGATAGATAGATATAAGCAGACTGAGATAGATAGATAGATAGATATAAGCAGACTGAGATAGATAGATAGATAGATATAAGCAGACCGAGATAGATAGATAGATATAAACAGACTGAGATAGATATGAAAAGAGTGTTACAATTGGACTTTTAGAAGTGACTAGGAAACTACCCCCCAAAAAAAAACTAATAAAAAAAAACAAAAAAACTAATGAATATTGGTGTAAGTAAAAATATCAAACATTGTAATAATTAAATTATCATACTGTGATATATCCACAGGTCCTGCTAGTTTACTTAATAACACATTAATGTCAACAATGATAGAATGATTTTGACCTTGGGTAAGGATTCTAGTTTGGGTTAAAAGTTTCGTGAAGGCTCCCAATTATAACAAGAAAGTTCCCAAGTCTGACAAAAATACCCGAAGAAGGCCGGAGCATACATATGATGAATGGTTGTGCAGATAACAATAAAGATGAGGACAATAGACCAAATAATACAAATTATCAAGTCCCATCTAAAAAAAAAACTAATGAATATTGATGTATCAATGCACAGTAAGTAAAAGCATTGTAATAATTGAATTATCATACTGTGATATATCCACAGGTCCTGCTAGTTTACTTAATAACACATTGATATCAACAATGATTTTGACCTTGGGTAAGGATTCTAGTTTGGGTTCAAATCCCAGAAATCATTGGTCGATCAATGATCAATAAATAAAATGGAGAACAATTTAACCTTTTTCCTGATAAATGAATTCAATTCTGAAAATCTTAGTCAAGTCAATCAGTGAACCATGAAAACTGAATGTCTACTTGAATTAAACAGAATCTCATGAAGAATCGACATACAGAATTCTATATGGTTATGCCGCAACGAAGATACTCATAGATACACGTCCTGCGTCCCTGACACAGAAAAATCTAAAAGGACACAGAAAAAACATATCCATGCATCCCAGTGTTTTTTTTTCTTCCCCCAGCATTTCCCCATTAACAATAAATACATTTCAATATTTTCTTGGAAATGTATTACACACTATAGGGTACAAGGTACAAGTTCGAAGGCTTTAGTTATTCATAGATAAAAAAAAACAAACTCTACAATTCATTAGTTTGGGTTCAAAACCCAGAAAATCCTTGATGCATAAAAATCTAAAAGGACCCAGAAAAATTATATCCATGGTCCCAGTTTTTTTTTTCTTCCCCCAGCATTTCCTGTTAATGATAAATACATTTCAATATTTACTTGGAAATGTACAAGGTACAAGTTCGACAGCTTTAGTTGTTCATAGATAAAAAAAACAAAAAAAACAAAAACCTCTACAATTCATTAAGAAACTTTAATTGGGACCCATCCTGCATCGGAATGAACTTCCCTTTTCAGGTATTTTGAAACCAAACCAATATTTATCAAAAGGATCAATAAAGCATGTCATGTGTCATCACAGGAGTTAGTAGAGCAAAGTTGAAAATAATAAAAGTCTGCTAGTTGTTCTTCTCCTAGACTGGATGCCCACCAAGATTAGATAATCCAGTCTTTCTTATAGCTTGGGTTGGGGAAAGAATAGATAGATTCATGCTTTTTTTCCAAGGTATTAAATTGTCATCAGGGGGGCCAAAAGTCAGTATCAGCCAGACAGCGAAGGAGTCTATCCCCATTTCACTGGTGCTAGATCAAGGAAATTGTTTTTTAGCATATGAGGTCGAATGCCATACCTACCATCAGCTCCTCACTTTACTGCATTGATCTCTGTGCTACTCATATGCTGAGTTGGCGAGGGCTGGTATCAAACCAGGAACCTTGTGGTTCCCAGGTGGATACTCTACTGACTGAGCTAAACCGACCCTTCCAAGTTATAAGAGCAAAGCAAATACAAACTGTTTGGAATTTGAACCCTGTTCTCCTGATTCGATTTTCAAGCAGCAGTAACCACTATGCCCTCCACAAGACGCCTACTGATCCAGTACAGCTCCCTTTTCATGCATCACACTTGTTCTGTCACTTTTAAACTTCTTAATCTACTCATACCCACTTGTACACAGGGTACTGTCCTCTATTGTGCTAAAAGCCTCCAATGAATTTCAGCCCCTGACACTCCTTCCAACCAGAGAAATCCGGTCACTTTCTTTGCATATTGTTTGTGAAGCAGCTATGTTTACACTGTAAAGACAGCAAGCAAAATGGCACAATCAGGCTCAAACTTTGATTATGTGACCATAACAGTGCCAACTATATGCACAGAACACAGTGTGATAATTATAATAAAGATATGTTATGGCGAAAGTACAGATAATTTTTCTATTCTCCCTCATAGTAGATATATATGGTCTTGGTTTCTTGAAGGAATATTCGTGAAGGCATTCTTCAATTGGTACAGGCATATTACTGGTGACTGATGAGGACAGTACGAGATAGGTAGAATGTAGCTGGTACGATTCTTGTTGCCATTTTAGGCATTTAGTTCTACTGTTGGTATTGTGTTTTTTTTCTTAAAGATAGTTTTAGTAACAGAGTTTTGAGGGGGAGATACATTATAGATACATTAGTAGCATAGTTTTTCCATCCATGCCATTCGTTTCATAGGAAAATGTTAAAGAATAGATAAAATCAATTAAATTCATAGAAGGGGGCAAACTTACTGCAAGCAGAATCCGTGGGGGGTAAATTAGACTGAAACCGGGATGAACAGATTATTCCATTATATATTAGTGGGGGGTTGTGGACTTTTTCATTGGTTCACACTGACTGTGGTGTATTGTAGCGGGCTTTTTATCGCTACACTAAATCGTATACTTGTATGTGCCGTTATGTTGTGGGGCCCACCGCGTCTTCAAAAACACACGGTACTATTAAGGCTCGTACGACCGTGTATCAGGGGTTGGCATGTTGATCAGCACACACAGAATTCCAGCAGTCCTTTAAGCCCAGAATTCTTCCACACTTCTTTCGTTTATGGTCAAGCAAAAGGTATCACGTTTCACGACCGTGGATCTTTAGTCACAGTCAATTTGACTTGTTGACAAGTATATATCTCCTTAGCATCAGTCAAGTATCTGTTCACGTTTGTTTGTTTAATGGCTTTCATTCATGATTTCCCATACGATTTCTTTGACGTTGTGAAATAAAGATGAGGACAGTACTTCTTGCTTTTCATCAATTTATTTTCTTAATGCAAGTTATTGAGAGAGAGAGATAGTCGGCTTCCTTAAATATGTTTTTAATGATGCTCTTAACTTCGTTCCAATTATCAGACTTCACACTTCAGCGACACCAGCCTCAGTCTCTCGCCTCTGACTACTAACTCAGCCAAACTGCTAACCCCGACTGCTCTCGGCAAGATCCGTAACCCGGCCGTCTAATCAACTCTACGGCCTCAGAACAACTGATTCAAAATCTAAGGTTTCCTCATTATATAGAAATCGATGTCGAGCTTTCTAGAATCTTCTGGAACCTTTCGAACGTTCTAACTGTTTTACCAAATTACATGTGTCACTTAAGAGGTCAACCATCCTTTCTTCTGACAAACCGATTAAACTAAATTTTAATACCAAAATCCCAGACTCACTGGCTCCGAATAGACTCAAAGGTGATAATTAGAATTTCATATTCGTAAGGTCTGGGAATCATGCTACATCCTATTAAGGTTTCTCCGTGTCTGACACAAGGCCACAAATATAGGTGTTCCAGGATCCATTATGCTACAGTGGTTTCCCTATTTAAGAGGTCGAATTCTTGTGTATTGTTGTGTATTATTCGAAGCAAAATGTCAATGCTAGCAGCACGTGGCTTACAGGGTGGCAGCTTGAAGATACCGGATTCAAGTTGGGTTTGCTATTGGAGCTGATATGATGCACAAGAAGCCGTAATTGGCGATGAAGATAGTGCATCACTGACGTCCACCCTGTACGCATCCATAAGATGTATTTTTACGACTGTAGTTTCAGTGGATATTCCTTGTGGCATACAGTTTGGTGTATTCCTTGTGGCATACAGTTTGGTGTATTCCTTGTGGCATACAGTTTGGTGTATTCCTTGTGGCATACAGTTTGGTGTATTCCTTGTGGCATACAGTTTGGTGTGTGGCATACAGTTTGGTGTATTCCTTGTGGCATACAGTTTGGTGCATACAGTTTGGTGTATTCCTTGTGGCATACAGTTTGGTGTATTCCTTGTGGCATACAGTTTGGTGTATTCCTTGTGGCATACAGTTTGGTGTATTCCTTGTGGCATACAGTTTGGTGTATTCCTGTGGCATTACAGTTTGTGTATTCCTTGTGGCATACAGTTTGGTGTATTCCTTGTGGCATACAGTTTGGTGTATTGGTGGCATACAGTTTGATGTATTCCTTGTGGCCTACAGTTTGATGTATTCCTTGTGGCCTACAGTTTGATGTATTCCTTGTGGCTACAGTTTGATGTATTCCTTGTGGCATACAGTTTGATGTATTCCTTGTGGCATACAGTTTGGTGTATTCCTTGTGGCCTACAGTTTGATGTATTCCTTGTGGCATACAGTTTGGTGTATTCCTTGAAGTAGTTATAAAGGAGAAAGAAGATGCATGGAGTAATGGTTAGTTGTAGAAAACGGACTCATTGACCAGAGTTCAAATTTGTGACAAGGCTGTTTGCATTTCACATACCACTAATACCCTTGGGAAAGGTATGCATCCAACTCTACCACCAGCTATGGGTAAATAGTAGGGCTGACTGGACTCTTTAACCGTGACTAGGTAACCAGTCTAGTGTAGAATACTGTTAATTGTTATTCTGTGTTACTTTCACCCTTAGCCGGGATTGAACCTGCAGTCTGGAAATGACTGTTACAGATTGTTAACTATTGGACAGTGGAACAGTCAAACACCTCCTCAGCTTAATGGACTCTTCCTGGCAGTAGTGGCAGTAATTATTTAAGCTGTTATAGTGGGTTCATTGGAGAACTAGTAACTGCATGGTTAGGCTTGGCCAGTCACATTGCTCAAACAAATTGTTGACTGTCTAACTGACTTTCTTCAATAGGGAAATATCTAGGAGAAGGAAAACTCTGAATTCAAAACTGTTAAACTCTGCTTAACAAATTGACCTTGTGTCACATCCTGATCATGTGGAGGGGTTGGTAGATATATATATATATATATATATATATATATATAAGGGAGAAAGAATGTAGTTTCTGTAGATATAAAATCTGTTTTTGATTTTGCTTGTGTTAAAGAACATTGTTCTTGAACATGTGAAAAGAATTTCACACTGGGAGATGGACGAGATGGTTTCTGCAAGGATCTGAGATGAGCATTTCTTGCTTTGCAAAATGGTGAAATATTGATTCGCCAATGAAAGATCAAATGGAGAGAGATTTCTTCTTCTTTTGAAACCAGAATGACCATTGTTGGGGCAGACATCTAAGAATAAATAATATTAAATAGAATTACATCAAGGAATATATAAAATAATATGTGATATTCATACATATATACAAGTGTGATTGTGTGTGTGTGTGTGTGTATATATATATATATAAAACGTGTGTGTATATATATATATATATATATAAAATATATGTATGTATAATGTATATATATATATAAAACGTCCCATTAAATTAAATTTAGGTTTAGTGTTTTGTTTTATAAATAAGATCTTTTCCGTTTTATTTTGTTTTTGTTTTCGGTTTAAAATAATACCTTACATTAGATCTAAATCGCTTAACATTATCTAAATTAATAACAAATTCCGTCCATAACCTTTTTACTTTATCTATAAAAACAAAACACAATAAATATTTAATCATTCATTAAATACAGAACTTAAAAATAATAATTAAAAATTAATAATAATTAATCGTAAAGTAAATAATATATAAAAATTCCTTTTCTAAAATATTAACATATTCCGCCCATAACTTTTTCACTTTATATATAAAAACTAAATAAAGTAAATATCTAATCATTTATGAAATACAGAACTTAAAAATAAAATTTAAATGATAAAAACAATTAATCGTTAAAAATTCCTTTACTAAAAATCTTTTGAATTCCAACCGTCACATTTCTTAATACCCATCCCCTTACGTTTAAATTGTTTCGTCTTGTTGCCAACATCTCAAAAATTCACTACATTTGGTTGACAAAAGATATACATGAGACATGACCGACATATATATGGCGCGAATGCCCACGTTGGTGAATATTGTAACGTCTTTCGTTTTTTGCAGTATTAAGGTTTTTTGTTTTGTAAACTCATTTGACTTTCCTCTCCGACCCAAACAACTACGGGAGTGAATGAGCTCTGATGATGATTTTTGTAAAATCGAAATATTGATCAATATCAGCTATGATTATATTATAAATTGTTTTCTTCTTTAACAGCATTGTGTGATGTTTTCATTCCACTTTTTCTTACTCATATATATATATATATATATTTTTTTACTTGAAGGCACTTACAACGCATGTATCGCATAAAAATGTCGTACAGACTGTTTCGACTTTATTTGTTTCTTGTTATTATTCTCTCAAAAAATGCCCCCTTACCTATTATGGTAGAGGCATGTAGTATCATTTGACAAGCTTAATTTCGCTAAGGATTGTTAGCTGTGTACTTTGGTCGAGGCGATATAGTGGTTCACTATGCTCGCTGAGGTCCCGGTTTCGATTTCTGTCGGAGGGAAATCGTTAGTATATGTCGCTGATGAGACTTAATAAAGTCGAAACAGTCTGTACGACATTCTACACACCGAGCGATCCTTTGCCGGGATTACACTTGTCAATTTCATTTTCTATAAGAAAAAGTATCGAATTTTATGCAGTACATGCGTTGTAAGTGCCTTCAAGTAAAAAATTTAATATATACTTTATTCAGCAACGTTTCTAAAATAAACAAACATCCAAAAATCTGTGTGTGTGTGTGTGTGTGTGTGTGTGTGTAGAAAGTTTTGTAGAAAAAACAAGATATTTAAAGTTTTGCTGACAGAAATCCGTTTCTTGATTAAGAAAGGACATGTTTTTCCTTTACACCGTCAATATCCGGTTGTTTTAACAGACGATTTTTAGATTTAAAAAAAAAAAAATAAAACTAACTCCTAACCCCTAACAATCAACCGGATATTGACGGTGTAAATGAAAAACATGTCCTTTCTTAATCTAGATCAAAAAGTGGTGCCTAAAGGTAATATGGTCCCATTATTTCTAAAGTCCAACTCTTCCTCAAACTTTGCGCCCTGTCGGCTGGGGCGTTAGAATGCAACGACTGCACCTCTGCAGAGGGGTAAGACTCCCCCAATGGGGCCACCTGTTGGCCATGGATGGCGACCCGTGATGCTTAAGGATAGAGCCCAGGTGGATGAGCAATTCATGACATGCAATACTCCACTTTGGCCCTATCTTGGGCTAGACGGGCGGTCGGAGAGACCCCCTCCGATCAATCGGCTGGTCAAGTCAAGCCCTAGCAACTATATGATTGCCCCAACCCTATTGCCATTATGGCAAGCCCCAACCCCTTTTTATCTAGAAGGTGGTGGCTGCGGGTCTACATGTCCTAGGAATGACGTTAAACTCTATCTGATGGTGAGGTTCCAGTTTTGGAGGTTTGGGGAATGTGGAGCACCCCTTCATCACCATTGTTCCCTGGTCCACTCTGACCCGGAGTGGTAGTACCTGTTAGGGTTCCATCTATGGGTTAAATAGAAAAATGTATTTATAAAAAAATTGTATTATCCATTAAGAATTGATTTATTTCAAAATTTTATCGGCATTAAATGACCCACTGAGGTTGATATGCCATAAAACAAACAAACAAACAAAAATCCTCAAACTTGGTAGTGTCAGAGCCATGCCGTTGGAAACTTAAGTTTCTCATGGGGTCAATGCTTCTAATAAGTATATATCTTTGTGATTATTTTGGTATCTGTATCCGTTTGTGTGAGGTACATATATCAGGTTTGGGAATTTGTATGAAGCATTAAAGAAATAAATATCGGAAACTCGGTTGTTTTTGAGTAGAGTTTCGTTTATTTAATAGTAGTAAATTCTCAGGATTTTTATGCTCCCTTCTTCAGACTGTATAAGGACAGTAGTGTTGCTGGCTTCTGGCTGTTCCTTCTAGTGGGGGTGGCTACACATTGTACTATTAATAAGACAAAAGCTAAAGATGGTATGTAAACACAATTGTATGTTGTTAGTATCCACACCCGCTTCTCTGGGCAGGGGTCCAGTGGCTTCTCCCTTAGACCGTACAAGCTAACATCATTGATCCCAGGGGGTCACCCCCCCAGGCAACACCTGCCCCCTTGATTTAAAGGGGCAGGGTTGGGTTTATTGCCCAGTGTCTGAGGAGCCCCCCTTGAGGGGGAATGCCGACAGGATCAATGCATTTTTTGCACTTGCCATCCATGAGTCTCGGCTTGTGAGTGGGCCCATATTAATAGGGCCTTGTGCCTAACCCATACACATGGGGTACATGGTAAATATAGTATGTAGATATGGTCAACAATATTAATAATGTCAAACACTTTTATTAATAATTGAGGTTTAAATAAAAATAAAATCATGGAGAATCATTGGCAATTCAGTCTCGAAAGACTATGATAAAAGTTTTTGTGTGCCCCTGAAGTTGCAGCGCCTCCTGTGACTATGAAGTCCTATGTTTGAGAAACATTCTCGACCACAGATTTTGCATTTGTAGGTTGTCACCGTAGATGATGATGTTCCGATGCTTTGTTGCCGTTGCTTTCTTATGGACCTCTTAGCTTCATGATGTTGTATCAGGGTGACTTCTGACATGTACAGGCCTCTATGGAGAATTTGACGTAAATAACTAAGGGAATTGTGATTCGAATAGTGATATAGTTACAGACACACACAATCTCCATTATAATAAGATGTGCTTCTTCTTGAGCCACTTCATTTATTGCCTTGGCCGTACGCTTTGAGGTATTGTCATGCTTGAGCGCCCAATCACCACCCATCTTCAGTGTCCTGGCTGAGGCAAGGAGGTTTTCACTCCAGATTTCCCTGTACTTCCAGCCATCTTTCCCTCAACCCGGTGTAGTTGTCCTATCCCCTTAGCAGAGAAACAGCCCCAAAGCATAATGTTTCCACCCCCATGCTTAATGGTTGGGAGGGTGTTCTTGGGTTCTAAGTCAGCTTTTTTTTCCCCCTCCAAACACAGCGAGTCGAGTTGATGCCAAAAAGCTCAATTTTAGTCTCAATTGAGACTAATGAAATACTTATTTTTCCACTGTATATGTGTGCTTGCATATTATATATATATATATATATATATATATATATATATATATATATGTTTACATATAGTGCATATATATGTGTGTGTGTGTCTATTTATATATATTGTGTTTGCATATATATATATATATATATATGTGTGTGTGTGTATATTTGTATATATGTGTGTATATTTGCATATATATATATGTATGTGTGTGTGTGTATCTATTTGCATATATGTGTGTTGTGTATATTTGCATATATATATGTGTGTGTGTGTGTGTGTATATTTGCATATATATATATGTGTGTGTGTGTGTGTATCTATTTGCATATATATATATATGTGTGTGTGTGTGTGTGTATCTATTTGCATATATATATGTGTGTATCTATTTGCATATATATATATGTGTGTGTGTGTGTGTGTATCTATTTGCATATATATGTGTGTGTTGTGTGTTCTATTTGCATATATATATATATATATATATATATATATATATTTACATATAGTGCATTTATATATATATATATGTGTGTGTGTGTGTGCATATATATATATATTTGTGTGTTAATGCATATTTGGTTAAGAAGAACAGACAAGCAAAAAGTAGGCCATTTAAAAAAAAAACTTTTTTATTTTGTTTACAAACAAGTGAAGATAATTTCCAATCAAATAAATGTAGGAATTACCTTCAACTCTTCCATTCAGCCATTTCATCTTCAACTATTTTCATGAATTGTAGTTTAAAGGTGAATTTTTCTTGTTCTCTACAGACAAAACATAAAGAATGCTGGCTACTGGCCTTTTTCATATTGGTTTTAATTAGAATTAGTGTAGGCCACTGGACATAATTCTACACCTTCTTTAATTAAAGGGATAGAAATATGGTTGATGGTTGAAACATTTTGCTCGAGGTGGAGCATC
>CM042165.1:701689-706689 GCA_023376005.1 Doryteuthis pealeii | reverse complement strand
AATGTCTTTGGCATGAAATAACCCAACAAAGGTTGACATGCCGTAAAATCCAACCAACCAACCAACTTAATTCTTTAAATTTCTAATAAAGTCAGAGATGCTGATAGGTGGGTGTCCTTTGTCTGTGACACATAAAAATCTAAAAGGATGCAGAAAAATCATGTCCATGCGTCCTAGTGTTTTTTTTCTTCTCCCACCATTTCCAGCTAACTGTAAATACATTTCAATTTTTTCTTGGAAACGAATTACACTGTATAGGGTACAAGGTAGGGGTTGGACGGCTTTAGTTGTTCAAAGATAAAAACTCTGCAATTTATTAAGAAACTTTAGTTGAGACCCACCAAATTTCCCAGGGACTCCTTCAAATCAAATCTGTGCATCCCAGGACGCACTAAATTAAAAAGCTATCAGCATCACTGAAGTCATACAAGAATATTTCTCAAAGCATTCCAGTTTTAAAAAACTCCAAAAAGAAAAAAAATCCCACATATATATTGATTCTTGTATGGCTGGGTAAATGAAACCACTGGAGGTAGCTAGGGGTGGTTGAACCCGATTGTATTCTTACCAGAAAAAAAATCCTCATGCTGTCAGTTGATTTCATAATAGCAGCCAATTCTTTTTATGTTATAAACTAATAATAGTTTATCACAAAATAGGCTAAAATTTTTGTTTCCAAAACAAATATCCTGTTATTCAGCATCAGTTAAAGCTAAAACGGCCAATGTCATCATTATTAACACTAGCAAATATATGCACCCTCCGTAGGGTGCAAGTATTTTAGTTAAATTTTATAATAAAATATCATATTAAATTAGAAAGGCTAATGAAACTGAATAAGAATGTAGATAAAAGATTTTGAACAGAGGGGGTATGATTGAAAAATAGAACAACTTTCAAACTAACTCTTCCATCATTTTCCGTTACTCCCGTCTTTCATTGGTAAATGTTCCTAATTAAACTGTTTAGTTAAAATAGGAAGTAAAGAATAATATTACAGTTATTTCTTCTTGTTAAGGGATTTCTTTTAAGATTTATTGAAGAGATTTTTGCTCATATTCAACAAGATAAAACCAAACAATTAGAAATCAATAATACTAAGTATATATTTATTAAAATCAAATTTTTAATATAAATATGCAAATTAGCCTTCCCATTCACACTGTAAACCTCTATTTTGTTGTATATATAAATACAATTGCATGTTATTAGAATGTAGATATGGTCAACAGTGTAAGTAATGTAAAACAATTTTATTAATAATTGAGGTTTAAATAAAAATAAAATCATGGAGAATATGATGTAAATAACTAAAGGAATTGTGACTTGTATAGTAATATAGTTTTGGTTACAGACAGACAAACCCACAATCTCCATTATAATAAGATTTTAAAGTATTTTTGTTACTAAGAGCAACAGGTACTTTTTCAAAGAGATGGTCCCAAAAGGAATGTGGGGACGTATGTGCTGACGCCAATGTGATCATCATTAACATTTTAAGGTGTTTTTGTTGATGGCTGGTAACTAAGAGCAACAGGTACTTTTTCAAAGAGATGGTCCCAAAGGAATGTGGGGACGTATGTGCTGACGCCAATGTGATCATCATTAACATTTTAAGGTGTTTTTGTTGATGGCTGGTAACTAAGAGCAACAGGTACTTTTTCAAAGAGATGGTCCCAAAAGGAATGTGGGGACGTATGTGCTGACGCCAATGTGATCATCATTAACATTTTAAGGTGTTTTTGTTGATGGCTGTTAACTAAGAGCAACACGTACTTTTTCAAAGAGATGGTCCCAAAAGGAATGTGGGGACGTATGTGCTGACGCCAATGTGATCATCATTAACATTTTAAGGTGTTTTTGTTGATGGCTGGTAACTAAGAGCAACACGTACTTTTTCAAAGAGATGGTCCCAAAAGGAATGTGGGGACGTATGTGCTGACGCCAATGTGATCATCATTAACATTTTAAGGTGTTTTTGTTGATGGCTGGTAACTAAGAGCAACAGGTACTTTTTCAAAGAGATGGTCCCAAAAGGAATGTGGGGACGTATGTGCTGACGCCAATGTGATCATCATTAACATTTTAAGGTGTTTTTGTTGATGGCTGGTAACTAAGAGCAACACGTACTTTTTCAAAGAGATGGTCCCAAAAGGAATGTGGGGACGTATGTGCTGACGCCAATGTGATCATCATTAACATTTTAAGGTGTTTTTGTTGATGGCTGGTAACTAAGAGCAACACGTACTTTTTCAAAGAGATGGTCCCAAAAGGAATGTGGGGACGTATGTGCTGACGCCAATGTGATCATCATTAACATTTTAAGGTGTTTTTGTTGATGGCTGGTAACTAAGAGCAACACGTACTTTTTCAAAGAGATGGTCCCAAAAGGAATGTGGGGACGTATGTGCTGACGCCAATGTGATCATCATTAACATTTTAAGGTGTTTTTGTTGATGGCTGGTAACTAAGAGCAACACGTACTTTTTCAAAGAGATGGTCCCAAAAGGAATGTGGGGACGTATGTGCTGACGCCAATGTGATCATCATTAACATTTTAAGGTGTTTTTGTTGATGGCTGGTAACTAAGAGCAACACGTACTTTTTCAAAGAGATGGTCCCAAAAGGAATGTGGGGACGTATGTGCTGACGCCAATGTGATCATCATTAACATTTTAAGGTGTTTTGTTGATGGCTGGTAACTAAGAGCAACACGTACTTTTTCAAAGAGATGGTCCCAAAAGGAATGTGGGAACGTATGTGCTGACGCCAATGTGATCATCATTAACATTTTAAGGTGTTTTTGTTGATGGCTGGTAACTAAGAGCAACACGTACTTTTTCAAAGAGATGGTCCCAAAAGGAATGTGGGGACGTATGTGCTGACGCCAATGTGATCATCATTAACATTTTAAGGTGTTTTTGTTGATGGCTGGTAACTAAGAGCAACACATACTTTTTCAAAGAGATGGTCCCAAAAGGAATGTGGGGACGTATGTGCTAACGCCAATGTGATCATCATTAACATTTTAAGGTGTTTTTGTTGATGGCTGGTAACTAAGAGCAACAGGTACTTTTTCAAAGAGATGGTCCCTAAACGAAATACCCCACTTCTTAAAAAAAGGGTGTGTCCTGCGTATGACACTAAACTTCATCTGATAGTGAGACTCCAGTTCTGGAGATCTGGTTTTGGTTTCTTTGTTTGATGGCTTATCAACCTTTGTGGGTTATTTGATGCCAAAGCCACCCAGGTAGAAGAATAATAGTGGTACTATTTATCCCATAGATGGGGGATGAGGGGGGAACCTACATTTCCCAAGGGTATTAATCTGAAGGTGAACATAGTAGTTTAACTCCAGTCGCACTATTAGTGCGACTGGAGTTAAACTCCCTACTATGTCACTGTCCAGCATGTTAGCCACTGTGCTATGGAGTGAGATTCCAGTTTGGAGTGAGATCTGGGAAGTGTGGATTACCTTTTCATTACCATTACTCCCAGGTTCACTCTGATCTGAGTGGAAATACCTTTTAGATTCCAGCCCTATCGGCTGGGACTTTACAATCTCTCTCTCTCTCTTTATCCATCTATATCTCTCTTTATTTATCTCTCTATCTCTATTTATTTCCCTCTTTCTCTTTCTTTCTCTCTCTCTATCTCTCTCTATCTTCCTCTATTTCTCACTCTATCTATCTATCTCTATCTCTCTATTTCTATCCCTCCTGGGACTTTACAATCTCTCTCTCTCTCTCTCTCTCTCTCTCCACCTCCATCTCTCTATCTCCCTTTCTTTATCTCTCTCTCTCTATTTATTTCCCTCTTTCTCTTTCTTTCTCTCTCTCTCTATCTTCCTCTATTTCTCACTCTATCTCTCTATTTCTATCTCTCCCCTTTTCTCCCTCTCTCTCTACCTCTCTCTCTATATATATCTCTCCATCTCTCTATCTATATCTCTCTATCTCTCTCTCGTTATCTCTCTCTCTCTTACCTCCTCTCGTTATCTCTCTCTCTCTCTCTCTCTATTTATATATATATATATATATATATATATATATATTATATAATCTCTTTATCTCTCTATCTATCTCTATCTCTCCCTCTATTTCTCGCTCCATCTTTTGCAGAGGGGTAAGATGCCCCCTGCCCCCCAATAAGGCCACTCATTGACTGAGGTTGGCGATCTGGGATCCTTAAAGATGTAACCCTGGTGGCTGAGCAGTTCATAACATGCAACACTCCACTTTGGCCCTTATTGAGACGGATGGTTGGAGAAGCCCCCTCCGATATATCAACTGATCACGTCATGCCCTAGCACCTATATGATTGGCCTGACCCTATTGCCTCATAGCAAGCACCAACTTTTTTTTATCATATATGTGCTAGAAAGCAGTGAGTGAGGGTCTTCATGTCCTGGGTATGGCGTTAAACTGTATCTGATGGTAAGGTTCCAGTTTTGCTAAAAGATGTCTTAATGTCCTGGGTTAAATAGGAAAATATGAGTTTTAAAACATGTTTAAAAAAAATGTGTTTAAAAAAAAATGTGTTTTAAAAAAAATGTGTTTAAAAAAAAATGTGTTTAAAAAAAAAAAAAAAAAATTCAGTACCCATCATGAATGAAAAAAACAAAATGTCTTTGGCATAAAATAACCCACCAAGGGTTGACATGCTGTAAAACCCAACCAACCAGCCTGTTAGTTTCCCATCTATGGATTAAATAGATCTGTTTTAAAATCATTCGTATTTGATAGGCCTATGCAAAAACCAAAAAAAAACCCCAACAAACTCTTAAACAGTTAAATATTTAAATATTTGGGCAAATGCATGCATTTTTAGAACAGTATGGTATAGACCTATTCACATACCTAGGTAGTAACATCTCATTTACAGAACGCGATGTCAATATATGCTAAAAATGTAAATATAAACATATAATGAATGCGTGGGGGCACATATTGTTTACGTTTAAGTAAGTAAAGTCGTCAGGGTGGCCTAAAGTCAGTAAC
>CM042165.1:631689-696689 GCA_023376005.1 Doryteuthis pealeii | reverse complement strand
CTAGGAACCTTGTGGTTTCTAGCCGAACGCTCTACCGACTGAGCTAATAAGATTAAATAGAAATATTTGTCTGAATTTTTTGATAATTTGTATTATTTGTATTTTTGCGGACTGTTGTCCTTATCTTTATTATTTGCTGAACCCTGACGAAAATAGCAACATGAAGATTATAAGAAAATTGGGGGATGGGGAGCGGTGCGGGGGGGGTGTGATTGAACTATTAACAAGACAAAAGCTGAAGGTGGTAGGAAACAACCTTAATATCAATAAGTCTAGAGTAGATTCTGGACTCCCTTGCTAAGTCATGACTCAGTGTGTTTTGCTAACGGCTTTCTGAAGGGGGTGAGCTGTGTGTGTGGGGGGGAAGGGAGGTATAATTTCCACTTCAGCTTTGGTGTGTGTGATGTGTGTGTGTGTATATGACCTACACTAAGGCCAGGGAGGCCTATATCAGTAATATGTCCAGTAGTGGCCCATTTGAGAAATTGATTTTTTTTTTAATGTTTTGTTTTTCTTCATTGCCAGCTGACCTAGTCTTTATACATACAGATATAGATATATTTGAGAGGACATAAGGTGTTTGCAATTGGTGGAGATAAAACTTTAGCTGCTAATGTAGTTTATATATATATATATATATTAAAATTCTTGTTGTGCATATCTATTATTATACTAAAAGCTGAGTTAATTAACTTTTGCTTCCTAAAGGCTTTTTTTTTACTGTTTAGTTTAATGACAAAAAAATTATACTAAATTATTCCTTACTTTTAGGATTGAATTATGTTTGAAAAAAATTCTGTTTTAATTGGTTCTAAAAAAAAAAGTAAAGTCGTCGGAGCAGCCTAATGTCGGTATCAGCCAGACAGTGAGGGGGTCTATCCCCCTTTTCAATAGTGCTAGACCAAGGAGATTATTTTAGCATCTGAGGTGGAGTCCCACACCTACCATCAGCTCCTCACTTTACCGCACAGATCCCTGTGCTACTCATGTGCTGAGTTGGCGAGGGCCGGTATCGAACTAGGAACCTTGTGGTTTCTAGCCGAACGCTCTACCGACTGAGCTAACCTGGCCAGTAATTTAATTGGTTCTAATTAGTCGTAATTTGCAATTAAGTCAAAAACCGACTAATCTCTTACTTTACTGTCTATCTCTTTATTCCCCTCTATGTATCTTTTGACTACCTCCTCATTATATAATGTTAGTTTCTCTGGAGAATAGAGAGAGAGAGAGAGAGAGAGAGAGAGCCGGGAGAATTTGAAATGTATTTCTATGTTAAATTTCACAACCAGCAACCCGTAGCTTAAATGAGGTCAAACATTTCCTTTCTTAGAAAGCTAACAAAATGATTTTAATATTTTGTCTGGCCATATTTATTTAAAAAAAATTTTTTATTCGCTTTGCTAACTCCCTTTTCCCTAATGTCAAAAAACGATTGTATGAACACTCTAAAGACCTAAAATTTGGAAATACATCCAATTCATTAGTAACACACAATTTATCAACAAATCACAATTTTAATTTGCAGGAATCTTCAATGATCGCTTTTATCCATAAATCGAAACGTACATCGTATTGTAGAATCCTCCGCTATCTCCCTTCTTAACACTTTACCACAAAGACCTGGCTTTTATAAAATATCACCATTGCTTGCTAGAATTATATTAAAAAACTTCAATATACAACACTAAATTGCAAAATTTAAACCAAATTAAATTTCCAAACCATGGAAAGTCCCGCCTGTGATATGAAAGGCCATCCCTTTAGAAATACAGGGGATTGGCAATAATCTTATGCAACTGCATAGATTATGTAACAATCTGATGATGCAGAGGAGTTTGTTGAAATGAATTAATAAATAAGCCAACATAACAGGTGTTTAGTCCTGTTTATGTCGTTGTAGTAAGAGAAATTACTTATGTGGTAGCTCAAAGCGAGCACAAACATGTCTGGCGTGCAAAATAGTGTAGCAGACGACTACAGAGATTGAATGCGCAGCCTCCTGATTGTGAGTTGTGGCTCGAAGTCAGACTACTTCGTTCGTACGTATGGAAATTTCTAAATTGTGATGACAGCGCTGGGCACGATTGGCCCGGATATGGGATGTTGGTCAGGGCAGTTAATCATTATTTAAGGAGAACGCTGACATGTGACAAAAAGAGGCGAGTGAACTTTAGCAGAGGACTGCTGTAAAATTGTTGCAAGCTGAAGGACTTGGTCTGGGAACTTTGGCAGTTGGGAAGAACGTCTTTTTCAGTCGTGAGATCTGGCTGTCCGACCCGATGAATTTCTGTTCTCATTATAGTTGTTAAACTCCATCTAATGGTGAAGTTCTAATTTTGGAGCTTTCGAGAGTGTGGAGTACCCCTTCATCACCATTACTTCCAGGTCCAATCTGACTGGAGGGGTAGTATCTGTTATGGTTCCATCTGTGGGTTAAATAGAAAAAAAAATGAGTTTAAAGAATGTGTTTAAAAAAAAATAGAATACATATTAAGAATCAGCAAACAAAACATCTTTAGCATAAAATAACTCGGCAAGGGTTGACATGCCATAAAATCAAACCAACCAACCATGACAGGAGTTTAAATTTTTTCTTAATATGGAATTATATATTTGGGAGATTATGTGCTTAATTAAAGTCATACCTAATTTGTTAATTAATTAATTATAATTAAATGAATTAGGCGTGCATATCGGTTTAAATGTAAAGCGTAAACAAATCGAGAAAAAGTCGATCTTTGTATGTACATTTCAGCCCATTAGGCCTCATCAGCAGAGCTATAGACAGGGTAGTGCTTTGTGCGCATTTCGAACCCTACCTGTCAAACTGACAGGCGGACATTCTAACCACTACACTAGCTGGCTTCCCCAGAATCTCTCGTTTATTTTAAACTGATATGTATATCGCACTTTTTCATATATATATATATATTTAGTATATTAAGAATGAAAAAACACAGGTTTAAATGAGTTAAGTGGCCGACACTGCAGTGTTTTGATCTATTAATTAGATCATGTATTCTATTCTAGAGAATATTAATTAGATCATCTGTTCTATTCTAGAGAATATTTGATGTCATATTTCAAACCGTCTCCTTTTTTCAAACCTCAAATTTTAAACAGACTGGATAACAAGGACTACCACTCGCTTTTCTCGTTATTCTGTGATAAAAATTTCTTATTACCTTCCATATACCAACAAATGCTCTGAAGATGATCTAATTAATAGATCGAAACACTGCAGCATAGGCCAATAAACTCACCACTTAACTCATTTAAACCTGTGTTTTTTCATTCTTTCTTAATATACTACATACCGTCGGATTCACTTCATTTTCTTCACATATATATATATTATAATGGAGATTGTGTGTTTTTCTGTCTGTAACCGAAACTATATTACTACTAAAGTCACAATTCCCTTAGTTATTTGCATCACATTTTACATGATTTTATTTTTTATTTAAACATCAATTATTGATAAAATTATTTTACATTATTAATACTGTTAGCCACATATACATACTAATAACATGCAATTGTATTTATATATACAACAAAATAGTGGTGTACAGTGTCAACGGGAAGGCTAATTTGCATATTGATATTAAAAATTTGATTTTAATAAATATGTGCTTGGTATTATTGATTTCTAATTGTTTTTTTTTTTTTTTCTCAATGAATATGAGCAAAAATCTCTTCAATAAATCTTAAAAGAAATCCTTTAACAAGAAGAAATAACTGTAATTTTATTCTTACTTCCTATCTTAACTAAATAGTTAAATTAGGAAAATTAGTCATGAGAGACGGGAGTGATGGAAGAGTAAGTTTCAAATCTTTTATCTGCATTCTTATTTAGTTTCATTAGCCCTTCCAATTTAAATATATTTATTACATTAAAACTTAAATACTTGCACCCGGAGAGTGCATATATTTGCTAGTATATATAAATGCACATGGGTATTTTAATAAAGATCACACTATGATGTGCTGTTTTGCTGGATTACAATCATCAAAAACAACACATCCTATTGAGAATTTTATTAAATGCCTTCACTTAGAGAATAAAGCAATTTCTAGGCTAATTTTTGGGTGTGGTGGGGTTAGTATTTGCTCGAAATGTCATTTTTTTAATCTTTTATTCTCTCTCATATATATATATAATATATATATATATATATATATATGAGAAGTAAATACACACGCGGTGTGTTTATGATATGGCTTTATTTAGCCGACAATTTTTGGGAGAATATGTGCTTAATTGAAGTCGTACCTAATTTTGAAAGTTAATTAATTAATGATTAATGAATTAGGCGGGCATACCTATTTGAATGTAAGGCTAAACAAATAAAAAAAAATCAATCTCTGTATGTACATTTCGGCCTATTAGGCCTCATCAGCAGAGCTATAGATAGAAAGACTGCCTTGTGCGTGATTCGAAACCCGACTGTCAAGCTGACAGGCGAGTATCGTAACCTCTACTAGATTAGCTATTTACTGCACCTCTGCAGAGGGGTAAAATCCCCCCAATGGAGCTTGTGTCTGCTGTGAGTGGCTTAAAGTTGGAATCCTGGAGGCTGAACAGTCCATTACATGCAACACTCCATTTTGGTCCTTACTTGGGTTAGACGATCACTCGTCTGAACATGTCAAGCCCTAGCACCTATATGATTGTCTCAACCCTATTACTGTTATGGCAAATCCCCAACCCTTTTCATCTTGTATGTACTATGGTGGTGGCTGAGGGTCTTAATGTCCTGGGTATGGTGATAAAGTTCAGTTCTGGAGCTCTAGGGAATGTGGAGTACCCCTTCATCACCATTACTCCCAGGTTCACTCTGACTCGGAATGGTAGTACCTGTTAGGGTCCCATCTATGGGTTCAATAGAAAAAATGAGTGTGTTTAAAACAAGTTGAATACCCATCAAGAATGAATAAGAAAAAAATGTCTTCAGCATGAAATAACCCAACAAGGGTTGACGTGCTATAAAATCCACCAAACCAATCCAAACCTAACCAAACATGATGCTTAAAGACGGAATCCTGGTGGCTGATCAAACTTAGAAGACTTCATCTTTTTCCTTCTGACTTGGATATTCTATCTTTTTTTTTTTTTCTTTTTCTGTTGAATTTTGTGTCAATTATTTTTTGTTGTTTTCAAAATTAGTTTTGCAAGAATAACATCTCTCTCTCTCTCTTCTCTCTCTCTCTCTCTCTCTCTTCCTCCTTCACTTTCACTCTCTCTCCCTGTCCTTCTCTCTCTCTCCTGTCCTTTCTCTCTCTCCCTGTCCTTCTCTCTCTCTCCCCTGTCCTTCTCTCTCTCTCCCCCTGTCTCTCTCTCCCCCGTCCTTCTCCTCTCCCCCGTCCTTCTCCTCTCCCCGTCCTTCTCCTCTCTCTCTCCGTCCTTCTCTCTCTCTCCCCCCTTCTCCCCCTCTCCTCTCTCCCATTCTCCTCTCCCCCTCACTTTCACTCTCTTTCTCTCTTTTTCTCTCTCTCTCTTTTCTCTCTCTCCTTCACTCTCCACCCCTCTCTTTCTCAAAAGTAAAAAGTTCTGTTTCTCAAATAAGACCACTTTTCAGAAACTATTCATGTTATTTTTAGGTTAATTTTATATAATTAAAATGGCTGAATTATTTTAGTCAATTAGATTATTATAAAAAGAAAACTTCCTTGCATTTTTATTTTTTTAACCTGACATTTTCAATATGTCAGTTTGCACTTGTCTACATTCCATATTATTAGATAGGTAAATAGATAGTATCTACCTCTTAGTCTGTTCATATCTATCAATCTCGTTCTGTTTATACCTTTCTATCTATCTCGTTCTGTTTATATTCTATCTATCTCAGTCTGATCTATCTATCTATCTCAGTCTGCTTATATCTATCTATCTATCTATCTATCTCAGTCTGCTTATATCTATCTATCTATCTATCTATATCTATCTTCTATCTCATCTATCTATCTATCTCAGTCTGTATCTATCTATCTATCTATCTCAGTCTCTATCTATCTATCTATCTAGTCTGCTATCTATCTATCTATCTATCTCAGTCTGCTATCTATCTATCTATCTCAGTCTCTATATCTATCTATCTATCTATCTCATCTGCTATATCTATCTATCTATCTATCTCAGTCTGTCTATCTATCTATCTATCTATCTCAGTCTGCTTATCTATCTATCTATCTATCTCAGTCTGCTTAATATCTATCTATCTATCTATCTCAGTCTGCTTATATCTATCTATCTATCTATCTATCTCAGTCTGCTTATATCTATCTATCTATCTATCTCAGTCTGCTTATATCTATATCTATCTATCTATCTCAGTCTGCTTATATCTATATCTATCTATCTCAGTCTGCTTATATCTATCTATCTATCTCAGTCTGCTTTATATCTATCTATCTATCTATCTCAGTCTGCTTATATCTATCTATCTATCTATCTCAGTCTGCTATCTATCTATCTATCTATCTCAGTCTGCTTATATCTATCTATCTATCTATCTCAGTCTGCTTATATCTATCTATCTATCTATCTCAGTCTGCTTATATCTATCTATCTATCTATCTCAGTCTCTATATCTATCTATCTATCTATCTATCTCAGTCTGCTTATATCTATCTATCTATCTATCTCAGTCTGCTATCTATCTATCTATCTATCTATCTCAGTCTGCTTATATCTATCTATATCTATCTATCTCAGTCTGCTTATATCTATCTATCTATCTATCTATCTATCTCAGTCTGCTTATATTATCTATCTATCTATCTATCTATCTCAGTCTGCTCTATATCTATCTATCTCAGTCTGTATCTATCTATCTATCTATCTATCTCAGTCTGCTATCTATCTATCTATCTCAGTCTGCTTATATCTATCTATCTATCTATCTAGTCTGTATCTATCTATATATCTATCTATCTATCTCAGTCTGCTTATATCTATCTATCTATCTATCTATCTATCTCAGTCTGCTTATATCTATCTATCTATCTATCTATCTATCTCAGTCTGCTATCTATCTATCTAATCTATCTATACTATCTATCTATCTATCTCAGTCTGTTTATATCTATCTATCTATCTATCTATCTCAGTCTGTTATATCTATCTATCTATCTCATCTCTTATATCTATCTATCTATCTATCTATCTCAGTCTGTCTATCTATCTATTATCTATCTATCTATATCTATCTATCTATCTATCTATTAGCTATCTGTGTTAATATCTATCTCATATCTTCTATCTATCTATCTCAGTCTATTCATCCATCCAGTCTATCTTTATATTCTATCTATCTGTCTATCTTAGTCTGTTTATATCTATCTATCTATCTATCTATCTGTCTGTATCTATCTATCTATCTTATATCTATCTATATCTATCTATCTATCTATCTATCTATTAGTATCTCTGTCTTTTATATCTATCTATCTTCTAGTCTGTTTATATCTATCTATCTTAGTCTGTTTATATCTATCTATCTATCTTAGTCTGTTTATATCTATCTATCTATCTTAGTCTGTTTATATCTATCTATCTATCTTATCTGTTTATATCTATCATCTATCTAATCTGTTATATCTATCTATCTAATCCTGTTTATATCTATTACTTATCTATCTATCTATCTATCTAAGTCTGTTATATCCTATCTATCTATCTATCTATCATCAGTCTGTTATATCTCTATCTATCTATCTATCTCAGTCTGCTTATATCTATCTATCTATCTATCTCTGAGCTTATATCTGCAGTCTGCTTATTCTATCTAATCTATCTATCTATCTCAGTCTGCTTATATCTATCTATCTATCTATCTTTCTAGTCCTGCTTATATCTATCTATCTATCTATCTACTCTCAGTCTGCTATATCTATCTATCTATCTATCTATCTCAGTCTGCTTATATCTATTCTATCTATCTCAGTCTGCTATCTATCTATCTATCTACTCTATCTATCTCAGTCTGCTCTATATCTATCTTCTATCTATCTCAGTCTGCTTATATCTATCTATCTATCTATCTCAGTCTGCTTATATCTATCTATTATCTATCTCAGTCTGCTATCTATCTCATCTCTATCCTATCTATCTCCTATCTCAGTCTGCCTTATATCTATCTATCTATCTATCTCAGTCCTATATCTATATCTATCTGCAGTCTGCTTTAATCTATCTATCTATCTCAGTCTCTCTATCTATCTATCTATCTATCTATCTATCTCTATCATCTATATCTCTATTTCTATCTATCTATCTATCTATCCTACTCAGTGTGTTCTATATCTATCTCTGTTATATCTATCTATCTATCTATCTCAGTCTGTTTTTATTCCATCATACCAGTTTGTTATATTTTATCTATCTTGTCTGTTTATATCTATCTATCTGTCTATCTTAGTCTATCTATCTATTGTATCTAGTCTATCTATCTATCTATCTATCTTAGTCTGTTTATATCTATCTATCTACTATCTTAGTCTGTTTATATCTATCTATCTATCTATCTTAGTCTGTTTATAATCTATCTATCTATCTATTCTTAGTCTGTTATATCTATCTATCTATCTATCTTATCTGTATCTTATCTATCTATCTATCTTCGTCTGTTTATATCTATCTATCTCATCTTATCCTGTTTATTCTATCTATCTCAGTCTGTATCTATCTATCTTCTATCTGTCTATCTATCTCAGTCTGCTTATATCTGTCTATCTATCTCAGTCTGCTCTATCTATCTATCTATCTCAGTCTGCTTATATCTATCTATCTCAGTCTGCTTATATCTATATCTATCTCAGTCTGCTTATATCTATCTATCTCAGTCTGCTTATTCTATCTATCTCAGTCTGTCTTCTATCTCAGCCTTATATTATCTATCTCAGTCTGCTTATATCTATCTATCTCAGTCTGTTTCATATCTATCTATCTCAGTCTGTTTCTATCTAATCTATCTATTCTATCTATCTATCTTCTATCTATCTATACTCAGTCTGTTTCTATCTATCTATTATCTCAGTCTGTTTCTTCTATCTATCTATCTCAGTCTGTTTCTATCTATATCTATCTCAGTCTGTTTCTATCTATCCATCTATCTCAGTCTGTTTTTAATCTATCCATCTTATCTCAGTCTGTTTCTCATCTATCCATCTATCTCAGTCTGTTTCTATCTATCCATCTATCTCAGTCTGTTTTCTATCTATCCATTCTATCTCAGTCTGTTTCTATCTATCCAATCTATCTCGTCTGTTTCTCATCTATCTATCTATCTCCGTGTTGATGTTTTGTAAACTTTGACTTTAGTGTGACCTCTTGTTGTATTTCCAGATAAGCTTGTAAGGTCCGCCAAATCCACTGTTTGCCGTAGCAAGTCTTTTGTATACATCTTTGTCAATCTTGGCATCCAAGAATATTGTGCAACCCAGATGGGTGAACTTTTGGAATCCTTTCAGCTCTCCATGGCAGATTCCGATAGTGGGACTGTTACAATTCTGGTCAACATTTTAGGCTCTTAGGTCTCCTATTGGCAAACCCACTGGTAGAAAAGGGGTGTCGTCTCAGTAGTAGAAAGTCTGTTGTATTCCTTAAAATCCTAGGTAGAACCCGCCCTGTTGGATGGGGCGTTAGAATGCACCTCTGCAGAGGGTAAGACTCCCCAATGGGGCCACCTGTTGGCCGTGTGTGGCGACCCGTGATGCTTAAGGATAGAGCCCAGGTGGATGAGCAGTTCATGACATGCATACTCCACTTTGGCCTATCTTGGGCTAGACGGGCGGTCGGAGGCCCCTCCGATCATCGGCTGGTCACGTCCAGCCCTAGCACCTATATGATTTTCCCAACCCTATTGCCATTATGGCAAGCCCAACACCTTTTTTATCATATGGATGCTAGAAGGCGGTGGCTGAGGGTCTACATGTCCTGGGAATGACGTTAAACTCTATCTGATGGTGAGGTTCCAGTTTTGGAGGTTTGGGGAATGTGGAGCACCCCTTCATCACCATTGCTCCCTGGTCCACTCTGACCCGGAGTTGTAGTACCTGTTAGGGTTAAATAGAAAAATGTATTTATAAAAAAATTATATTATCCAAGAATTGATTTATTTCAAAACTTTATTGGCATTAAATGACCCACTGAGGTTGATATGCCGTAAAACAAAACCAACAAACAAACCAGTTGTATTCATTGAAATCCTAGGTAGAACAAGATAGCCCACTGAGGTTGATGTGCCATAAAACAAAACAAACTTTCAATAGCTTGCAAAACCATAAAATCAACCATTGTCCTACTATAAGATATATTTTTCAGCATTCTTCTTCAGGTAAAAATCTTATATATATATATATATATATAGGGCCGGGTTAGCTCAGTCGGTAGAGCGTTTGGTTAGAAACCACAAGGTTCCTAGTTTGATACTGGCCCTCGCCAACTCAGCGTATGAGTAGCACAGGGATCTGTATGGTAGAGTAAGGAGCTGATGGTAGGTGTGGCGCTCCACTCAGATGCAAAAACAATCTCCTTGGTCTAGCGCTAGTGAAAAGGGGATAGACTCCTCGTTGATTGACTGATACCGACTTTAGGCCACTCCGATGACTTTACTTACTTTACTTTATATATATATATATATATATACATATGTGTGAAGATGAAACTGGAAGGGAATCTGACGGTCTGTTAAAAGAATGAATAAAGGAAAGAAAGTATAGAATGGATAATAAAGGAAAATTTTAATCAATATCACTTACACGTGTTTCGGTCAGGAGTTTATCTATGTGTACAATATCTAAACTATTATCATTTTTAAATAATCAAATGAAATGAAATAATAATAATAGAAAAAATATTTCATTTCATTTGTTTATTTAAAAATAATAATAGTTTAAATATTATACACATAGATAAACTCCTGACCGAAACACGTGTAAGTGATATTGATTAAAATTTTCCTTTATTATCCTTTCTATACTTTCTTTCCTTTATTCATTCTTTTAACATATATATATTGGGAGAATATGTGCTTAATTGAAGTCGTACCTAATTTTGAAAGTTAATTAATTAATAATTAATTAATTAGGCGGGCATACCTATTTAAATGTAAGGTACGACTTCAATTAAGCACATATTCTCCCAAAAATTGTTGGCTAAAAAAAAGCCATATCATAAACACATCACTTGTGTATTTACTTCTCATATATATATATATATATATAAGATTTTTTGGTGTTTGTTTTTATAGAAGCATGTTGAATAAATTTATTATTTATATTTTTGCTTGAAGGCAATTATAAATGCATGTTCGCATAAATCGATAAATTATAGAATAATCTTGACAAGTAAATCCGAAAGGATGCGCATTTCGCTATGCAGAACACCGTACAGACATTGTTTCGACTTTATTAAGTCTTTCGCGATGTCATACTAACGGACTCCCTCCGACAGGATCGAAACCGGGACTTCACAGGCATAGTCCAGAGACCATATCCGTTCGGACCGCCGGTACATAGCGAACATCCTGCGAAATTAACCTTGTCAATGATACTATTACACGCCCTGCCATAGTAGGCAAGTGGACGTTTATATATATATATATAGGTTTGGTGTTTGTTTTTAATGCAAGTATAAAGAAAAATGAGGTAACTATGATGATGTTCATTTTCCTTTGGTTTATTCTTAATATTTTCGAGATAAAGATCCTTCGTCAGAGATTTCTGAAAGCTTTGGAGCTGTTACCTGTTGCTAGGATTTGTCCATCCTGTTGTATGCCTGGTGATATTCCTCCAAAATTTTGTGTGTGTGTGTGTGTGTGGTGTGTTAGTGTGTATGTTGTGTGTCTGTCCAACAATGTCTTAGTAACATTCCAGATTTGGCCTATATTTTTTTTGAGGGGTGGGTGGTAAGGGCAGTCTTAGTAGTTTGTTTATTTGTGTGTGTATGTGTGTGATCTCCAGACACAGCTGTGGCAGTGATTCTTTTTTATTACCTGTATATATTGGTAATTTATGAGGAAGTGCGTCCGGTCTCCTGCCTCAAAAATTGCTACCCGGTGACTATTAAAATAATGACCCAGCTCAGTCTATTCAAAACTATCCATCTTCATATCTATCTATCTATCTATCTCAATTTGTTCATATCTATCTATATTACTTTAAATACAGAGATTTTTTTTTAAATTCATGTTGTTTTAATGTCTTGTTTTTAGTTTAGATAAACAAGAATTACGACAAAAAAGAAACGACCCCCCCCCAATACACTTACTTGTCGAAAATATCTATCTATCTATCTATCTCCATTTGTTCATATCTATCTATATTATTTTATTTGTTTATCTATTATCTATCTATCTATCTATCTCAGTCTATTCCAAACTATATATCCATCTTCATATCTAAACAAGAATTACGACAAATTACAATAAATAAACAAGAATTACGACGAGCTGGGGTTGTTATTTTGTAGTCACCGGTAGCGGTTTTTTAGGCGGGGACCGGGACGCACTTCCTCATAAATTACCATATATTGGATAGATACATCAATATTCATTAGGTTTGTTCTTATTTGAGTTAGATTTTTCACCAGTGGTTCTTTATGTCTTCTTTTTTTTTTTTTTGCGTTTGTTTACATTTTAATCAACTGTAGTTTTTCTAGTGACTTCTAAAGTTCAATTTGACATTCCTTTTAATCTCTCTCTTTCTTTTCGCAAACTAGTTTTGATTTATATCTGACTAGAAGTGGCTACCCGGCGTCGCCTGGGTAGAAGCAGATTTTTTAAAATTAGTCCCGCAGATCCATTATTACTGAATCTGAGTTGAATCCTTGTGGGATGCCCCATTTAAATCCCTATGTAAAAAAAAAAAAAAAATAGACCTTGCATTGATCGAGCTACTCTGAAAAGAAATGTAATGTCTACTATCTAAAATCTTAATGAAAAAAAAAATCCATGCTGTTATCATTTAAACTTTATTTTTTAATTATCTTCACGAATATAAATCAAATCTCTATTATTTTTGCTCAATAACCAAGCGCTGGTGATATTTAATATGTATATTATATTTACTTTGACGTTAATTGTTTTATTTTCAAAGTTTCCTCCGGACATACATATACACACAACTGCCCTTTATATATGCATAGGAAACCAAGCCCTGGTGATATTTAATATGTATATATATTTACTTTGACGTTAATTGTTTTATTTTCGAAGTTTCCTCCGGACATACATATACACACAACTGCCCTTTATGTATGTATAGATATCCCACCCCACTCCCTCTAAAAATAAAAATGATGTTATCACCACTGTCTTCTAATAGTAGATACATTTATATATACAATGACAAAAAATAACATAGTCATTTACCCTGTCTTTCTTTCTTTCAACCCTGAGGCCTGTCGGCTGGAGCTTTAGAATACACCGACTGCACCTCCACAAAAGGGTAAGACCACTCCCATAGGGCAACCTCTTAGCAACCCATGATGCTTATGGACGGAATCCTAGTGGCTGAGCAGTCCATGACATGCAACACTCCACTTTGACTCTTACTTAGGCTAGACGGACAGTTGGAGAGACCCCCTTTCAGCATGACTTGATCATAATCCCCTTAGTTATGGGTTTATGGGTCTACTGTTCTTCTACAAGGATGGCTTTGTTGTGATAATTAAATTATCATCATACTGTGGTATATCCACAGGTCCCACTAGTAATATCATAAGGGTATTTGCCTCATACCCCACTTGTATGGGCTGGGCACAAGGCCTCATTTCCCGAAGCTCATGGGTGGGAAAGAACAAAAATTGCGTCGATTCCTTCGGCCTTTCCCCCTCAAGGGGGGTGCCTCAGGCGCTGGGCAATAAATCAAGCCCCGCCCCCAAGGGGCAGGTATTGCCTAGGGGGATGGCCCCTGGATCAATGCTATATATTATTACTTAACCTGATCCAGTGGCCGAAGCACACTCGACCTCCGGCTGGGCCAGGTATCTGAAATTCTGGAGACTTCCACAGTAGGCAAGTATAAGTGCTCTCCCATAGAAGTGCTAACATTTTTTTTTATCATCCTGTAATGCTTAAAAGGTGTTCCAGGTAATTGAAAACTAATTATGATATATTTACCAACCCCTCCGCACGAGCAGGATGTGACACAAGGTCAATTTATTAAGCGGAGTTTAATAGGTTTCAATTCAGAGTTTTCCTTCTCCTAGCCATGGTTAAAGAGCCCAGTCTGCCCTGCTATTTACCCATAGCTGGAGGGAGAGCAGACGGATGCCTACCTTTCACTATGTGAAATGTACACAGAGTTGGTTTCCCAAGGGTATTAGCGCTATGTGAAATACAAACAGTTTCGTCCAGGAATTGAACTCGGGTTGACAAGTCCATTTCCTATGACTCTAACCATTATACCACACGCCTCCATTATGATATAAAGAAAAACAATTTTATTCAATTGAAAAAATATGTACACATATACAATTTAGAAAATCAGAAAAAAAGGTTATTTATTAAAACAGCCCTTGAGGATGGCCTCAAGGAAGTGTCCCTGGAAATGACTTCATGTCTGGATCAATTGGTTCTTGTTGATACAAGATAATGTTAGTGGAAATTTAATGATATTCCAGGTCAAATCATCCAGGCCATGTCATCCACCCACTTGAATTTTTCTAAAATTTTGTCCAGGTGTCGACTGTCTGAAAGTAATACTAACCCCAAAATTTGAGTTATGTTGATTTTTAGCTCTCCAAATTTGAGGAGGTGTCACGAAAAATGGCAACTTTTTGTAATCTATTTTTGTTGGTAAAATGAATTCTGTGTGTGTGTGCACATTATTTTTCATAATTTTAACTCTTTGCCTACCAAATTTCCCTTGTATTTTTAACCCTTTTTAAACCTTTTTTTCAAAGTTCACTATCTATTCACCTCCAGAACTTATTCTATTAAAATAAAAATAGTACCTCTACTTTTTTTTTTCATCCAAATAGTTCTTTTATTATCCAAATTCTGTATATCTGTTTGAGTGGGAAAGATATAACAGATGAATGAAGACAGATACAGCAAAGTAACACTGTTCATTTTTATATACTAGCCAAATACCCATCCTTCAGATAGAGATAATTATGTTGTAATAAAAGTTCTCTTACTTTTACAGGATTTCTGTATAAATAACATTTTCTGTAAAACATCTATTAATGTCAATGAGAAATTGACACAGGCATGAATCCAACTGTCCCTGAGTTCTGTACCTTCAATAAACAATTAAACTATCATTTTTCAATTAAGCTGAATGTATAGACATGGAATTTGTCTTGCCTTTTGATACCACTACTGTTCTTCTTTAAGGATGTCTTTGGTATTAAATAACCCACAAAAGGTTGATATGTTATTAAACAAAGAAAGAAAGATACCACTAATGCCTTAAATCTTTGCCTATCAAATTTCCCGCGCAGCTATACCAAATTTTCTTGGTGTTTCTTGCCTGAAAGGATGGGATATTTCAATGTTCATTATCCATTCACCTCAGAACTCATTCTATTTCAAATAAAGTCCTATTATTATTGTAATCTGAGTCCTTCTGCTCAATTATAATGAACTATCAGTTTTTGTATCTGTATGATAGGATATTTCAAAGTTAACTATCTATTCACCTCAGAACTCATTCTATTCAAATAAAGTCCTATTATTATTGTAATCTGGGTCCTTCTGCTCAATTATAATGAAATCATTGTCACTTTCAGTACTTTGATCACAGTGGTGTAAGAGCCACTGTGAGCAGCTTAAAGTAGGCAAAGAGTTAAATGATCTGCTTTTTTGACCATGCTCATATCTAACAATAAATTATTTTTCTTTGCAGATTCTCGATCCAATATGCCACCAGTTATTTGAGTTTTTCCGCTCAAAAGAGCTTGAACTGCAACGTTTCACATTTGAATTCATCCCCACTCTAACATGGCTCTACTTGTCAATGGTGACCAGCAACGAGAAAAAGGTAAGTCTTACTCAGGGCACACAGATATATATATATCCACTCAGGAGTATCATTCTGCCTGTAGCGTAATTATTATGGTCTATGGAGAATTTGGGGATTGAAAAGAAAATGGTTATCGGATTTCTGGAGAAAAAGAAGAAAAAGAAATAAGAACAAAAAGAGGTTAAAGTTTGGAAGTGTAAACACTCAACGGATGCCAGCCATTAACCGACCAATGACCCCATAACTAGATTTAAAAATAAAAATGGAAGTCCAAGGTTACCTGCGGAGGACGGAAGTGGGTGTCTCCCTTCCCCTATCCCCGGGACCACAAACGGAAGAAGAAAAAAATTGATCTTTTTGGTCTGGTCCTGGGCGGAGGCAGACATGGGTCTCTGGAGGTCCTACGGTGACGTGTCTAGGCTAGCAATGAACAACACGCATGAACGTGATTTACAATAGAACAGCTTGACCTTACTCTCTCTCTCTCTCTCTCTCTCTCTCTCTCTCTGAAAAAGAACCCACGAGCCTAGAAAGAAATATACAACCCCTTTTTGACTATACAACTTTTGTATACCTTTATTGATGAGTTTCCTTTATCCTTTTCGTAAAAGCTCAAGGTTATAACAAAGTCATAACTAGTTGAAACATAACAAACTCCGACACGTTTGTGAGACAAAACATTTTATATAGATAACAGCACATGGAAATGAGACAAGATACAATAAAATAATAACATACATGTACATAACATAAAGAGTAGAATCAAAATCACTTACTAGTGATGGGGGGAAAGGCCGAAGCCCCCACGAGAAGGGTGTGACAATGGTCTAACCCATGTGCTCGTTTCAGATATGTAGCTAAAAGAGGAAGAAGCGTTTGAACCAGGCGCTTAAATACCAAACAGTTTTTAGATTTAAAAAAAAAAATTATAAAACTAACCCCTAACCCACAACCGGATATTGACGGTGTAAATGAAAAACATGTCCTTTCTTAATCGAGATTAAAAAGAGGTGCCTTATGGTCCAACAAAAATGCCCTCGGCATAAAATGACCCAATGGGTTTGACATGGCATAAAACCCAACCAACAAACCAACATCACTGCTAAGTTGTGGGTTCAATTCTCTTTGGGTTTCATGCTTGTGGCCTTGTGCCAAAAATAAAACTAAGTTTAATAAATAACAATATATCCCTAATTTTGTGCCAAAAAGGAGTGTATTTTTTCATCCCCTGCCCCAGTACATTTTCTACTTTTATCTTTTTTCATCAACTCTTTTTTATTGTATGGCTGACATATCTTTGGCAACTACATTGACTATAAAGGCTTACATGTTGAATATTTTATATATCAGGTGTACATATATATACTAGAAGCAGCTACCCAGCATCACCTGGGTATGGGGAGGGGGGAAAAAGGTAGTCCCTATTGAAGTCAGTTAGCCTACTGTTGGTTTTAATAACATCAGCTAAGTAGAACTCCAGCAGTGTCCAATACAGCTGGTATAAATAGGAATCAAGAATGATCCATTCATGAATCAAGGTGATTTGGGTCATTTCATTCCTTGAGTTCTGATTGGCTGCCTGACTGGTTGATTTGCATGACACTGTGGAGTCTTATATATACTTGGTCACTTGGCAGTGGACTTTGTGTCATTTCGAGTTTGTATTAAGTTACAATCGCATGCCACCTTGTCTTCCGAGTTCGACGGTAATTGGAACTTATTCTTCAGTCCCGAAGATCCATTATTGTTGAATCGCGGGTTGGATCCTTTCAGGATGCCCCATTAAAATCCCTATGTAAAAAAAAAGACCGTGTATTGATCTAGCCGCTCTGAAAAGAAAAATTAATGTCTCTTATTAAAAATGCTAAAATCCAAAAAAAAAAAATCCATGCTGTTATCATCTAAATTTTATTTTTTGATTATCTTCACAAATTTAAATCAAATCTTCATTATTTTTATTCAAAAACCAAGATCTGGTGATAGTGAATGTGTATATATATTTACTTTGTCATTAATAGTTTAATTTTCATTGTTTCCTCTGGACATACATACACATATACATACACACAAACTGCCCTTTATATATAGGTAAAAGTATCCAATTGACGGGTAAGTTGGAGATGATTCTATTTGGGATCATCTATATCCTCTGTACATCCACAACGCATGCCCCTGCAGATGCACACCTATAGATTTATACATGGATTATTTCAAATCCCTAAGTGAGCTCGATGTAAGATAATTAATAAGTTAATTATATACAGAACAATATTTACACTTTCAATAAGAAAGAAAAACTTAACAAGTTGTCATTTGGTTATTATAAATTTATTTCAACTGGCAACTCAATAAACTGGGCTCATTTATTTAGTTGCCAGTTGAAATAGATTTATAATAGCCATATGACAGTGTAAGTTTTTCTTTAATATTGAAAGTGTGTGTGTGTATATGTATATATATATATATATAGATATATATATATGAGGTGAATGTTAGTATTTGTATCCGTTTTAGGAGATACTTATACTAGGTTTGGGCTTAGGTGTGAAGCATTAACGTACTTATTATGCTGATATTGTTAGCGTAATATGTTAGTTGAGGAATAAATATCTGAAGACTCTAGTTTGTTTTGAGTTTCATTTATTTAGTCGAGTAAATTTTTGGGACTGCTATGTCCCTTCGACTGACCGTGAATCGTGGTGGTGATCTGGTGGCGGCTGCCGTGTGTTTTAAGCTGGACTGTGGGGCCTGGTTTCTGGTTGATTCACACCTAAGCCCAAACCTAGTATAAGTATCTCCTAAAACGGATACAAATACTAACATTCACCTCAAATATATATACGCACCAGAAGCATACGGAGACGCAAAATCCACATCATATATAGATATATATATATTACATTTGCGACACGTGTTTCAGATCCTCTGATATCTTCCTCAGGCATTAATTGATGCCTGAAGAAGATATCAGATGATCTGAAACGCGTGTCGCAAATGTAAAATAAGAATTTAAAAAAACATAATCCATTTTGCAGACCTTTTTTATAAGATATTTAATTTTCTCCCGTTGGATCCATAACAACACTTTATATATATATATAAAGTTCTCCTTAAAAATGGATCAAGTTCTCTCCGGCAGACTTTGCATATCTATGTATTTATCAGTAAAATTCTCTTCTGTTAATGGGTTGTGCTGAAGGTTCGGTGGTTAGTGACTCTGACTGATGAAAAATTGGTTGAGTTTTGATCCCGGCTAAGTTTAGGTGCACTGAAGAGATGTGGATATGTAACATATATATCCACACATACACAAGGGTCATTTAATAATAAGGGGAATTTTTAAAAAAAATCAAAATGCTTCTTTTTTTTTTTTTTTTTTTTTTTCCACAATTTTTTTCCATAAATATAAACTCTTTGTTTAAAATTGGTTTATAGCAAAAATTAGTTTAATCTTGCAAAAAATATGTTTAAGGCTATTCATAATAGTAGCAACTCAGAGGGCTCCGGGTTTTAACAGAGGCCTGTCATCAAATTTGTGCCAGCTGAGATGTGCAAACTATGTACGATTGGCGAGGTAAGGATGAACTCATAAGCAACATTCTCCTGTGGACTCCTACACCTGGACACACCAGCAAAAACTTACATTAACCAACTCTGTATATATTTCACATAGCGCTAATACCCTTGGGAAAGGTAGGCATCCGCCTGCTCTCCTTTCAGCTATGGGTAAATAGCAGGACAGACTGGGCTCTTTAACCATGGTTAGGCAACCAGTCTATGAGAAGGAAAACTCTGAATTCAAACCTATTAAACTCCTCTTAAGAAATTGACCTTGTGTTACATCCTGCTTGTGTGGAGGAGTTGGTAAATATTGTTATGCTTTTAGAGGGGCCTTGAATAACTAAGTTTTGAAAAAAAATCAGTTTTAGTAAAAAATAAAATATGAGGGAAGAAGAAGGAAAGAAATATTTTTAAAAAAATATTTTGAAAGAAAGAATTTGATTTGGAATGCATTTAAATGTTTAAAATGTTTGTTGAAATTCCATCAGAGAATTGCTGGGGTTGAATATTTTTGGGAAAATTATAAACACTGGCCAGAGGAAACGAGCCCACACAAAAGAAGATGAGAAGACCCATTACGTCACAATATGTACATTAACCAACTCTGTGTGGACAAAGAATGCTGTCTAGAGGACCTAGCAAGAGCAACAGCTGATAGGGATGGATAACAGGAGATAGTCAAGGGGATATGTGCTATTGGCACGCCCTGATAATGACAGTAACAAATAGACACACAGACAGAAATCGGATCATTATAATATAGATATTTCTTTTTTCTTCATTTGCTGTTTAATTAAATAATCTACAAATACGGGTCAAAGAGATTAACGAGTGAAGTTAATATTTATCTTAATCTCTTTTAATCTTATCAAGATCACATGACCTCGTTCATAAATATTAATGGAGGATGAACTCTGATACATTATTTAAAATGATTAAAAGAAGAAAAAAAAAAGAAAAAAAGAAATCCTCTCGCACTTGATACAATCCATGTAACCACCATTCTTCTTCCAAGATCTGAATTATTTGGCATCGCTCCCAAACGGTCTTTCTAATCAAACTGCGTTGTAAGCCGTAGCTTATGACCATGCGCTTATTTTAATCATTGGCCTAAAAGGCGGTCGTCTCAAAATAAGTACTGCCCATCTTTTTAAAAATACTTTTCCTCCTATTTTCAGCTAAATGAAAATGGTGATAGGACTGAAAAAAATATATATAAAATGAAATGAAATGAAAATAAATTGATAAAATAAAAATATTGATGGATAAAAGATTTGAGATGGATTATGAAATAATTTTTGTTTCACCCCCCCCTCCAAAAAAGAAATTAAAAAGATATATAAAATATATATACCCCCCCCAATAGAAATTTAAAATATATATTTATTTATTCATATCTTTTTTAATTTCTATTTTATTAGGATGAAGCAAAAATTATTTTATATATAATATAATTTTTGTTTCATCTCCCAAAAAATAGAAATTGAAATATATATATATATATAATATATATAATATATATACTGTGGTTTGAGATGGTCACTATTTCAGTTTTTGCTGGAATGGTGTACCAAAGGCGGTATTAATTGATAGAGTGCTCAATATGAAATAGAGCTGTTATATAATATAATAAGATAAATATATAGGTTTTACATATCTATTTATTAGGTGACAAAGGAACATTCACAACCATATTGGTTTCATGCGATGCATTCATCAGGTGAAGATGTTTCAAATGTCTTTATAAATATATTTATCTTCTTATATATATATATATATATATAAATTTATGTCAAATATTATCGAGATTTTTTTGTACTTTTTGACACACCTTGTTTTCTGAAAAAAATGAACGTTCCATTCAATGTTTATTTCTATCTTGGTAAATACAGCTCCAATCTCGATGGTTTAATGACACACCTTGTATATAATTTTTTCACCCCCCCCCAAAAAAAAATAGAAATAAAAAAATATATAGAGATATAGAAATTATTTTTATTTTATTCCCAAAATATGGAAATTATAAATACGATAATTTTTGTTTCATCCAAAATAAGTAGAAATTTAAAAAATATAAAATAATTTTTATTTCCTCAAAAAAAAAAAGTTAAAATTTAAAAAAACAAATTTTTAATAATTTTTTTAATTTTTGTGTTTTGGTGATGAAGCAAAATTTATTTCATATATAAAATCATTTTTGCTTCAGAAATTTAAAAAAATATATAAAATAATATATTAAAAAAAAAACATGTATAAAATAATGTTCGGTTCACCCCTATCAAAAAAAAAAAAAAAAAAATTAAAAGAATATATATAATTTAAAAAAGTATAAAATATGTATAAAAAATTTTTTGCTTCACCCCCACCCCCCTCCAAAAAAAAAAAAGAAATTGAAAAAATCTATAAAATATATATGATTAAAAAGAATATAAAATATGTATAAAATAATTTTTGCTTTATCCTCCAAAAAAAAAAGAATTAAAAAAGATATATAAAATAATTTTTCTTTCATGAAAAAAAAAAAAAAAGAAATTAAAAATATATATAAAATAATTTTTGGTTTCATCCTCCAAAAAAAAGAAATTAAAAAATATATATAAAATAATTTTGGTTTCATCCTCCAAAAAAAAAGAAATTAAAAATATATATAAAAAATTTTGGTTTCATCCTCCAAAAAAAAAGAAATTAAAAAATAATATATAAAAAAAATTTTGGTTTCATCCTCCAAAAAAAAAGAAATTAAAAAAATATATATAAAAAAATTTTGGTTTCATCCTCCAAAAAAAAAAGAAATTAAAAATATATATAAAAAATTTTGGTTTCATCCTCCAAAAAAAAAGAAATTAAAAAATATATATAAAATAATTTTGGATTCATCCACTTGAAAAATATTTTTCTTTTTTTTAATTTGGAAAAAATCTGGAAATAAAAAAAAATCAATAAAATAAACAAAATTTTCGGATTTTTTTTCTTATGTATTTTTTGCCATCAACATTCATTGTAATTCTACGTCTTACATAGTGATATTTCTTATATCATATTATACTTACCTGCTCCATGGGTCCTCTGGTTAAGTTATGTTAACAGCATAGATCCCAGGGTGCTATCCTCCCAGGCAATACCTGCCTACTTGATTTAAAGGGTCAGGGCTGTGTTTATTGCCCAGTGCCTGAGCTGCCCTCCCCCCACCCTTGAGGGGTAATATCAATGGGATCAACGCATTTTTTGCACCTACTGTCCCATGAGCTTTGGCATACTAAATATCTCTGTGTATGTCTCTATGTTCATCCATTTAGGTACATATTTACCTATATTTATTTTTTTGTATATATAGGTATTTCACTCAAATAATCTAATACATATCTAGTTACACATACTAAAATATTGGCAGAAACGATTTTCTTACACAGTGCCGACCAACCGCACCCATACACATGCATACATATATGCTTTTCGAAGAATTTTAAATATTGAACTCTCCTTCTGGTTATATCATTTTTTTAATAATTTTATTATAATTGAGATCCGGTGTCTGTCTGTCCACTACCGAAACTATGTCACTACTTACATTACAATATCCTCAGGAATTGCATAGCTTTATCGATGAGTATTTGATTTATAGTCAAAATCTTTAATACATAGAATAATATATCTTGTTTATAAACAATGTTATTAGTGTCTTTAAAATCCTTATTAAAAAACTTAGATACTTACACCAGAAGGTTGCATATTCTTGATAGTATTGATAATGTTATATATGGACCATATGACTTTTAGGCACCCCTTTTGTGATCTCGATTCATAAGGACATTTTTTTCATTTACACTGTCAAAATCCGGTTGTTTGTTAACAGAAGATTTTTAGAGTTTTTTTGTTAATTATAAAACTAACTCCTAACCCTAACCCTAACAAACATGGTCATATAGTCCTTATATATTCATGGCTACACATACTAAAATATAGGCAGAAATGATTTTCTTACACAGTCCAGACCCCACCCATACATACACATACATATATGCTTTGCTATGAATTTGAAATATCAAACTGTCTGCCGCCCTGTCAGCTGGGGCGTTAGAATGCACCGACTGCACCTCTGCAGAGGGGTAAGACTCCCCCAATGGGGCCACCTGTTGGCCGTGGGTGGCGACCCGTGATGCTTAAGGATAGAGCCTAGGTGGATGAGCAATTCATGACATGCAATACTCCACTTTGGCCCTATCTTGGGCTAGAAGGGCCGATCAATCGGCTGGCCATGTCAAGCCCTAGCACCTATATGATTGCCCCAACCCTATTGCCCTTATGGCAAGCCCAAACCCCTTTTTATCATATGGGTGCTAGAAGGTGGTGGCTGCGGGTCTACATGTCCTGGGAATGATGTTAAACTCTATCTGATGGTGAGGTTCCAGTTCTGGAGGTTTGGGGAATGTGGAGCACCCCTTCATCACCATTGCTCCCTGGTCCACTCTGACCCAGAGTGGTAGTACCTGTTAGTGTCCCATCTATGGGTTAAATAGAAAAATGTATTTATAAAAAAATTGTATTATCCATTAAGAATTGATTTATTTCAAAACTTTATCGGCATTAAATGACCCACTGAGGTTGATATGCCGTAAAACAAACCAAACCAATCAAACTGTCTGGTTATATCATTTCATTTGTTACTATTTTTGACAATTTTTGATTTATCTAATTTTTGATGTTTGTTTAGTATTTCTTTTATCTAATTTTTGTTGCTTTTGTACACTTAGTAGTTGTAGATATAATAGTCTAAATTTTCATGATTATTTTGTATGAGAATACTAACATGGATGACATTTTATATTTCTTAAGAGAAATAAGAATGTATATTTTTTTCTTATGTATTTTTTGCCATCAACATTCATTGTAATTCTACGTCTTACATGGTGATATTTCTTATATCATATTATACTTACCTGCTCCATGGGGCCTCTGGTTAAGTTATGTCAACAGCATAGATCCCAGGGTGCTATCCTGTATGAGAATACTAACATGGATGACATTTTATATTTCTTAAGAGAAATAAGAATGTATCGAAAATTATGGACCAGATATAAAATACATCCACGAAATACAAAAGGCACACCAGTAAAGAAAATTTGAGTATCAACTTTTATCTCACTCTCTTACAGGGCTGATTAGCTCAGTTGGTAGAATGTTGGGCTAGAAACCACAAGGTTCCTAGTTCGATACCGGCCTCGCCAACTCAGCGTATGAGTAGCACAGGGATCTGTGCGGTAAAGTAAGGAGCTGATCGGGGCCGGGTTAGCTCAGTCGGTAGAGCGTTGGGCAAGAAACAAGGTTCTTAGTTCGATACCGGCCCTCGCCAACTCAGCGTATGAGTAGCACAGTGATCTGTGCGGTAAAGTAAGGAACTGATCGAGGGCCGGGTTAGCTCAGTCGGTAGAGCGTTGGGCTAGAAACCACAAGGTTCTAGTTCGATACCGGTCCTCGCCCTCAAGGTCAGAGTAGCAACTCAGCGTATGAGTAGCACAGGGATCTGTGTAAAGTAAGGATATAATGTCTCGAGGTAGTAGCGGGCTCCCAAGGCCTTAGCGTCGAGACTCGAAAACAAGTTGAGTACTCGGGATCTGTGCGGTAAAGTCTCCACAAGACGCAAAAACAATCTCTTGGTCTAGCGCTAGTGAAAAGGGGATAGACTCCCTCGTTGGCTGATACCGGCATTAGGCCCACGACGACTTTACTTTTACTTGTTAAACAGAATGACCTTTAGGCTGATTCATAAGTACATTTTTTTCATTTACACCGTCAAAATCCAGTTGTTTGTTAGGGTTAGGGGTTAGTTTTATAATTAAAAAAAACGTCACTAAAAATCGTCCGTTAACAAACAACCAGATGTTGACTGTGTTGTAAATGAAAAAATGTACTTATGAATCAGCAAAGCAAAAGAGGTGCCTAAAGGTCATATGGTCCAACAAACCAAACCTGAAGCAAGTTAATGAAAATTATTTATACCAATTTGAAGATATTAAGAACTTGAAACATAGAAAATGTGTATCAAAATGATTTGTTTCGGCATTAATATATAGATATTTCACTAAAATTATGTTCTACACTTCTGGTTATGTATACTGAAATATAGACAGACATGATTTTCTTACACAGGGCCGACCACACCCATACATGTGCATACGTATATTCTTTTTGATGAATTTGAAATATCAAACTCTCTTTCTGGTTATAGCATTACATTTGTTAATATTGATGACAATCTGCACCGAGTAAGTTTTCATCAAATACATGTTTCATAAGAAATCAATCTTCTGATGGCCTTGATTGACTTGAACAGAAGAAGAAGAAGAAAAAAATACGTATTGGCAAAGGACACAGCGACTCGTTTTTTTTTTTTCCTTTTTTTTCCCAGGAGATTCTTTTAAAAAAAGATGTCAGGAATTAGTCAGAGGCAAATATGGACCTTTTTTTTTTTATTTATTTTTTTTTATTTATTTATTTATTATTTTTTTTAAAGAAATGCCCTCTAAGGGCTCATTATAAGCCTAAAATGGCCAGCAAGAAAGATAGAGAGAAAAAAGAAACCCTCCAAAAAACAACATTCTCTCGTGAATCTCAGCTTGGAGATTTTTGCTCCAAATATGAATGGATAGATGATATTAAGAAATATTCAGTATAGTTGTCTGTGCTGTCAGCGAGGCTTAGAATACACTGACTATTTCCCCTGCAGAGAAGTAAAAAAAAACAAAAAAACTGCTCCCCACAAAAAATGGTTGTCCTAGGTATATATATATATATATATATATATATATATAAGAGTAAGGAAATGAATCCGACGGTATATGTTTAGATAAAAGAGTATGAAAACACACAATGCTGTTAAAATGAATATAAAATATGTATTCATTTTAAATAAATAAAATATACGAATATAAAATATATATTCATTTTAACAATATTGTGTGTTTTCATACCCTTTTATCCATACATACATACATATATGTATTTTTTTGCAGTATTAAGGTTTTTTGTTTTGTAAACTGATTTGACTTTCCTCTCCGACCCAAACAACTACGGGAGTGAATGAGCTCTGATGATGATTTTTGTAAAATCGAAATATTGATCAGTATCAGCTATGATTATATTATAAATTGTTTTCTTCCTTAACAGCATTGTGTGATGTTTTCATTCCACCTTTTCTTACTCATATTGTCGGATTCATTTCCTTTCTTTTAACTTATATATATATATAAACCAACCCCTCTGTATGAATAGCATGTGACACAAGGTCAAAAAAATTTTGTATTTTTTAAATTTTAATTATATAAATAAAGAAAAAAGGTTATTATTAGTGAAATAGATCACTAATTAGGAGTGAAATTTATTCTAGTAGTGACCACCCCAAGCGGATTTAACAGGTTTAAATTCAGAGTTTATAATGATTTAGTCATTATTAATTATAATAATAATAATAATAATATATAGATATTTTTTCACAGGTTGTATAAACTTGATATAATGAATATGTAAATACCTTGGTACCCCCTTACTATAATCTCATTGGACAGTGTCATGGATAAATAGTCGACACTGTGTTGGTCCAAGTGCCTTATACTACGATCCACACTTACTCGATTGACCAGACCTTATGCTGACCAGCTAACTTTACTCGCTAGACGACACCTTGACCAATGGATGTACCAATTAATACTGTGATAATATACCAACTACAAACTTCAGAATATATCCCTTACTAGGATATATCAAAACTAATATTGACCATGATTCAGACACACACCAAATTGCCTCTCCTTTTTTTTTTTTGTTTATTTTATTTATTTTGTTTTTTGGTGTGCTGTATCTTAAAAAAGAAATGAGGCCCTTCCCAAATCTTTTTTTATATAGATTGTACACCTTTAGGACGAACATAGGATGTATCGGCCTTAACATTGTAGTGACTACAAAACTAATAAAATGAATGAGATCACTCGTCTGCATGACTCTTGGAATCATAATGATTCATCTGAAGATTACAGAAGTCAGTTTTTAGAGAGCGAATATTTTAAGTTTTTTTTCCTACTACCTCTTTTCCATAATAGATGTAAGATTTTCTGTATGAAATATATCTGCAAATGTTTGGTTTGTTTTATTTTACGGCATATCAACCTCAGTGGGTCATTTAATGCCGATAAAGTTTTGAAATAAATCAATTCTTAATGGATAATACAATTTTTTTTATAAATACATTTTTCTATTTAACCCATAGATGGGACCCTAACTGGTACTACCACTCCGGGTCAGAGTGGACCAGGGAGCAATGGTGATGAAGGGGTGCTCCACATTCCTCAAACCTCCAAAACTGGAACCTCACCATCAGATAGAGTTTAACGTCATTCCCAGGACATGTAGACCCGCAGCCACCGCCTTCTAGCACCCATATGATAAAAAGGGATCGGAGCTTGCCATAAGGGCAATAGGGTTGGGGCAATCATATAGGTGCTAGGGTTTGACATGACCAGCCGATTGATCGGAGGGGGCCTCTCCGACCGCCCGTCTAGCCCAAGATAGGGCCAAAGTGGAGTATTGCATGTCATGAACTGTTCATCCACCTGGGCTCTATCCTTAAGCATCACAGGTCACCACCCACGGCCAACAGGTGCCCCATTGAGGAGTCTTACCCCTCTGCAGAGGTGCAGTCGGCACATTCTAACGCCCCAGCCGACAGGGCGGATCTGCAAATGTAACAACTAGAGATAGAATTATTTTTTGTATGTATTAACCCAACCCCTCCACACGAGCAGGATGTGACATAAGGTCAATTTTTAATCCATTTAACAGGTTTGAATTTAGTGTTTTCCTTCTCCTAGACCGGTTGTCATACCAATGTTTAGAGAGCCCAGTCTGCCCTTATATTTACCCATAGCTGGAGGAAGAATAGTTTGATTCATACATTTCTCAAGGGTCAGGCAAACATAACCAAATGCCACCATAAAACCCATACTTTGTTTTTCACATGGGTTTCAGGCTTTACTGAAACCCGTGTGAAAAACAAATTCTATTTAACCCTTTCTGGCATTAAATGACCCACAGAGGTTGATATGCCATTAAACAAAACTCAATGTTCAGGATGGACCAACAAGTAATGGCAGTGAAGGGGTACTCCACACTCCCCAGAGCTTCAGAATTGGAACCTTACAGCTCCATGCAGTTTAACATTATACCCCAAATACTAAAATTCTCAGCCACTGCCTTCTAGCACATATTTAATAAAATCGTATAAGTGCTAGGGCTTGACTTGAGAAGCCGATTGATCAGAGGGGTCTCTCCAACTGCCCATCTAGGCCAAGTAAAGGTCAAAGTGGAGTGTTGCATGTCATGTTCTATTCAACTATCAGGATTCTGTCCATAAGCACCATATGACCAACAGGTGGTCTCATAGGGAGGAGGTTGTCTTACCTCTCTGCAGAGATGTAGTCGGCGTATTCTACAGCCCCAAATAACAAGGCTCCAATTTTTGGGTCTCTACGATTGTCACGAATCAGAAGCTTTTGGGTCTGCTTGTCACTGCGTCTGTGGAAAATCTTTGACAAACAAGGTCATCTCCTTCCCTTGACTTGGATATGCTTGCAGGGTTTGAGTACCGCTGGTGAATTTCCCTTGTTACTCCTTCCATGAATTCACCACAGGTGAATTCATTGGATGTAGCCAGCTCAAATGAGCCAAAACGAATACAATCACAGACAGTTATACACAAATAATTACAGTGTGTTACACACTCTTTTTTTTCCTATATACATTTGTACTAAGAACTATTTAAAACTGCTGGGGTTGCCTTTATAATGTACATGATTCTAGAATAGGACCTAAACAAATAATTATGGTGTGTTACACACTATATACATTTTTACTAAGAAGTATTTTAAACTGCTGGGGTTGCCTTTATAATGTACATGATTCTGGAATAGGACCTAAACTAATAATTATGGTGTGTTACACACTCTTTTTTTCCTATATACATTTGTACTAAGAACTATTTAAAACTGCTGGGGTTGCCTTTATAATGTACATGATTCTGGAATAGGACCTAAACAAATAATAACCGCCCTGTCGGCTGGGGCATTAGAATGCAGCGACTGCACCTCTGCAGAGGGGTAAGACTCCCCCAATGGGGCCAGCTGTTGGCCGTGGATGGCGACCCGTGGTGCTTAAGGATAGAACCCAGGTGGATGAGCAGTTCATGACTTGCAATACTCCACTTTGGCCCCCATCTTGGGCTAGACGGGCAGTCGGAGAGGCCCCCTCCGATCAATCGGCTGGTCATGTCAAGCCCTAGCACCTATATGATTTTCCCAACCCTATTGCCCTTATGGCAAGCCCCAACCCTTTTTATCATATGGGTGCTAGAAGGCGGTGGCTGCGGGTCTACATGTCTTGGGAATGACGTTAAACTCTATCTGATGGTGAGGTTCCAGTTTTGGAGGTTTAGGGAATGTGGAGCACCCCTTCATCACCATTGCTCCCTGGTCCACTCTAACCCGGAGTAGTAGTACCTGTTAGGGTCCCATCTATAGGTTAAATAGAAAAATGTATTTATAAAAAAATTGTATTATCCATTAAGAATTGATTTATTTCAAAACTTTATCGGCATTAAATGACCCACTGAGGTTGATATGCCGTAAAACAAAACAAAACAAACAAACTAAACAAATAATTACAGTGTGTTACACACTCTTTTTTTTTCCTATATACATTTGTACTAAGAACTATTTAAAACTGCTGGGGTTGCCTTTATAATGTACATGATTCTAGAATAGGACCTAAACAAATAATTATGGTGTGTTACACACTATATACATTTTTACTAAGAAGTATTTTAAACTGCTGGGGTTGCCTTTATAATGTACATGATTCTGGAATAGGACCTAAACAAATAATTATGGTGTGTTACACACTCTTTTTTTTTCCTATATACATTTTTACTAAGAACAATTTAAAACTGCTGGGGTTGCCTTTATAATGTTCATGATACTGGAATAGGACCTAAACATCAACTCATTAGCTATCTCTTTTGAAATAAATCTATATAACTGTGCCTATATTCAAGTGAAAATTATTTGATTCTTTTTCAGTACTGGCAACCACCCGATTTTTGTTGCTAAATATTCCATTAGTAGCATGCTAGCCGCCCTCAGCCCGTTCCCTAGAGTATTGGTAGGCATGCACTTATTGTCTTTATTGTCTGTTATGTGAACGCTTTCAAGTCAGCAACATCACAACACAGTGTCTAGTTTTTCCACTTTATTTGTTATTTATAAAAACAACGCAAGAGTTACTCACTAGTTTTTATCAGTCACTGTTCAAACATTATTCTTTTTAAATTTTTATGACATACTTAAAGCTTTGTTTTTACATATGTGGGCTAATAAGAAATGCACAAGAACAAAAAAACAAAAAAACAATTTACAATAAAAAAAAAAAAGTAAAGTCGAAGGGGCGGCCTAAAGTCGGTATCAGCGAGGGAGTCTATCCCCCTTTTCAATAGGAAGAAGACCGAGAATAAGAAGAGGAGGAAGAAGAAGGTGGCAAGAAACATGTCAAACACCCCTGACAGTCAAACACTTAATGATGGAATGCAGATTTTTTGCTCACATCAGAAAACGTTATTTTAAAGCAAACAATATGAAGGACCTATTTGAAAATGTTAACATAGAGGATATTTTCTCCTTTTTGAGGGAAATAAAATTATACCATAGAATATAGACATGAAACAAATCAATGCCATACAACATAATCCCCAATAATGCTAACACATTGTTAAAACCAATTACTAAATGTATATATATGAATACACAATATGTATAACACCCAACCGCTAGGCATGATATAACCCTGGACGGGTTGATATGCCGTTAAAATTAATAAACCAAACCAACCAAAAAATGAGAGGAGGAGAAGGAGAAGACCTGGGAGAAAGAGAAGAACAAAGAAGGGAGGAGAAAGAGAGGAAGAATAATAACAATGAGAAGAAGAAATTTATTTACTATAAAAATGAAATAAAAAATTGAATCCTTTAAGAGGAGCATGATCTTACTTTAACTCTTTGTATTTTTCACAATATGATGGGAAATTTCAATGTTCCCTATCTATTCACCTCAGAACTCATTCTATTCAAATAAGTAAAGTAAGTAAAGTCGTTGTGGGGTGGCCTTGAGTTGGTATCAGCCAATCAGCGAGGGAGTCTATCCCCTTTTCAATAGCGCTAGACCAAGGAGATTGTTTTAGCATCTGAGGTGGTGCGCCACACCTACCGTCAGCTCCTTACTTTACCGCACAGATCCCTGTGCTACTCATACGCTGAGTTGGCGGGGACCGGTATCAAACTAGGAACCTTGCAGTTTCTAGCCGTACGCTCTACCGACTGAGCTAACCGTCAGCTCCTTACTTTACCGCACAGATCCCTGTGCTACTCATACGCTGAGTTGGCAAGGACTGGTATCGAACTAGGAACCTTGCGGTTTCTAGCCGAACGCTCTACCGACTGAGCTAACCCGGCCCCTTAATTATTACAATGTAAATGCACTGAAAATGAATCAATAAAGAAATAAATCCTGCTAGCTCTGTCTGATTTATATATTAATACCCGTGCTCCTTAATTCTGGTTTATACGTATACCATTTCAATGATGCTGATAGCTTTTTAATTTGGTGTGTCCTGGGATACATGTATTTGATTTGAATGAGTCTCTGGGAAATTTGATTGGTCCCAACTAAAGTTTCTTAATAAATTATAGAGTATTATCTGCGTTATTCAGACTATTGTCCTCATCTTCATTGTTATCTGTACAACGTTTTGGTCGATATGCCCTCCAGCCTTCTTCAGGTATTTCTTTTCGGACTCGGGAACCTTCTTTTCGGACTCGGGAACCTTCTTTTCGGACTCGGGAACTTTCTTTTTGGACTCGGGAACTTTCTTGTCATAATCGGGAACCTTCTTGTTGTAATCGGAACTTGGAACCTAACCCTTTATTCAATCCACGGGGGTATCCTGTTCTCATTCCGCTAAATTATAGAGTTTTTATCTATGCACAACTAAAAAGGTACAGTCGTCTGGGTGGCCTAATGTCTATACCCTTTTCTATAGTGCTAGACCAAGGAGATTATTTCAGCATCTGAGATGGAGCGCCACACCTACCATCAATTCCTTACTTTACTGCACAGATCCCTGTGCCACTCATACACTGAGTTAACGAGGGCCAGGGTGACCCAGAAAAAACAGAACCCACAAATTTTGTAATAAAACTGTTAATTTTAACTAGGGGGGTTTAGAGTTAGGGGTTAGGGTTGTTTTTTTTTTTTTCAAGTGACACCACCTCAACTATGGACTTTAATCGTAACTGGTGTTTTTTTTTCAGCAGCCACTGGCTAGCGGTTTTTGAGGCAGGAGGCCGGGACGGAACTCTGCGAATATTACCCAATCCCCCAACCCTTTTTATCATATATGCACTAGAAGGTGTGACTGAGGGTCTTAGTGTTTGGGGAGTTTGGAGCACCCCTTCATCACCATTACTCCTAGGTCTACTCTGATGTTAAACTGCATCTAATTGTGAAGTTCCAATTTTGGAGCACCCCTTCATCGCCATTACTCCCAGGTTTACTCTGAGCCGAAGTGGTAGTACTGGGTTAAATAGAAAAAAAAAAAGAAGAGTTTTAAGAAATGTGTTAAGAAATTGTGTTTTAAAAGAAAAAAAAAATAGATGATAACCCGTGTATAGAACTAAACGTCTTTGGCATAAAATAAACCAACAATGGTTGACATGCTGTAAAATCCAAAAGACCAAACAAACTAAACTATTCTGTAGTAATGGATCTGCGAGACTAACTTGCTAACCAGTACACCACAATGAGACACTGATATATGTAGTTATTGACAAATAATATTATATATATATTAGATATATCGAATAATATTATATATATATTAGATATATAATTACCAACCCCTCTGCACGAGCAGGATGTGACACAAGGTCAATTTCTCAAGCAGAGTTTAACAGGTTTGAATTCAGAGTTTTCCTTCTCCTAGACAGGTTGCCTAACCAATGTTCCCCAACCCTATTGCCCTTATGGCAAGCCCCAACCCCTTTTTATCATATGGGTGCTAGAAGGCGGTGGCAGCGGGTCTACATGTCTGGGAATGACGTTAAACTCTATCTGATGGTGAGGTTCCAGTTCTATAGCTTTGGGGAATGTGGAGCACCCCTTCATCACCATTGCTCCCTGGTCCCCTCTGACCCAGAGTGGTAGTACCAGTTAGGGTCCCATCTATGGGTTAAATAGAAAAATGTATTTATAAAAAAAATTGTATTATCCATTAAGAATTGATTTATTTCAAAACTTTATCAGCATTAAATTGACCCACTGAGGTTGATATGCCGTAAAACAAAACAAACCAAACTAACCAATGTTAAAGATCCCAGTCTGCCCTACTATTTACCCATAGCTGGAGGGAGTGTAGTTGGATTCATACCTTTCCCAAGGGTATTAGCACTATATGATATGCAAACAGCCTTGATGAGGATTTGAACTCGGGGCAACAAGTTCATTTCCTATGACTCTAACCCTTATGTAGTTGGGGCACAGGGCCAGATGTATAGGGTACTTAATTTGAAGCAAACACAATGTCAGTGACCTATGAGTCTATCTTGCTAATCATTACTTCAGGTGTCTGGTGCCAGAAGACTGCTTTGTGGCAATCTATTTGTAGGAGTTATAAATTGAGAAAATCTCTAGTCGACTGAAGTGTATCACATGACCAGATATAATTTGATCACTTAGCTGGCATTCACTAATGAAATATCATTATTGTCCTTCAGAGGCAACTCCAGTTTTTTGCCTTGTTTTTGCAACATTTAAGAGCCCTTAGAAGCAAAAGAAGGGCTTGTTTTATGACACAACATTTAAGAGCCCTTAGAAGCAAAAGAAGGCCTTGTTTTATGACACAATATTTAAGAGCCCTTAGAAGCAAAAGAAGGCCTTGTTTTTTTGATACAACATTTAAGAGCCCTTAGAAGCAAAAGAAGGCCTTGTTTTTTTGACACAACATTTAAGAGCCCTTAGAAGCAAAAGAAGGGCTTGTTTTATGACACAATATTTTGGCAAGTATATATCTGGGTCTTGCTTCAAGCCAATCCACCGATTGAGAAACTTCTGTTGTTAACAAAAAATTCATTTCATATTCAAACTACAAACTTCAAGTTATCCCCTTCAAAGTCTAATGAACTTTCCCATCCTTCTCTGCCATGCTTGCATGCACTCCTGGAAGGATTCTTCCAGGATTCTCCATAGCTCAGTCACCACAGCCTTTTTGATGTCGTGCACATCCTCAAAACTGGTTCCCTTGATTGACCCTCTTGGGCTTGCGGAAGAGGAAAGATCACATGGAGCCACGTCGGGTGAGTAAGGGAGGTTTCTCCTCCTCTCTCTGCCAGCAACATTACAGGTGATGTTCTTCTTTACTTGTCTGGGGGCCATAGGATAAATATCGGTTCAACTGTTAGTGAGGGATGAAGTTCTTACTTGGGAAAGTCAGGGCTAAGGCAGCAAGTTGGTGGTGGCAGGAGATGGCTGCAATGAGCGTCGGAGTTCATGGTATGATGGTTTATTAAGGGGCAATGCTCCGCATATGTTAGTCATTCCATGTGCATGGACGCAAATCTACTCGATTCGTCTGCCTCTTTCTTGCGCACCTGACGGCTTCACACATTGAAGAGTTTGANGAGAGACGATATTCTAAGGATAAAACCAGGTGGATGAGCAGTCCATGACTTACATACTCCACTTTGGCCCTTCCTTGGGCTAGACGGGCGGTCGGAGAGGCCCCCTCCGATCAATCGGCTGGTCACGTCAAGCCCTAGCACCTATATGATTTTCCAACCCTATTGCCCTTATGGCAAGCCCAACCTTTTTATCATATGTGCTAGAAGGCGATGGCTGAGGGTCTACATGTCCTGGGAATGACGTTAACTCTATCTGATGGTGAGGTTCCAGTTTTGAAGGTTTGGAGTATGTGGAGCACTTTCATCACCATTGCTCCCTGGTCCACTCTGACCCGGAGTGGTAGTATCTGTTAGGGTCCTATCCATGGGTTAAATAGAAAACATGAGTTTATAACAAAAAATTTGATTATCCATCAAGATTGAATTTATTTCAAAACTTTGTCGCGCATTAAATGACCCACTGAGGTTGATATGCCTAAAACAAACCAAACCAAATCCATTTGAAGTATAATTATATAAATAAATTTAAAAGTTATTATGGGATCACACAGGTTCTGGGTTTGATACTGGTACTCACCAACTAGCACATGAGTAGCACAGCATGGATCTGTGTGGTAAATGGGGAGCTGATGTAGGTGTAGCAGCACTCCACCTCAGACACAAAAACAATATCTGGTCTAAGCGCTAGTGAAAAGGGGATAGGGTCCCTTGGTTTCGGCTGATACTGACACTTTACTTACCTATGGTATAACGTAATAATTTTGGTAATTTTCACCTTTGTTGTTGAAATTCCCAGCATAAAATTGTGCGTGTGCATTATCTGAAATGAAACTTAATTGTTATTAAGACACATTTCATGATATTTTTGTGTAAAGCATGCAGTTGTATTGTTTTTCGAAACGATCTAAGATTTGTATATTTCACACGGACACATTCAAAATGGCTACTGTCTTGTTTCAAAGTGAAAGTCAGTTGGCTAAATTCCTAGCATAAAATTATCTGAAATGAACTTAATTGTTATTAAGAACATATTTTATGATATTTTTGTGTTAAAGCATGCAGTTGTATTGTTTTCGAAAAAGTTTCTATGATTTTTTTATTTCGCACGGAGACTTTCAAAATAGCTACCGAGTTGTTCAAAGTGAAAGTCAAGGAAGGTTACTCTAATTGCCTTATTTGCTAGGAATTTTGACAACTAAAGGTGAAAATTACCATAATTTTTGTTTTTAGAATGCATATGTTGTACCTAATAATGTGAGGGTAATTTTGATCTTTTGTCGTCCTGGCCTCCTGCCATAATTTATGCTATGTTTTAGCAAACTGGTGTGAGGCAAATTTGTTACCCAGCTTAAATATTTTCTGAGTTGTGTTTTTCTAGCTTTTTTGTCAATAAATTAACGTTGATATTTTACACATTGGCAAATCAATGTAGATATTTTACACTCCTCCCACCATTTAAAAAAAAATTTTTTTTTCAATTGAATTTGTACGAATTTCAATAAAATTTTTTACAAAACTTTCGAAAGTTGAATTGTATTAAAGAGTTGACATTTATTTGGAATAAAAAAAAAATATTTTAATTATCTAAGTTCTTATTTTTTTAATTTTATAGTGGAGAGGCATTGTAAAATAAAAACAGACAAAGCGTATGGTTGAAAAGGAAGCGCGTAGTGTAATGCTTAGTCTATAAATTTAAGTGGTAGATTGCAGCATGGCTTATATACTACAAATAGAAAACGCGTGGTGTAATGGTTAAAGTCATAGGAAATGGACTCGTTGCCCCAAGTTCAAATCCTGGATGTGGCAATTGCATTTCACTTAGCGCTAATACCCTGGGAAAGGTATGAATTCTACTCTCCCTCCAGCTATGGGTAAATAGTAGGGCAGACTGGGCTCTTTAACCTTGGTTAGGCAACCGGTCTAGGAGAAGGAAAACTCTGAATTCAAACCTGTTGAACTCCGCTTAAGAAATCAACCTTGTGTCACATCCTGCTCGTGCGGAGGGGTTGGTAAATATATATATATCATTAAATTTGATGGTACACATGAGGTAAATTAAGATTTTCTGTCTTATTTCTATAGTCAGGATTGAACCTACAACCTCCAGATGATTGAACTGTATTAACTCATCCCTTCTATCCATTACGCCATGTGCCTATATGTATATAACAATTAGGAAGCACGTGGTGTAATGGTTAAAGTCATGGAAAAAGGACTTGTCGCCCCGAGTTCAAATCCTGGATGTGGTAATTGCATTTCACTTTGCGCTAATACCCTTGGTAAAGGTATGAATCCTACTCTGCCTCCAGCTATGGATAAAATAGTAGGGCAGACTGGGCTCTTTAACCTTGGTTAGGCAACCAGTCTAGGAGAAGGAAAACTCTGAATTCAAACCTGTTGAACTCCACTTAAGAAATCAACCTTGCGTCACATCCTACTTGTGCGGAGGGTTGGTATATATATATATATATGTATGGTATGAAAATTGTTTTGAAATTTGAGTTTTGTAAAAATTCAATTGAAATTTGTTCAAATCAACCCGAAAAAAAAAAAAAAATTTAAGGGCAGTCATGTAAAATATCTATATTGATTTGCCGATAAAAATACAACTCAGAAAATATCTAAGTTGTGCTGGAAATTTGCGTGACCCTGGCTCTCTAAAACATGGCGTAAATTAAGGCATGAGGCCAGGATTGACAAAAAATCAAAAGAGTGATTGTGAGGCATGGGATCAGAAAAAAGTACATTATTTAATTATCGTGTGTATAATCTCCTAACTTTGGGTGTCCTGGGTATGATGTTAAACTGCATCTAATGGTGGAGTTCGAATTTGGAGCTTTGATGAGTGTGGAGTAAGCTCCCCCCCTTCATCACCATTACTACCAGTTCCACTCTGACTCGGAGTGGTAGTTGTTGTTAGGTTCCTATCTATGAATATATGTTGCATAGCCCTTCCTCACTGGCACTAAATAATTATAATGTTGCATACCTCTTTTCTTCACTTACCTGGACATCTATTCTTCTGCTGGCCGTCTTGGTATGCTTCTGATCGTCTTTGGTATATCTTCATCTATCTTGACTTGGTCTGGAATCTTCTAAGGTCTAGTGTCTGAAGTTGACTTGGGGACCTCGGTCTGGTTTTCTGTTAGGGATTTCTCCTTATCAGAAGCCCTGTGTCATTGTTAGTTTTTAGATAATAAACACAAGACTTCGATTTACTTTTGATCTTATCTTATTGTTAAATCCCCACCAGACATCTGCTAACTAACATAGCGCGCGTATGCAGAGTGAGTCACAGTTCACATCTTCACTGCCTGACGTCCAACTGCAAACTGGGGACCGAACAGGTCCCACGTGACTTCATGTATTTTGGCGGGCTTCTGTAATTTTCCATTGTATGAAAAGGGTCATCCCCTCAGAATTACAGGGGACCGACAATAATCTTATGCAACCGTATAGATTATGTAACATATAGATATCTAACTGCGGTGGTTGGGTCACACCATCCGCATGCCTGCACACAGACTCTCCCCGTAAAATACTTTACAGTGAACTCACGTGGACGACCAAAAGCGGTTCAAAGAGCATATTAAGACAAGGCTGAAGAAATGTACCACCACACCTTCTAGCATGGAAGATCTGGCGTCTAACAGACAGGGTTGGTGAGATGCCTGCCCAAAAGAAAAAAAGAAATTTATGAATTAAATGAGTTTAAAAAAATGTACTTAAAAAAAAATTGAGTTTGAAAAATAAATGTTTGAATACCCACCAAGAATGAATTAAAAAAAAAAATCTTTGACATGAAAGAATCCAATATATATTTACCAACCCCTCTGTATGAGCAGGATGTGACACAAGGTCAATTTCTTAAGCCGAATTTAACAGGTTTGTATTCAGAGTTTTCTTTCTCCTAGACTGGTTGCCTAAACCAAGGTTAAAGAGCCCAGTCTGTCCTAATATTTACTCATATCTGGAGGGAGAAGTTGGATGCATACCTTTCCCAAGGGTATTAGCGTTATGTGAAATGCAAACAGCCTTGTCCAGGATTTGAACTCGGGTCGACGAGTCCATTTCCAGCAACACTATCCATTACACCACGCACCTCTATGAAATGAAATAACCCAATAAGAGTTGACATGACGTAAAATCCGCCCAGCTATCCCTCTAATTTTGGGGGGATGAAAAATCTCGAAGAATAGTGCACCCCCCCCAAAAAAAAAAAAAAATTTTTTTTTAGAATTTAAAAATGATAAAAAGGTCAGTGTTTTATTGGTTAGTTGAAAGAAGTCTCCAGCATTTAAAAATTTTTTTTTTCTTTGTGTGTGTAATTAAAAGGGTTAATTGAATTAATATACATTTTATGTAAAGGTCAAATTCATGATGCTTTTTTATGAGGAATAAGAATTAGCTTTCCTGAAAGCTACTTTAGTTATTTCATTTTGGGCACCTCACGTGGTGTAATGGTTAACAAGCTGGATTAGCAGACTATTGTTCAATAGGGTAGGTCGATTTTGGAATCTCCAATTTAACACAAAGAATTACCTTACAAAATATTTTTCTTCAAAACTTTTGCCTTCATTTGAGGAAATAGATTTCAATCTTTTAAAATGTTATCACTATTACAGGTTAATTACTCTGTAAAAAGGAGCATATCAGAGGTGTCAATGGTGATGGGAGACATATTTTCAATTTGAATTCTAGTTATAATATTTTAATCATTTTGTATAAAATTGCAAGATTTTCTGTTTTAAATATTGAAATTGCTAAATTTTCTAACCAATTTCTAGACTAAATGTTGCAAAAACGAGGATTTTTAGTACATTTTAGTCGATGATATTTGATGCTATTTTCTCAAACAATGGTGCAAGTAAGAGATCTAGTTTTCAGTATCAGTATTCATTATACCATTTAAAATGTCAAGATTTTCTGTTTTAACTCTTAACATCCTGTTGAGAATTTTCTAAGTCCAGAACCCAATTCCTATAACCATTTATCAAAAATGGGTAAAAATAGCAGTTTCATTAAAACTCACCTGTTATTTCCCTAAAATTAAAGACTTCTAAATATGTTCAATATTACATTTAAACAAAGGCTATCGTTTGGGGTGGATTAGGAAAATGAATGTGACTTCCGGCCGGGTGGAATGAGGTGGTATAGGACATTAAGAGTTAAATATTGAAATTGCTAAATTTTCTAATCAATTTCTAGACTAAATGTTGCAAAAACGAGGATTTTTAGTACAATTTAGTAGACGATATTTGATGCTATTTCCTCAAAAAAAAATGCTACAAGTAAGACATCCAATTTTTGGTATCGGTATTTGTTATACCAACACACAACTTTTTAATAGAAATTAAAATAAAATCACTAATCTCATTGGCTAATTTTTATTTCAGAGGTAAGTATTTTTTTTAACGTATTTTACTCATTTAAAACTTAATTAATTAATTAATTCTGAAACCAAGAAACGTATATGCAAAAAGTAACTTTACTCTTTTTGTGATTTTATCTTAATCATTACGTCAAAATTATTGAGCCATCTTTTACATCCGACAGATTTTAAAAATGAAAGCACTTTTTGCCTCTGATACTGTAGCCTATTTACTAGGGACTGGCAAACGGAGCCTAAAATGCATTTTTGACAAAATGACTTTAGCCCCTCCTACAGAAAATAATTTACCAAAAATCAGGAAATTATCGGATTTTAATGAAACTTTCAGTGTTTATGTATCAATGAATGATCTTTATAATGCATTATTTATTTTATTTCAAAACTTTCTCATTTTTTTCAGGTCGCTTAATTTTGACCTCCCTTATGTTGGGAGCATAAAATGTTTTTCAAATTGGTCATATATTGTACTAATTACAGTATAAATAATGAGATAAAAGACCGAAGTTATGAATAGAAACAAAAAAATTTTTTTACAGTTGCACTTCTATGAGAAAATAAGTACCGAAAATCGAAAAATAAAATGTAAAAAAATAATAAATAATTTATTTTTTGGAGATTTCTTTTTTACTCATTTCTATAATTATTTAATTGGCTATTATTTTATAAAAGAAAAAATTATACATCGATGTTTTTTCTGCTTAAAAAGGGGAGGGTACATTTTCAATCGAGTTTTTCTTCAAAACTTATTACTTTTGGAACCTAAAATAAGGTTGGCATTAAGTAGATATTTATTTTTAGAATCTAAAAATATAACATTTTAAACTTAACATCAGGATTTTCATATTTTAAATGAATTTTATATATTAATTTTTCATAGCAAAAATACTAAATTAAAGTTTTGAAATAAAATAACTGATGCATTATAAAATTCATTAATTATTAAATCAATACTGAAAATTTCATTAAAATCGGATAATTACCTGATTTTTGGTAATTTTTTTTCCATCCCAAATGTTACGTTAAAATTGTAAACAAGCGCCTAAAACCATTGAAAAACAGCCAAAATGGCGGATCGCGTTGAAATTGACCAAAACAAATAGTTTTAAATCTTTTAAAAATAAACTGCATATGTAATTATATTTTCCTTTTTTTAATGATGGTTATTATGCTACTACTTATCGATTAAGACAAAGTTTAACCTTAAATAATATATTTAATTATTCTTAATTCGCTTTTAAAACTCGTAGCAGACGATTTTTTTTGCCAGTCCCTACTATGTAAGTCAGCGGATAAGGAGAGAGAGTGAAGCTCTCTTCTTCTTCCTAGTTCGTTGCTCAGCAAGAAAATTCAGAGAAATACTCTTTTTAAAATTTTTTTTTCAATTTATTGTTAAAATTTCTCCAATGCAAAAAAAATTCATATAAGCTTCCCAAATTTGTATTTTTGTCATACATGTCTCTGTCTCCCGCTTGAGTCATCTGTGTCAAACTCTATTCAGTGATTTTTCACCCCTGTTCCCTACCCATACTTTGCTTACCTACCCATTCTCTGTTTTTCCTGCCCCCCACCTCGCCCCAATCTGTCACTCATGCTACATATCTCTCGCTCCCACAGACTTATTTCTGTTACATCCCTAGGGTCATCTCAACCCCCTTTCCCTGCACTACTCCCCACCATATTGATACCAGATTCTTCCTGTGTCCTCTGCCCATCTCTGGCCTAAATTGCACCTCACTTGACCCCTAATTCTCTATTGTCCCTCTTCTCCGCCTGCTGACTGCACTCTCTTGCCCCCGTTTTACACTTCACAACCTTGGCCTGATTGTTGAAATGCATATTTCCCAGTGGTTTGTGGTTGAAACAGTGTAAAAGTAAAGATTTCAACAAAGGTTCCTGAGTCCGACAAGAAATACCTGAAGAAGTCCGGAGGGCACATCGCCTGAATCGTTGTGTAGATAACAATAAAGATGAGGACAATAGTCTGAATAATCCAAATAATACTAAGAATGAAGCCTCATCTCAAAAATTCAAAGAAATAGTGTAGATAACTATAAAGATGAGGACAATAGTCTGAATAATCCAAATAATACTAAGAATGAAGCCTCATCTCAAAACTTCAGAGAAATAGTGTAGATAACAATAAAGATGAGGACAATAGTCTGAATAATCCAAATAATACTAAGAATGAAGCCTCATCTCAAAAATTCAGAGAAATAGTGTAGATAACAATAAAGATGTTCTCTCTCTCTCTGTCTCTCTCTCTCTCTCTCCATTAGGCTTTGCACTCTCATCATCATGTCACACTGTCAGCATGGATACCCATGGCACTATCTTGCTAACCATCCCTATCAGTCATCTGGCAGGTCATCTGCACAGCATCCAGAATCCACAGAAAGCTGATTGATGTAGTTTTTTGCTAGTTGGCCTAAACTGGTGTGTCCATGTGTAGGTGTCCATGGGAGAATGTCACTTACGATTTTGTCCTTGCTTCTCCAGCAGTGTCCAACATGATTTGTCTTACTTGAATGGCTTGTGTGATGGGAGGCAAGTGGCTGTATAGTTAATTTCTTGTGGTGTGCTGCTTCCAAGATTTGTTCAAGACAGCATGCAGCATTCTTGTTAGTTCTCATCTATCTTCTTCTCTGAACGTTTTGTTAAAGTGCAAATAAATACTATGTTAAAGAAACTCTAAACTTTGTAAATGGTATATTAATTAGCATTCGTGAGATGGGTGGTAAGTGGCCATACAGCTGCTGTTTTGTAGGGTGATGCTTCCAGGATTTGTTCAAAATAGCATGAAGCATCCTTGTGTAGTTCTCATCTAACTTTTTATTTTAGTGTTTTCTTAGAGCCATACAGTAGCACTTCATTGTTTAAATGTAAGTAAGTAAAATCGTCGGGGCGGCCTAATGTCGGTATCAGCCATGCAGTGAGGGAGTCTATCCCCTTTTCACTAGCGCTAGACCAAGGAGATTATTTTAGCGTCTGAGGTGTAGTGCCACACCTACCATCAGCTCCTTACTTTACCGCACAGATCCCTGTGCTACTCATACGCTGAGTTGGCGAGGGCGGGTATCGAACTAGGAACCTTGTGGTTTCTAGCCGAACGCTCTATCGACTGAGCTATCTTAATTATGGAACAAAGTGCTTGATTATAGTTTAGAGTAACAACGGTTTTGGTCACAGATGTGGTTGGGTAGAAAGAGAGAAATATTAATTAGATCAGGTGAAAATAAAACCTTTGGATTTTAAAATATTTAGGTATTAGAATAATAATAAAGTATATAATTTTATATTCGATACTTCACTTTTTTTAATTTTCTCGACAGAGACAAATTAAAATCAGAGGTAATACATTTAATTTTTTTTTTTTAGACATTTTTATGTTGTGAATATAAAATTTTCTAAAAAATACTAAAAATTAATCAAGAGATTTTTTTAAAATGATATTGTTAATTATTTAATATCTTTTACAATAATAAAAAAAAACATTTAAAAATATTTTGTTATGAAACCAGAATTTAGGTTCTTCATTAAAAAATAAGAAAAAACAATTTTTAACTGTAAAATTTATAAAATAAACAAATTAAAAGATGACAAATGAATTAAAGAAAAACTTAAGAAAAATATTTTTATATCTATATTTTTTTTAAAGCAATTTTAAGGACTTTTGAATAAATGAAGATTTTAAATTCACTTATAAACATTTGACATGGCTACAACTTCGATGAATTCTTGCTTTATAAGAGAGATCAGATATTTCTTATTTTAAATTTAATAAATATAAAAAGCTAGGCCCCCCTCCCCAATTGCTGTATTGAAGCAATTCAATCTTGCTATCCTTATTTTCTTCTACAGGGGTGAGTAAAAAAAGTAATGCCATTTTGTTTAGGACAGGTATAATTATCAACCCAGGAACATGTATCATAATATCAAAATGAAACTGGTCCTCTGTGGATCACATCCCTACTTCTCCATATAATCACCGTTTCTCTCAATAGCAATGTTCCACCTTTGAATGAAAGCATTTATCCCTGCTGTGTAAAATTCTGTTGACTGTTCTTTGAGCCACTTCTTCACTACATATTTCACTTCCTCGTCACTGGAATAATCTTTGCCTCTGACTATCATCTCTTCGGCCCCATGAAAGAGAGTTTGAGAATCAAACATTATTCCAGTGAGTTTGGGTTCTTAATAAAGAATAGACGTCTTATAAAACAAACCAAGTCTTGCTTATTCATTAACATCAAAAGGAGCAGATGACCGAGCTGAACAGAGGAAGAAATCAGCCCAGAGGAAGGGATGAAGCAGACCAAGTATAAACCCATCTCCTCTCCTCTATTTATATACCTGATATCATCATCATCATGTCGCGCATGTAGCACAGGTATCAACAACAATCTTACGCCAACCCCCCCTATCATTCATTGCACCTGGAAGCTCCTCTGCGGAACAGCCAGCATCTTCGCATAGCTGGTCAACGTAGGTCCTTGCTGGGCGCCCCACACTTGCATGTCCATGTGTTGGCTTCCACAGGAGAATGTCGCTTATGAGTTCACCCTTACTTCTCCAGCAGTGTCCTGCATGCCTTGTCCGTCTACTCGGATAGTTTGTGAGATGGGGGGCAGGTGACCGTATAGCTGTTTCCTTGTGGGGTGCTGTTTCCATGACTTGTTCAACACTGCTTGCAGCATCCTTGTGCAGCTCCCATCTATGATATAAAGGGGTATATAACACTTGGGGTTATTTCCTATAACTCCAACCTAAAAAGGGGAACCACTCTGATTGACTGATAAATTATTTATTTATTTATTGATCTACTAGGAAAAAAGAAGACAGGGTTAGGGTTTAGGGTTAGTTTAATGGGAAAATAAATAAATGATTTATCAGACAATCAGAGTGGTTCCCCTTTTTATGTTGGAGTTTTAGGAAGTAACCATACTTGGAGTAAATTTGAAAAAAAAAAATGTGACACTGAACTTTTGCATTATTATTTATTGACATCTATTAATAATGGAGATTCGCTTCCGGTTTTTGTCTGTAACAAAAACTATGTCACTGTTTACGTCACACTACCTAAAATCATCATAACATAGAATAAATACACTCAAAATTTGAACATGCAACATTAGACAGTCCTCATTGTTTTTTAAAACAAGTTTTAATAAATACATGACTGGTATTATATATCTATATATAGTTTGTTTTATTTTAATATATATTTAAGTTATCAGAACTAAGTTTCCATTTCAATTTTTTAAATATTTTTAACTCCTTTAATAAATTTATTTTATTTTTTACTCCTTTAATAAATTTGATGATTTTACTTTACTTATGATACAAACTCTCTGATATTAAATTTTCAACTCCCATCCCCTCAGGTAATATTTATTTTACGTTGCCCAGAAGGCGTTTTTTATTTTGCTAGTTTATATAAATAACTTTGTTTCTTTTTTTATCTTTTCAGAATTGCGGTGGATTAGAAGCATTCTTCCTCGGAATTTACAATTTGGTAAGTAAGATTACTTTTTTCTTTTCTTTTTTAACCTTAGCTTCATAGTCTAGCAAGATGGTGAATGTCCTGAGTTTTGCGAGGACTACTATTAGAAAAGGAGGAAGAAGAAATAAGAGGGAGTAAAGGTTTTAAAAAAAAAGTGATGAACATAAAACGGTTTGTCATGAATTTGACCGGGGTGTGACCCCCCGAATGGAGAATTGACAGCCAACCGGAAGTTTCGGGTATTGACCGGAACCAGAAGTCACGTGGTGACGTGGAACAACGAAGAAAAATACCGGCCTCTTTTTGATTTCTGAGGCCTAGGGTACAGACGGGCCTCTGGTCCCTAGGGTGGGATTACAGTAATTTAACAGTGTCCTCTCTCTCTCTTTCTCTCTGCCTTTCCTCCTCTCCGACACAACCCACGAGACGAGCGCGAAAATAAAAGCTAAGCAGCTTGTGACGATATTTTCTCGCGTTGTACTTTTTTTATCGACAAGATGACCGCTGCGTGCCGAATACCTTTTTAGTGTCGTGAATTTGGAGGCACGTTGACAAGACCCGCTATACAATATATATCGATATTAGAACGTTACATATATCCGTTTTGGTACCGTGAAATATATCACCACAATAGTCTGAGTTAAAATTTAAAAAAAAAAAAACAATGACTTATTTTATTATTATACAAAATTCCTTTTTTTTTTTTTTTTCCTTCTCCAGTTCGCAATGGAAAAATTCACTTGAAAACATGTGTAATCATTGCAATAAGATATAAGAAGCAGAGATGCTGATAGGTACGCGTCCTACGTCACTGATACATAAAAATCTAAAAGATGGAGAAAAATATTATCCATACATCCCAGTGGGTTTTTTTTTTTTTTTTTTTTTTTTCCCCCAAATTTTCCAGCTAACTGTAAATACATTTCAATCTTTTCTTGGAAACGAATTTCACTGTATCGGGTACAAGGTAGGGGTTAGATGGCTTTAGTTGTTCATAGATAAAAACTCTGCAATTTATTAAGAAAGTTTAGTTGGGACCCATCAAATTTCCTGGGGACTCATTCAAATCAAATCTAAATTAAAAAGGTATCAGCATCACTGTGTGTGTCTGTATATATATATATATATATATATATATATATATATTATTAGTGTGTATGGTTGGCACTAGTATACTAGAAAAAGTAATAGTAATCCAACGTACAGTGTTATTAGAAGAGTGCTCAATATCTGTGATAGAGCGTTGATAGTTGAATAAAGTGACAAATAAAAGTTTTAGCTTTTATTCATTTATTTTGGGAATGATATTACAACCAATGGTTTCCTGCTAAGGCATTCATCAGGTAAACGAAATATATATATAGTCATTCACTTACAGTCCATTTTCGCTGTTTCACAGCTCATCAGTGTCACTAGACAAGGCAGTTTGCTTCAGGTTGGGTTCGAAACCTGACTGAATTATCATCAGTCAGACATCTTACCACCACACCATCTACACACCCACTTTTTAGAAATGGAATTTTACTGTTATAAACATCCATTAAATAACCCATGAAGGTTGATATGCCATTAAACAGAGAAACTAAGCCAAATCAACCCATCTGCTACAAGCAGGATGTTAGGTCAATTTTTTATAATTTATTTATATGCATGAAGTTAATCTTAAACAAATAGACATGGCGAGATGAGTTCAAATCCTGGATGAGGCTGTTTGCATTTCATATAATGCTAATAACTTTTGAAAAGGTTTGATTCCAACTGTTCTCCCTCCAGCTAGGGGCAAATAGTAGGGCAGACTGGGCACTTTAACCTTGGTTAGGCAACCAGTCTAGGAGAAGAAAAACTTTGAATTCAAATCTGTTAAGCTCTACTTAAGTAGTTGACCTTGTGTCACATTCTGCTTGTGTGAAAGGGTTGTTGTGTATATATATATATATATATATATATAAAATGTTGTTCTGGTTCCAACGGGAGAAAATTTAATATTTTATAAAAAAGAAGAAGGTCCGCAAAATGTATTATGTTCTCAGAAAATTTTTTAATTCTTTTTATCTTATATACGCGACACGTGTTTCTGATCTGTTGTCTTCTTCAGGCATTGAGTTATTAATTTGGCAGAATATGTCCGATATTTGATAGGTTGTGTGTGGTTCTGCAATTTTTCTATTATAATATATATATAATATTGTTTTCCAAAACAAAAATCCGCGAGGTGGGTAAATCAGACCAACAAGACTCTGTAAGGTCTTCAAATGAGTAAAAAACAGACTGGGGAGACAAAGAAAATACAGAAATAAATTTATATCTGAACTAAGATATCTATCTATCTATCTATTTATTTATTTATTTATAATACTCCGCATATGTAAAAATGTATATGCAAATCTTTATATATATATGTTTGATTTCTCAATTTTGGTTGAATCTTATCAAGGGAACACTTAATATCATACAATTTTATATATATATATATATATATGGGAGAATATGTGCTTAATTGAAATCGTACCTAATTTTGAAAGTTAATTAATTAATAATTAATTAATTAGGCGGGAATACCTATTAAATGTAAGGCTAAACAAATCAAGAAAAATCAATCTGTGTATGTACATTTCGGCCTATTAGGCCTCATCAGCAGAGCTGATCAATCTCTGTATGTCTTTCTATCTATAAAATCAATCTCTGTATGTCTTTCTATCTATAGCTCTGCTGATGAGGCCTAATAGGCCAAAATGTAAATACAGAGATTGATTTTTCTCGATTTGTTTAGCCTTACATTTAATAGGTATGCCCGCCTAAGTAATTAATTATTAATTAATTAACTTTCGAAATTAGGTACGACTTCAATTAAGCACATATTCTCCCAAAAATTGTTGGCTAAATAAAGCCATATCATAAACACACCGCGTGTGTATTTACTTTCTCATATATATATATATATATAATAAGTCATTCACAGACACCGTGCTTCGACATTTCATGTCTCATCAGTGTGGCTAGAGACAACAACTAACTCTGACCAGAAGCAAAACCTGATTGACTTTACGCCTGTCCGATCTGGTAACCTCTGGGCCATTGTCAGCTGCCATTTAAGGAGCGGTGTTTTAACTGTTTTAAGTACATACATCTGTGTATATACTTTACGATCACCAGAGGGATCAAATCTGTAAACAGATGAAGTTTATTAAAGTCGCTCCTATATATACACATGTGTGTATGTAAGTAAGGAAAATGGAAATGAATCCGACAGATACATTGATGAATGGAAAAATATATATAATATAAACAAATTCCTGTTGAAACACGTGTCAGCATATAATAAATTTCCCCCATATATATATATATATATATATAAGTAAAGAAATAACAAAAGACTTAGATATTTAGCATTATAGTCTATTTCAGGGAGCTTAAACAAATTGTCTAACTCATTCGCATCTGATGAGTCGGGAGAGTTAGACAATTTGTCTAAGCTCCCTGAAATAGACTATAATGCTAAATCTCTAAGTCTTTTGTTATTTCTTTACTTATATATTTGCTCTGTGACTCTAACATTAGGAGCACACATTGAGCTCTCAAACTGCGACAGGCTTTTAAAATAAAACTCTTGTGTCGTAAGGAAGATTTCTTCTCTGGACTTTTGGATTATATATATATATATATATATATATATATATATATATGCTCTGTGTGTGATTCGAACCCTAACTGCCAGGCTGGGATTCTAACCATTACACTAGCTGGTTTTGTCGGCTATCGCCATCTCAAAGAAATTGTTTGTTTACTTTCATACTGTCGTGCAGTAAGTTAAAAAAAATGTAATATATCTCAATTCAAAGCTAACAAGAAATCTGGGTATATATATATATATATATATATATAAATATATATATATATATATAAAATTTTGTGTATTTTGGCAGCAAATTATTCTTAAGACATGTGTTATTGAACAACACGGAGTATTCTTTTGATATTTTGCATACTAATTTCCCGAGCGCTTTTGACTGTTTCGCCAGTCGTCTTCATGGGGTTACGTAATTTGGTTTTTAGTTAATTTTTTTTAGTTCTGTTATCTATGCTTTTATCAAATTCGGAGAGTCTATTATTTTTAAGAGGGGGGTTAGGTAAGTGTTAGTTACTGAATATCATGAATCAACTCGATCCAGATTCAAAAAGGATAGCCAGAAGACTAGAAAAAATAGCTATACAAAAAAAGAAAAAAGAATACTCCGTGTTGTTCAGTAACACATGCCTTGAGAATATATATATATATATATATATATATATATATATATAAAAATAAGATTTTTGGATGTTTGTTTATTTAGAAACGTTGCTGATAAAGTATATATTAAATTTTTACTTGAAGGCACTTACAACGCATGTATCGCATAAAATTCGATAATTTTTCTTATAGAAAATAAACTTGACAAGTGTAATCCCAGTAAAGGATGGCTCGATGTGTAGAATACCGTACAGACTGTTTCGACTTTATTAAGTCTCATCAGCGGTATATACTAACGATTTCCCTCCGACAGAAATCGAAACCAGGACTTCAGCAGACGCAGTGAAACACTAGTGAAACACTTTTATCGCCTCGGCCACAGTACACAGCTGACCATCCTAGAGGAATTAAGCTCTTTCAATAGCGCCCCCCTACCTATTATGGTAGAGGCGCGTAGTATCGCTTGACAAGCTTAATTCCGCTAGGATGGTCAGCTGTGTACTGTGGCCGAGGCGATAAAAGTGTTTCACTAGTGTTTCACTGCGTCTGCTGAAGTCCCGGTTTCGATTTCTGTCGGAGGGAAATCGTTAGTATATACCGCTGATGAGACTTAATAAAGTCGAAACAGTCTGTACGGTATTCTACACATCGAGCCATCCTTTACTGGGATTACACTTGTCAAGTTTATTTTCTATAAGAAAAATTATCGAATTTTATGCGATACATGCGTTGTAAGTGCCTTCAAGTAAAAATTTAATATATATATAAAAATGTTGTTCTGGTTCCAACAGGAGAAAATTCAATATTTTATAAAAAAAAAGAAGGTCCGCAAAATGTATTTTGTTCTCAGAAAAATTTTTTTAATTCTTTTTGTTTTACATATGCAACACGTGTTTCAGATCATCTGGTATCTTCTTCAGGCTTTGATTGATAATATGAAAATGAATTTTTACATGCATGTGTATATATATATATACATACACATGAGTATTTCACCTCCTCTTCCTGTTTTTGTGGGAGTGGAATGGAATTTCATTTTTAACATTAGTCTTTTAAACAGGTGTTTTTGTTTTTTGGGTGGTTTGCTAATAAAGTCATTAGCTGAATTTTTATAACTTTTTTTATTACTTATATATATATAATCAAGATTTGACAATAAATAAGCCACAAGGGTTGATATGTTGAGTAAAAGGGGGCCAGTATAGAATACGGAACCTTGTGATTCCAAGGCAGGACGCTTTACCAACTGAGTTAAACCGGACCCTTATAAAATCAAGATTTAGCTTTAAATAACCCTCAAGAGTTGATATGCTTTTAAACCTAACTAGAACCCAGGGTCAGCAGCGCCCCAGGGAATTAAAATTTTACCAATGCTATCTACGTCCGAACGTTTCTACCAGCTGAGCAGATGCCCTGTCATGTCTCTTGCGGATATGAGGCAGTGGCTTCTACGCCGGCCCAGTTGTAATGAAGGAATCTCTCTCCGTGTTAGCGAACGGGCTTTGCTGGCCATCTGTCAGTCCTTCCATTCATCCAACCCGACCCCCCTCCCATCCACACCCCTTAGCTTTTTGCTGCCATGTGCTGTCACTGCCGTGTTGCATGCTCCTCTCGACTGACTGTGTGTGTGTGCGTTGTGCGTGTGTGTAAGCGATACGCAACAGAGATGTGCGTAGTTGTGAAATTGTGCTCTCTGGCGCGTTAATAGTTGGCAAGTGAAGCTAGAATTAAAAAAGCTTAGTATAATCAGGTTCAAGATAATTCTATAAGGAGTGTGGACGATCCGTCCACATGCCAGCACCACCACCGGCATCAGGGATGACGATGACGATGATGATGATGGTGACAACAACTGTGGGTCTCCCCACTCCCTGATCCCTTACCTCTCTATCCCAGCTGCTGTTGTCTGCCAGCCCTGCAGGGAAGATGTATAGCTCACTTGGTCTGATTATTCTTATAACAGCTGTATATCTATTATATATATATATATATATATATATATATATATATACACATACAACCTATATACACTAATTAATATATATATATATATATATATATATGTGTGTGTGCGTGCGTGTGTGTCTGTGTAGACTGTATATCTATGATACATATATATATATATGTATGTATATATAATATATGTATATAAGCTGTCTATCCATATATATATATATATATATATATAATATATATTCTCTGTATGCTGTGTGTGTGTATATATATATATATATATATATATATATATATATATATATATATATATGATTTTCTGTGTGGGTTGTTGAACTATTATGTATGTATGTATATATATATATATATATATATTCTTCAGGTGTTTCTTGTTGAATTCAGAACCCTTCATGTAACGTCAAACCGAACCCTTTATTTAATCCATTGGGGGAGATTTGTTCTCATTCTGTTAACCATGACTTATAATGGGCACTATATTAGTATATTAATAATATTTTAAATAGTTACTTATCAATTTCCACTGTAAACAAAACAAACTAATAAATAATACAAATATGAATCCATTTTGTTAGTCATTATTTTGACAAAAAAAAAAAAAATTGAAATTCTTGATGGTTTTTTATTTTATTTCAACTAGCAAATATATGCACCCTTCGGGTGCAAGTATTTAGGTTTTGATGTCATAAAATATTGTATCAAATTATAAACTATTTAGAAAATGATAAACTGAGGGGGTATAATCGAAAAATTGAACAGCTTTAGATTTAACTCTTCTATCATTTTCCATCACTCCCGCCTTTCATTTTTCCTAATTTATCTATTTAGTTAGATTATGAAGTATTTAATAAAATTACAGTTCTTTCGTCTTGTTTATGGATTTCTTTTAAGATTTATCCCCGAGATTTTTGCTCAGATTCGTTAAGAGAAAACCAAACAATTAGAAATCAATAATACTAAGCATATATTTATTAAAATCAAATTTTAAATATCAATATGCAAATTAGCCTTCTCGTTCACACTGTAAACCGCTATTTTGTTGTATATATAAATACAATTACATGCTATTAGTAGGTAGATATGGTCAACAGTATTAATAAGGTATAACAATTTTATCAATAATTAAGGTTTAAATAAAAATATATTCATGGTAAATGTGATGTCAATAACTAAGGGAATTATGACTTGAATAGTGATTTAGTTTCGGTTACAGACAGACAAACACACAATCTCCATTATAATAAGATATTAAGCTTTCTCTGAACAAGTGATTTGTACACTACAAGAAAATGTGGTACTAGTTTATTATTGTGGTTCTAAGAAAAACACATAATCCTTAGAGAGCTAGCAGTTTTGCTTTGTTTAACATTTGGTTTCTCAACAGTATGTCAACTCCTTAAGTCATGATTTGGATTTCATTTTTTATTTGTAACAACTTCAACTATTTTAAATCTTTTAAATGCAATGTTTTTGTTTTTTTTTTCTAATTTTTTTTTAAATTCATTTTTCTTGGGACCATACTACTAAACTAGTACCAACAATTTTTTAGCCTGTTAAGGGGTTTTACTTTTGTTTTTATAAAGCTATGTTATGTATTCTATGTTATCTTCACCCATATTCAGGATTGAACCTGCAACCTACAGGTTATCGTCACTTAGAACTGTATTAACTCAACCCCTATATCTATTGTACCATGTGTTCAACATGGTGCAATAGATATAAGGGTTGAGGTAATACAGTTTCCGAGGGCACATCGGTTGAAATGTGTATATAACAATAAAGATGAGGATAACAGTCTGATAAATCTAAATTTTACAAATTATCAAGCCTCATCTCTAAAATTCAAACACAACACTTGCCAATAGCCACACGAACAGTTTCCTTGTGTCCCCAATTCTTTGGAGATCTTATTCAAGGAGAATTTTGGAAAACTCTGAGATATAAGAATAATTATAATTATAAACCTTTTGGACCATATGACCTTTAGGCACCCCTTTTTGATCTCGATTACGAAAGGACATGTTTTTCATTTACACCGTCAATATCTGGTTGTTTTAACAGACAATTTTTACATTTTTTTTTAAATTATAAAACTAACCCCTAACCCCTAACAAAGAACCAGATCTTGACGGTGTAAATGAAAAACATGTCCTTTCTTAATCGAGATCAAAAAGGGGTGCCTAAATGTCATCTGGTCCAACCTTTTCACCAAAACTGACCAAACATAACTGGTGCTGTTATAGTATGTGGCCTACCCGGTTTGAATGTGTCCTACCTCAGTAAGAGTATATTTATAGATATAAGTAGTAGGCAATTTATTGAAACTAATTATTTTTCACATATATTCAATTTCAAGAAATGCAATTCAGTCATAAGCTGTATATGGTAATTAAGAATAATTAAAAAAGAATTTATCCATAATTTACATGAATCAGAGATCTATTTAATTCTAAAATTCTGAAATAGGGTTAGGGTTAGCAGTTATTATTATAACTTTATAATATGCTTTTTATGGTAGACCGCATACTATAAGAGAGACATGATTTCGTAGGCCACATTCAAAAGGTAGGCCACATATTATAATGGTACCACATAACCAAATACCACCATAAAACTCATACTCTCAAGCCTGAAAAAACAAATTCTATTTAATCCTTTCTGGTGTAAGGTTAAAAGTGATATATACTTGAAGATATAACTCCGACAAGGGTTGATAGACAAGACATTTAATAAGGTACAGCACATGGATAAACAGGGTACATAATACATAGGTGTACATAAACATACATACAAAAGTAGAAGGGAAAAACATAAAAGTACAGACATGAGACTAAGAATAGTCCATGCTGTATAAATCACTTAATCACGCCCGTCTAGCCCAAGATAGGGCCAAAGTGGAGTATTGCATGTCATGAACTGCTCATCCACCTGGGCTCTATCATTAAGCATCACGGGTCGCCACCCACAGCCAACAGGTGGCCCCATTGGGGGAGTCTTACCCCTCTGCAGAAGTGCAGTTGGTGCATTATAACGCCCCAGCCGACAGGGCAGCCAATATGTTTGGTCGTCACTTTCATCAGGTAAAACTAAAAATGAGATGAAAAAGAATGAGTGCGACAATGAACACCTGAAGAAGGCCGGAGGGCACATCAACTGAAACGTTGTGTATATAACAATAAAGATGAGGACAATATTCCGAAAAATCCAAATAATACAAATTAAAAGACTGTGCTAAAGAAATTCTTTACAAATCAGGAGAAAAAGGATTTTCAGTGGACACGAATTAATACAAGCATTACTGACAAAATAGGACTATTATACGTTTGTCTTATTTCTGCTTTTTTTTTTCTTTCTTTCTTTAAATGTGCGTTTGTGTGATTATATCCGTCCCTACTTGCCAATCTGTCTGGCCGGCACTCTGGTCAGGTAAAACAAATAAAAATAAGAATGAAAAAAACGAATAAAATAATTGACATTAGTCTTGATGGATTTGCCTTATTGGCCCTGTTGGTTCATATTTCACAAAGACGACAAAAAAAGATGTGAACATCTCGTGTAATGATAGCGGGTGACCCGATACAACTTGAATAGTGGTCATCTTTGATCGCTAATCGGACAAAATCGTATCAGGCTGCTCAAGCCGTGATGAAAGGTATGCGTAGGGAGTCTGTCTATCACTGTCCATGCATCGTCATCACTCATAGGTACGGTCTTTGTGGGGTGGGGCAAGATTTGGTGGTAGTTAAGAACTTACTTGGTCAGCTTTAATAGAAAGTCCTAAATCTTTATTTATGACTTTTATTTATATGTAAGCTTCACTGGGATGTAATGGTTAATGAGCTAGGCTAGTTTAGCAGATCATTACTACTGTGTGGTGAGTGTAGTCCTCACTGGGTGCCCCAGATTCATGGCCTTGCATGACATTAAACTGCATCCAGAGACAAGGTTCTTGTTCTGGAGTGTCCTGGGTATGACTGGGTTAAACTACATCTAATTGTGAAGTTCTAATTCTGGTGCTCTGGGGAGTGTGGAGTACTCCTTCATCGCCATTACTCCCAGGTCCACCCTGACACGGAGTGTTAGAACCTGTTATGGTTCCATTTATGGGTTAAAGAGAAATTTATTCTTTACAGCCAGCATCCACAGTCGATAACAACCCTGTCAGATGAGGCTTTAGAATAGACCGACTGCAGAGGGGTAAGACCTCAATCAATTGGGCCACCTGTGAAAACCTGTGATGCTTAAGGATGGAACCCTAGTGGTTGAGCAGTCCATGACATGCAACACTCTACTTTGGTCCTTGTTTAGTCTAGACAGACAGTTGGAGAGGCCCCCTCCGATCAATAGATGGATCATGTCAAGCCCTAGCACCTATATGATTGTCCTAGCCCTATTGCCCTGATGGTAAACCCCCTACCCTTTTTATCATGTGCTAGAGGCAGTGGTTGAGGGTCTTAATGTCCTGAGTATGAGGTTAAACTCTATCTGATGGTGAAGTTCCAATTCTGGTGCTCTGGGGAGTGTGGAGTACCCCTTCATCACCATTACTCCCAAGTTTATTCTCACCCGGAATGGTAGTAGTTATTTAGGGTCCCATCTATGGGTTAAATAGAAAAAAATTGAGTTTTTAAAAGAAATTGAGTACCCATCAAGTATGAATAAAACAAAATGTGTATTTTTTGGATTATTTTTGGACAAAACAAAATGGTGTTCACATATTGATTTTTCACTGTAAACAAGTGGATTGTAGTGGTAGGAGAGCGGCTGTGGGCGGTTTAAGGTAGGCAAAGTGTTAATGTTAGATTTTTGATGAGGTGGATGAGCCTGTCTCTTTCCAACAAGTAACTTAATTTTAGGCATAGTTTCAGAGAGAGAGAGAGAGAGAGAGACACATTTGCAGTAAAGATTTGTTCACAACAATTTATTCTCTGACATCGAGAGCTGTGGTGGAAATTTGGTTGGCAGAGAGTTAAATTAATGAACTAATAATACAGGTCATTTGTAGGTGCTTGTATACAATGGAGTGGGGGGTGGGCTATTCTGTACAAACACACTACACTATTGTAGGTATTTACCCAACCCATTCACCATGGGTAGGATGTGACACAAAGGTTGCAAGTATGGGGCATCCAGCAAGGATTGAACCTACTATTCATTAGTAAGGGACCAGCGCTATAGTATTTTCTACAGTATCCATAATTTTCTATACTATGAATTTTTTTTGAGTCCTAGCCTCATCAGACGAGTTTTACTAAATATAGGTCGAAATGTACATACAGGGATTGACATTTCCTCGATTTGTTTAGCCTTACATTTGAACATATATGCATACCTAAATTCATTAATTATTAACTAATCAATTTTAAAAATTAGGTATAACTTCAATTAAGCACATATCCTCCAAAAATTGTTGGCTAAAAAGGCCATATCAAAAATAAACACATTGTCTGTTTACTTACTTTCATACTGTCGTGCGATAAGTCCCCAAAAAGTTGGTATATAAATAAGTTCAAAACGAATGAAGAATCTGGGATAGGCCAGCTGGTGTGTGGTTAGAATCCCTGCCTGTCAGCTTGGCAGTCAAGGTTTCGAGTCATACGGAGCAGTCTCCCATGTCTATAATCTTGCTGATGAGACCTATTAGGTCGAAATGAACATACAGGGATTGACATTTTCTCGATTTGTTTAGCCTTACATTTGAACATATATGCCTGCCTAAATTCATTAATTATTAACTAATTAATTTTCAAATATATATATATATATATATATATATATTAATCTCTTATGCTTGTAGATACGTTGGTTGAGACTGCGTTGGGTTTCTCCAATGTAGCATTTGTTGCAGTCATTGCAAGGGAGTGTCGGGGTTGTTGGGATCATTTGTGCGTGTGGAGGAGTTGGTGAGGTCCTTGATTTGAAAGGAAAGAAAATGCTGAATGGATGAAATAGATTTACTAACACGTGTTTCGGCCAGGAGTTTGTTCATGTACACATGTATTCTATTTATCATTATTTTAAATATAAAATAAAATAATAATAATAATAATAGAAACTATGAAATTTTTAAGCATACAAAGAATAACGGCCTTCATTTTATCTATTTTTCCTTTCAACATACTGTCGGATCCGCTACTATTTTCAACTTATATATGTATGTATACAGTGTATATAGATACATGTATATCTTAGTTTCCTTTTTAACCAAATATATATATATATTTATGTATATATATGTAGCTGGAACATATTCTTGAACATTTTGAGATTTGTATACACTTTTTACTTCAAACTCTTTTGAGCTTTTTTAATGGTAAAAATGCTTCTAATTTTTTAAAATAAAATTCATTTTATTTTTAACAGAGAATACGCATTTTAAAATTTTTGAAAATTCCGGCCCTGATCGAAAGCGTTTTGTGCCTCGTGATTAAAGATCTATTTATAAGTCTTTCCTATTATACATAGTTGCTTTGATAAAGACCACTTCAGATGGTCGAAACAGATTTCTGTCAGCAAAACTATTAACATCTTGTTTTTTTTGTTTTTTTGTTTTTCTTTCTTCTACAAACTTTCTACATATATATATATATATATATATATATAATTTTAAGAATGGAAAGGAGTAACCTACTCGAGTTTCATCGATTGATTCTTCAGGGTTACTTTAAATTAATCGAGTTTACGATTTCTTAGGTGTTATAACATTTGGATTAAATGTTTTAACACCTAAGATTAATCGTAAACTCGATTAATTTAAAGTAACCCTGAAAAATCAATCGATGAAACTCGATAGGACTCCTTTCCATTCTTAAAATAAATTTATGCTCTACATTGTATTGCCTTTGTATTTGTTTTTTCTCAACCTTAACCTCAATGCTTCAACAAATACCAAGTTACTTTTATATATATATATATATATATATATATATTTCTTTATGAAGGGTACGCTAACTCTGACAGACAAGACAAACTGATACAGTAAAGACCAAGTTTGAGAACCTCTGACTTTGTCCGATGAATATCCATGTATAAGAAGGAAGTGATTTTATTGTACTCTTATAAGGGTGGTGTGGTTGACGCCTACAGTCAGGTATGCTACTAAGTGTTCCGTTGAGATAACGGATAGCTGATGATACTTTTAATCAGATATGTCAGTATGACACACAAACCGGGGTGGGAGGGTTAAAGAATGTCACTGGTTGATAACTGCTGATCACCGTTTTATCTCTGATGACCATGTGATAGTCTCCTTCAATTTAACGAATTTGCAAGACAAATTGAGAATGTGCAGGTGTGTGCGTCTCTCGCTGAAATTGTGCCTAGAATTGAGTTACTTATCAGAATGTACTAGATTCATCCACCTCATTACACAGCCCTGTCGGTGGGGCGTTAGAATGCACCTCTGCAGAGGGGTTGTAGCATAATTATTGTGGTCTACATGCATTGAAAGAGAAAGACAGGAAAAAGAAATAGGAGCAAAAAAAAGGTTGAGGTTTGAAGGAGTGGGTACACAACGGGGTGCCAGTAACTTGACTGAGGAAGGGGAATTGAAAGTAAAAATTGTGTTGACCGGAAGCGGAAATGACGTAGTGACAAGTAACGGAAGAAGAAGATCGTTCTCTTTCCCTTTCGGCCGTAGCAGGGATCACACGGGCTCCTGGTCCCTCGTGTGACATAGCAGGTAAGACTCCCCCAAATGGGGCTACCTGTTGGCCGTGGGTAGCCACCCGTGATGCTTAAGGATGGAGTCTTGGTGGATGAGCAGTCCATGACCTGTAACACTCCACTTAGACCCTTACGCTGAAATTGTGGCTTCATCCATTAAAAAATCTTACATTAAATTACTAACAATGTCCATTTCCTAAGATGATAACCGTTGCGTTAAAAGTGCCTCCAATTTGGATATTCTAATCCCAGCTATGGGTAAATAGTGGGCCAGACTGGGCTCTTTAACTTTGGTATGACAACTGGTCTTGGAGAAGGAAGACTCTGAATTTAAACAGGTTAAAATCTGCTTAAAAAAAATGACCTTGTGTCAAATCCTACTCAGAGGAGGATTTGGTAAATATACACTCAGGCATATGAACAAGATTTTTCAGGAAAATATCTTCTTTCTCATCTTGTTTTTAGAAAGTTTTAAAATGTGTTTGACAAGCCACAAAAATTCAGGCAAAGAAATGTATTAGAAGTGGCGAGTTTGTTTTTATTTTTCCTCTTAGGGGCCGGGTTAGCTCAGTCGGTAGAGTGTTCGGCTAGAAACCACAAGGTTCTTAGCTCGATACCAGTCCTCGCCAACTCAGCGTTATGAGTAGCACAGGGATCTGTGCGGTAAAGTAAGGAGCTAATGGTAGGTGTGTCGCACCACCTCAGACGCAAAAACAATCTCCTTGGTCTAGCGCTATTGAAAAGGCTGATACTGACTTTAGGCCGCCCGACGACTTTACTTTACTTTTATATATATATATATATATATAATATATATATATATATAATATATAATAAATATATAAATACATGTATAATGAATAAATATATATATATATAATATATAATACATGTATAAATGAATAAATATATATATATATAAAATATAATACAATATATAAATACATGTATAAATGAATAAATATATATATAAATAAATAAATAATATATATATAAATAAATAAATAAAATCCCTCATGCTTTAATAATTTAGAATTCCACAAAACTTCTCTCCGCGTCAAAATCTGTTCGCATGCGATATGACGTCATTAATGGCCTTTATCGGTCACGTCTGAACATGAATGTTTTTTTTAAAGTTATTTTTCGAACATTTCAAAAATTCTCCACTTTTTCCAACGAATTTCATTTCAAATAAGGATTTACTCTGATGAAGGTCGAATTTTCTTTGTGTGCGGAACATTTCTACATTTTTTCTATTATTATTATCTCATTTCATTTGATTGTTTAAAAATAATAATAGTTTGAATAATGTACACATGGATAAACTCATGACCGAAACACGTGTAAGTAATATTGATTAAATTATCCTTTATTATCCATTCTATACTTTATTTACTTTAATCATTTTTTCAACATATATAAATATAATCTACATTAATTTTATTTATTTATTCCTTATTATTCATTGTTGCTTCCTCATGTTGCCGTCTATAGCACCTTGGGCAAAATGAAATAAACGATTGGGATGGATGGGGGGTAGGAAAAGAGTGAAACTTGTTGCTTAAAAAAGTAAAGAGCATCTGCTACACCCCCCCCTCTGCTCCCGCAACTCACCTCACATACCTAGCATCAACCTCTCTTATACCTGCACAACTCTCTCTCTCTCTCTCCTTGTTTCATTTCCCTACTGTCTTCAGCTAAAGCTGGTTGTCACCTGCTTGAAAGGGGCTAAAAAGAAAAAAAAGTTACTGTCTTTTTAAGTGTCTTTAGTATCTATTGTCAGTAGTGACCAGCTGTATGAACTGCCTCAGTCAAATACCATTGCTGTACCTCCCCAACAACCCCCCCCCACATGCAAAGTTATGTCTATGCACACACCTGAACAGTGTGTATTGTTTGTCTCTTTGCTTGCTGGCGCATCACCTGTTGACCTCCATGTTTAGACCCGATGGTGGGTCCCTCTGCCGGCTGCTTGTGACTCGAATCCTGATTACGGATTATTGTTGTTACCCAAACCAGCTGATCCTTTACAGCCTTTTGTAAAACTCTATTGACGGCAGCTTTTGCTTCTTAAGTCGGTGGTTGCCCCCGTTTCTCCTTTAGGTAGGGGGAGAGAGAGGGAGGGAGAGAGGAGAAGGACTCCATCTCCTCCTTGAGAGAGAAAGAGAGAGAGAGGGGAGAGAGAGAGGAGAAGGACTCCATCTCCTCCTTGAGAAAGAGAAAGAGAGAGAGAAAGAGAGGAGAGAGAGGGGAGAGAAAGAGAGGGGAGAGAGAGAGGAGAAGGACTCCATCTCCTCCTTGAGAGAGAAAGAGAGAGATAGAGAGAGAGAGAGAGAGGTTAATGTTTTTAGATTTAGGAACAAGATACGATTGTTATTTACCGAGATCCATAACTGTTTACATTTGGTTGGTTTGTTTGTTTTGTTTTATGGCATATCAACCTCAGTGGGTCATTTAATGCCGACAAAGTTGTGAAATAAATTCATTTTTAATGCATAATACAATTTTTTTATAAATACAATTTTCTATTTAACCCATAGATGGGAACCTAACAGGTACTATCACTCCGGGTCAGAGTTGACCAGGGAGCAATGGTGATGAAGGGGTGCTCCACATTCCCCAAACCTCCAAAACTCGAACCTCACCATCAGATAGAGTTTAACGTCATTCCCAGGACATGTAGACCCGCAGCCACCGCCTTCTAGCACCCATATGATAAAAAGGGGTTGGGGCTTGCCATAAGGGCAATATGGTTGGGAAAATCATATAGGTGCTAGGGCTTGACGAACTGTTTACAATTAACAAGGCTATTACGACAACAACAACAATAACTAACATGACCTGTGTAAATTACACGGTATTGAAAATATCCCCCAAATAATATTTCTGCTCTCTTGATCTCTAGAGACATCCAATTTGATGTGTAAAATTTACCCTACTTATATCTAACACAATGAAACTTGAATAAAGGTTAATATTATCTTCAAAATTTTTGGACCTCTCAAAAGAAGACCACTTTGGCCCTATCTTGGGCTAGACGGGCAGTCGGAGAGGCCCCCTCCAATCAATCGGCTGGTCACGTCAAGCCCTAGCACCTATATGATTTTCCCAACCCTATTGCCCTTTTCAAATCTTTTTATCTGCCTTCTTATTTACTTTCATCAGCCTTTCTAATTTAATATAATATTTTATTACATTAAAACTTAAATACTTGCACCCTACGGAGGGTGTATATATTTGCTAGTAATAATAACTAGCATGACCCGTGTAAATTACACAGTATTGCCAATATGGAAAATATCCCCCATTAGTATTTCTGCTATCTTGATCTCCTGTTTTGAAGGCAGTCTTTTCTGCATTCTTCTCTGATGTGACTGTGTGATTCAGGTGCTCAACATTTCCATCTAAATTCCACAAAATTTAATCGAGAAGAAAACTCCCTCATATATTTTGTGATCTTTATTTTTAAAAATCTAGTCCAACCAATGATTTTTGTGAAATGTAAGGAAAAGGACTTTTTCTTTCAACACATCCAATAAAAATAGTAAGATGTAGAAGAAACAAAAAATCCGATGAAGATTTTCTAATGTAGGAAAAATATTTTTTTATGAATTGCAAACAAAACACATCTAATAGATATTTTAAATGTAGGGAACATACTTTTGTCTTTCAATTTAAATTAATGAAATTTTGAAAAATATGAATTTCTTTAATTGTTAGTAATAATACATCCAATGAAAATTTTGAAATGTAGGGTAATTATTTTTTTAAATTGTTAGTAATGACACATCCAATGAATTTTTGAAATGTAGGGTAATTATTTTTTAAATTGTTAGTAATGTTAATGTTGTTAGTAATAACACATCCAATGAAATTTTGAAATGTAGGGTAATTATTTTTTAAATTGTTAGTAATAACATATCCAATGAAGATTTTGAAATGTAGGGTAATTATTTTTTGAATTGTTAGTAATAACACATCCAATGAAATTTTGAAATGTAGGGTAATTATTTTTTGAATTGTTAGTAATAACACATCCAATGAATATTTTGAAATGTAGGGTAATTATTTTTTAAATTGTTAGTAATAACACATCCAATGAATATTTTGAAATGTAGGGTAATTATTTTTTGAATTGTTAGTAATGACACATCCAATGAATATTTGAAATGTAGGGTAATTATTTTTTGAATTGTTAGAAATGTAGGGTAATTATTTTTAAATTGCAAGATAATAACAGTTGTATGTTTAAGGAACGCGAGTCTTAATATATAGATAATAATGATGATATTCACATCCAATTAAAATTTTGAAATGTAGGGTAATTATTTTTTATAAATATATTGCAATAATAACATAATAAAGATAGAAATATTGTAAAAATATGTCTACCAGTAAATTTCAATCGTTTCACATCCAATGAAAACAGAAATATAATAAAAATCTGCATTCCTTTAAATTTCAATGATACACCATCCAAAGAAAAATCACGGCATTTGGAATGATTCATTTTAAAAGGGGTGAAATAAGAAATCGGCTGATAAGCGACACCAGATAATCAGGATTTACATTTTTGCATTTCATCTTGGATGATTTGGACTGTCTCATTTTTAACCAGAGGGTGTGTTGCAAGATAATAACAGTTGTATGTTTAAGGAACGCGAGTATTAATATATAGATAATAATGATGTTATTCTCTTTGTGTTTTTGCATGATAGTAACTAGTAACTTTCCTTGAAGATCAAGTGACAGCAAGTATCCTCAATACACCAGCACTTGCCTTAGTATTTTAACTTATTTTAATCTGAATAATTCCAAACATTCATATGTACATTGTTCATGTGAATTAGTCTGTCTTTCCTAACTGAAAGTTCAGTGTTTGGGGTGACTTGGTGTTGATCACGTTAATTCTATTTTTTTTTTTCAGTTCTCTTGCAAG
>CM042165.1:506689-629189 GCA_023376005.1 Doryteuthis pealeii | reverse complement strand
CTCTCTTCTCTCTCACACTGCTCATCTTTCTCTCTCTCTCTCTCTCTCTCTCTCTCTCTCTCTTGGGTTTCTCCTTATATTTTACTCTTTCTTACACTGACTGCTCCTTATCTGCCCTCCCCCTCTCTCTCTATTAGTATTTGCATCTTTTTTCTCTTTAATGTTTCTCATCTCAGCCCATCCCTCTCTCTCTCTCTTGCACTTTTACATGCATCAGCCATTCTGTTCAAAAAGCATAAAATATTTTTCCACATCAAAGCTGGCTGCCCTGAAAGTTTAAATTGAACTCAACAATTTTTATCAACTGAAATAGTTGATGCATTGTCAGTCGTACAACTCATGTCTATTCAATCACTTGGCCCAATAGATTCACATCTTAACTAATACAGTGCATATATACTCATCAGCATAAAACACTATATATATATATATATATATATATATATATATATATATATATATATATATATTATATATATATATATATTTACCAACCCTTCCGCACGAGCAGGATGTGACACAGTCAATTTCTTAAGTGACAATTAGTAATATGGAAATCCGATCTCACTGACAAGCTAAAGCGACAATTATTCTAGGCTGTGGTTATGTCAGTACTGCTGTATGGCTGCACCATTGAATGTTGAAGGAGGAGGATACTGGGTATCAGCTGGAGGGACAGGATCACTAACACAGCAGTTCTAGAGAGAGCTCAACTTCCCAGCTTGTGTTCTCTACTGAGACAGCATTGTCTCTGATGGCTCGGCCATGTCCACCGGATGGATGATGGACAAATCCTGAAGGACATCCTCTATGCAGAGCTTTCGTCTGGTAAGAGACAGATTGGTCGCCCGCAACTGCGTATCAAGGATGTCTGCAAGAATGATCTCAGGTGCTTTGGCATTGCTTGTTCCAGCTGGGAAAATTTGGCTCAGGACCACCCTTGGTGGGGGAAAGCTCTCCGTAGCGGACTATTCATGTTTGAAGCCACCCTGGCCAGGCCCCGACACTGACTTTTTTCATGACCGTCCCGAACAAAAATTATCAACCATCCCGAATAACTAATGAGAAGAGAGACCCTTTATTTTGAATTCATAGTTTCCTCTTCTCCTAGATTGGTTGCCTTACCAAGGTTAAATAGCCCAATCTGCCCTACTATTTACACAAGCGGTTTGAATAATTGCATAGGCGAGAAAATGTCAGTAACCAAGCACCATTGACTCCGTGTCCACGCTACCCTAACTTATATATGTTATCCCTGAACAGATAGACTTGTCACTATACTATCTTTTGTGGCTTGTCAAATACTTTGAAAACTTTTTTTTAAACTGTATATAAACAATTTCTTTCATAAAAATTTTTCTCCTGATGATGACCTGAGGTCGAAACTAGTTGAGAACAATTAAAAAATGAATAACTTAAAAAGAAATATTCCTGTTTGTCCTATCACTTTTTGTTCATCTTACACACACACACACACACACACAACATTATATATATATATATATATATATATATATATATATATATATATATATAGAGAGAGAGAGAGAGAGATGAATAACAAATATGAAAAGTGTTTGCATCCAAAAGTGCTCAATGCTAAATTAGCAGTGCAGATTTTAAATCTCAAATAAAATATTATGGTACTAATTTACCGTTATTAAAGTTTCATGCATATTAGGCATGCTTTCTATATACACCGACCTGTCGGCTGGGGCATTAGAATGCACCGACTGCACCTCTGCAGAGGGGTAAGACTCCCTCAATGGGGCCACCTGTTGGCCGTGGGTGGCGACCCATGATGCTTAAGGATAGGGCCCAGGTGGATGAGCAGTTCATGACTTGCAATACTCCACTTTAGCCCTATCTTGGGCTAGACGGGCAGTCGGAGAGGCCCCCTCTGATCAATCGGCTGGTCACATCAAGCCCTAGCACCTATATGATTTTCCCAACCCTATTGCTCTTATGGCAAGCCCCAACCCTTTTTATCATATGGGTGCTAGAAGGCGGTGGTTGCGGGTCTACATGTCCTGGGAATGACGTTAACTCTATCTGATGGTGAGGTTCCAGTTTTGGAGGTTTGGGGAATTTGGAGCATCCCTTCATCACCATTGCTCCCTGGTCCACTCTGATCCGGAGTGGTAGTACCTGTTAGGGCCCCATCTATGGGTTAAATAGAAAAATGTATTTATAAAAAAGTTGTATTATCCATTAAGAATTGATTTATTTCAAAACTTTATGATCCACTGAGGTTGATATGGCGTAAAACAAAACAAACAAACAAATTCTATATACAACCACCTGAGGATTGCCTAATATGCAAGAAATTTTAGTAAGGGTAAATTAGTACCATTTTTATATATATATTATATATATATATAATATATATAATATATATATATATATATATGAACTTTATTCTTTTCTTTTTCCCTTGAAACTGAAGAAACTTTGATTTCATGTGTAGATTATTGTATCACAATTAAGGACTAAATAATCTTCCTCATTTGACCCCCACTCCCCCGCCCCACCCCACCCCACCCCACCCCCTAAAAATAAGAGACATGCACAAAGCAATATATAAACCAAGAAGAGTCATTTTTCCATCAACGCCCCCCCCTTCCCATCCCATTTGCTGAGGGACAAGTAGGTAAGATGAAACACCTGTTTTGGATTGAGAGACCAAAAGGAGAAGGCCAGTGTCTTACCATTCAGAGAAAAGACTTAGATGATCAATCTCCAGCTGGTGACAGTCCAGGGTTTTAAAGAGGAGGTGTGAGAATATGCTTATCATCATGATGGGTGGGTGGGTTTATTATTGGAGGGGGGGAGCGGGGGGGGAGTCAGGAGGAGGGGGTGGGGTCAAATCCTAACTGATCTAAGGCTGTTCAGAAAACACAGGGGAATTATTACAAATGATAATCCACACTGATTCTTTGTCAGTTATCATCGACTCAGATGAAAGGTGACAGCAATTGTTGGGGGCACTTTCTTCTTTTTTTTTCTTCTTTTTTTTCTTCTTTTTTTTCTTCTTTTTTTTCTTCTTTTTTTTCTTTTTTATTTGCTTTTTTTATTTTTATTTTTATTTTTATTTATTTATTTTTGAGGAAATGCAGAAGAAAGATCATCTGTGGTGTTTTGTGTGTTAGTGAGGCTCGACAACAAAATAAAAAAAAAGTTTGATCCCTAAGTTTAAACAAAGGAAATAATAGCAACCGCACTTATAATAATTATGATAATAGCTAAGAAAATGCGAAGCATCTGTTTTCACTGTTTATTGTGTTTGTTGATATTTAGCTTTGTGGGGTTGACTGGTCGTTTGTCGTCGTCGTCTTATAATGCCCAACATGTGATCTTCTAAAAGACAAGTAATAAAGCTCAAAAATTAAACAAAACAAAACAATAAAAAGAAAGAAGGATAAATAAATAAAAAAAATCTATTAAAAAAAACAACAAAAATTTACAAAACAAAAGGTGCAAACGAGATATTCTCACCTGTCATTTTGTTATTTACCTATTCAATTTCAACCTCCCTTCATCATAAATCAGTTTTTTATTTATACAAGAAGCTTTATGTCAAAAATGAAAGAAAGAGAAGAAAGAAAGAGGAAAAACGAAATAAAGTAATTGAGAGAGAGAGAGAGAGATAAAAAAAGGAAAAGGGTGATTGAAAGAGAGAGGAGGAGGGCGAAAGAAAGGGTGAAAGGAAAAGAGTAATTGAGAGGAGAGAGAAAGAGAGAGAAATGCTATTGAATGATAGAGAGGAATAAACATAGAAGAGAGCTAAATCCAAGAGGAATCATGGGATTGTTGTTTATGAAGCATCTGAGCAAAACCTGCATTAATCTTGCTCAGAGTCTGCTTGGCTCTCGAACCGGCCAGATCTCTCTCTCTCGATTTGGTGGGACTTCAGGTTCCTTCTTGGTTTTTCTTTCGTCTTTAAGTTTTGGATTTTTCATTTGACTTTTTGTTCCTCTTTGTTTTTTCTCTTTTAAATTTCAAGTGTTTGTTTCTCTTTTTCATTTAAATAATTTCAGTAAATTCATTAATTGATGAATCCATCTATTCTCTTTTTGTTATGTTTGTTTTTTTCTTTAAATTTCTTTGTCGATTCGATTAATTGATTTTTTATAGACTGATTGATTCCAATTCATAATAACTAGTCAGTAATTATTACCCAAAACAACTTTATTGAACCTTTATATATTCTAAAAGATTTATGTTAAATTCCTCAGGTACCTGGGGTTTTTTTTTTCATGTTGTCTTAGTTTTGTTTTTGTTTTTGTTTTTAAATTTCTTTATGGATTATTACTTGATTCCAATTCAGATATAGTGATAAGTAATTAGTAATTATTACCTAAAAACTTTAAATATACACTCCTACATTTGGGCGCTGGTGATTGTCGTCAGTGATGTAATCAAACAACTTTATTGAACCTTTATATATTCTAAAAGATTTATGTTAAATTCCTCAGGTACCTGGGGTTTTTTTTTCATGTTGTCTTAGTTTTGTTTTTGTTTTTGTTTTTTAAATTTCTTTATGGATTATTACTTGATTTCAATTCAGATATAGTAATAAGTAATTAGTAATTATTACCCAAAACAACTTTATTGACCTTTCATATATTCAAAAAGATTTATGTTAAATTCCTCACTTATCTAAGTTTTTTTTAACTAACAAATTTCGTTCTTTAATATTTTACAGGTTTTAAAATACATGAAACCAAGAAATAACTTAGCAAATTTATTTTGCTATAATCTTTTTTCTGTATCTTTCAAAATAGATTTTTCTTGCATTTGAATCGAAAGTGGTAGTTACATCAACTTGTTGTTTCACAAAGATTTTTATTGCTTTAGCCGTTACGGATTTTATAAGTATCTAACTCGGTATTTGATATATTGATTTTTAGCATTGTCTCAAAAAATCTTGGGCAAGTGTTTTGTCTAAATCAACAGTGTTACAATACCAGCCAAACCTCTTATTCTAAATTTCCCCAAGAGATAAACTTTATACTTATTTATTTATTCATTTGAAGCCGACAGACCTATAACTCCTTTTTATTAGACAGTCTATTATTTTCTCTCTACTCTCCCTATTTTTTATTTATTTTTTTTAGATCATTGCTTTTTCAGAAGAAGAAGGATGTAACTATTACGGGTTGTGTATGGGGGGAATGTGGTGTCTGTTATTTGAGAACGCTCCCTCTGTTATAAGGTTCATTTTAGTCAAGCTCTTAACTTACCTGCTTCGCTGTGATGATGATCAACTCTCCAGGGCGATTGGTAAACGCCCTTCGTATCATCTGGTAAATCCATTTGTTTAGTGGACATGTTTACACTTGAATATGAAAATGTACAAAGACTTCCGTAGTTGATTACTTGGTTGTTGGTTTTTACAAGCAGAAATAACAAGTTGTGACAAGTCGTTACATCGGATGGAGAACAGATATGAGAGTTAATGTTCTCGGACATTTTTCATAATTTTTTTCCTTTTTATTCTTTTTTTAAGAAATTGGCTGCAGTGGTCTAGCTTAGATCTCTCTCGGTTCTTTTTTGTTTTTTTTTGTCTTTGGTTTTTAGTGATTTGTATAATTTATTTTCTGTTCTGTTCCTTTTTTTTTTCCTTATTTTAAAATCTTTCTTTTTTTTCTATATAATAATAACATTCTTGGTTATTTTTCATTATTTTTTATTTTATTTTTAAGCAATTGGCTGCAAGGGTCCAACTTAGAACTATCTTCTTTCTTTTGTTTTTTTTTTCCTTTGGTTTTTAATGATTTTTATAATTTCTTTTCTTTTTTTTTTTTTTTTTTTTTTTTTTTTTTAATCTTTCTCTTTTTCTAATGATATCTATTGTTTGCATTTTAGCTTGTAGATAACGCATCCAGTTATTTCTTTAAAACTTCTAGAACTGCTGATTGTAAATACTAGTATTCAACCTTATTTGACAAGTTCTTTTGTTGATATTTTCATTGGTGTTTTTTAAAAAAAAAAAAAAAAAAAAAAAAAGACTCTTGGAAAAACTTTCCCTTCTTCTAATGTTGTATAATGTATTGGTTAAATTTGGTATCTGTTGAATTATGTTGTTTCTGAAAAATGTCTGTGACACTTAAATCCTTTTTCTTTAAAAAAAATTTTTTTTTTTAAATTATTCTTGAAGCCCATCATGTTATCCCTTATGCAAAAAGTGAAGTAGTTTTTTTCTCTCATTACTGTTTTTTGCTTCAATCCTTAGTCTCTTTTGATGACAATTTTCAATTATGTTTTCTTTTTTTTTTTTTTTTTTTTTTTTTTTTTTGAAGTCCATAATGTCATGGATATTCTGTATGCAAAAAGTGAAGTAGTTTTCTTCTTTCATGGCTGTTTTTTCACATTTTACTTCAATCCTTAGTCTCTTTTGTTGATAATTTTCAATTATAATTTTCCAATTTTTTTTTTTTTTTGTCTTCTTTCTGAAGGGATTTTCTTATATTCTATGAGAATAAAAAAAAGTTTCCTGGATGGTAATATACAGATTTTCACGGCAGTCTCTCTTTAAATTCAACTTGCTTTCAATGAACACCATCTTCTCTCATCAACATCTCAACTCAGAATGACTCGGTTTGCTTTGTGTAACAGAAGGTTACATTATTTGGGGAGGAAGATTACACAAAGAAAGAAATAATAATAACTAAAGATTAAAAAAAAAAGATATATAACAAAGATGTCTATTGTAGATTGGATAAAATCTATAAAATCTCATGCAATCCACCAACAATGTGGCCATCCTCTCTTGTTGTTCCTTCTTTTTGTTGTTTTTGTTGTTGTCTCATGTCCTCCCAGATCCCTTGTATTGTTACAGCCTCTGTTCATATGTTCTTGCCCAATTTTTACCCCTACTCATATTGCAGTGGGGTACCACCTGCCCATATTATATCATAAGGCCAAAGAATCTCTCACCTTGGGACAATACAGTGGATTTATGAGACATTGTTTTCATGAAATTTGCATATGAAGAGATATCGAACCTAAGATGCTTAGAGATTGGATGATGGTTCTCTCTGTTCCTCTCTCTCTCTCTCTCCATCTTTGTTTGTCTCTCTCTTCCTCTATGTTTGTCTCTTTTTTTCTCTGAGAAAAGCAGCTTGTCATGGCCTTTTCTTTCAAACTACAAAAGAAGCCAGTAAAACTTTAACAACAAACCTCCCCTTACAACCATCCCTACCTCCAGAAAAAAAAAAAAAAAAAATGTGTACAAATCAAAAAAAAAAAAAAAACCCCAAAAAACAATAATAATGAAAGAAAAAAAAGGAAAGGTTAAGATAAAAAAGTATATATGTATATCTGGCTAAAAAAAAGCAGAAATTAAAAAAACATATCCAAATATTTGTAAAGAAGTGTTTTTTTTATTATCTCTCTGTTATAATGAGTATATTCTTCTTTTTTTTTGGTAGGGAAGGGGTGATAAAGCAATCTCACTCTGATTAAAGAAATAAATAAAACAGAACAAACAACAACAAAAAAAAAGAGTAAGGAAATAGTGTAGCAAAGATAAACCTAAATCCTCATCCCCAACAAAAACCAAATATTGAATATGACAATGTTGTTGACATTATTAAAAAAAATACTTTATCAAAATATTAACAAAAAGAAAGAAAAAAAAAAAAATAAATAGCCTTCTTAAAATTCTTTTAATAAAACACAAAAAAACTTAAATTTCTAAGATATGCCCTTTTGATACCTTTTGGTTCAAGGGTATACGTCAGCCATATTGCATTTGTCCGCCATTTTTATTTGAAAGCTATTATTCTCATTAAAACCTTCAAAATCCCTTTTAAAAATGTCTAAGCTCATCAAAGCAACCTTATTAGCTAATAGAAAATATCTGAAAACATATTTTACCTAGACAAGATTTGTCATTCTGGAATTTTCTGGTTGGTTGGCTTCTTGTCAGCCATTTTGAAAAAAAGAAGTCTTTCTTTGTGAGGTCATTGAATCCCTCTTCTTCATTAATTTTGTCTTCATTTTCTTTTTTTAGCTGATTCATGACAGACATTCCAAGTCCATTTATATGTTTTTCTTTTTTTATATTTCATTTTTTTTTTTTCAACTTGTGCTCTGCATATGGCAGTTGTTGATTGCTTATGTTCCATATTGCATTAAAGAAACAAAAAAAGCCCCAAGAGGATCATGGGTAATGTCTCAAAGATCGGACATTTTGTTAATATCTTTTAGACTTTGTTTTTAATATCAATTACTGGAAAATCTAGGATGATCATTTAGTTTTCTTTTTCCATCTACCCTATTTCCTCTGTTCATATCTATCTATCTATCTATCTATCTATATATATATATATATATATATATATATATATATACTTTTTACTATCTTTGCTTTTTTCTTGTAAAATAAATGTATTCAGATAACAATTTCCATGATGCATATTTTGTGACACATGCGCGCACACACTCTCTCTCTCTCTCTCTCTCTCTCTCTCTCTCTCTTTTATATTTATATATATATATATATATATATATATATATATATATATAGCTTCACATGTAGTTATTGAGTGAATTTTTCACTGTTTGCTCTGTGATGAATTAAGTGCATGGCCAAGGAAGATTATGTTGAATGTCATCATTAGGCTATTGACTTATTGATTTACCCCCCCCCCTCACATCCCTAATTTATTGTATATAATGATGAGTCTCTGATATCTCAAATCATAAGAAGAAACGAAAAAAGTTTATTAAATTCAATCTTTGATTTTTATCTGGAGTTTGCGGACAAAGCATTATCTAATATTGTCATTGTCTCTCTTTTAGATTTTTTTTTTATTTTATTCATTTTATTTATTCATTTATTCATCTCATCCCTTTTTTTTTTCTTCTTTCTTTCTTTAACTTCTTCCTTTAGAAATAGGGGATTACTTTTTTATTTTTTTAATTTTAGAAAGAAAGAAAAAAAAAGACCACCTGTTTTATAAACTCTGAAAATCTGTGAAGAATAAGTAGGGTTGAATGGAGGGCAGAATCGTTGATTTTTTTTTGTTTTTTTTTGTTTGTTTGTTTATTTGTTTTCTTTTTAATCCTAGAAGACCAAGAAAGAAGCAGCTTAATTATAGCACACCTCTCGTTGTTGCCGTTGGTGTTTCACAGACAGTCAAAAAGACAGCCGCATGCACACACTTACTCATCTATCTCCAAACCTACCAGCCTGTACCCCTCGACTACATTGCATGCACGCCAGTGTATGCAAGCCCTTCCCTAACCCATTTAAAAAAAACAACCACCAACAACAACAACAAAAACAAATCCCATAGTGGTTCAGATTAAAATCAGGTGAAACTGCAAAGCACCTCTAAATGCTTCGCCTTTTGTTCATCATCTCCAGCCTGTTTGTGTGTGCAGGAACAAGAAATGGATGTAGTGGGGTTGGGGGTTAGCCCTGCTGGCACAGAGGCTGAGTATGAGGTTAAACTCTATCTGATGGTGAAGTTCCAATTCTGGTGCTCTGGGGAACGTGGAGTACCCCTTCATCACCATTACTCCCAGATCCACTCTGAGGGTCTTAATGTCCTGAGTATGAGGTTAAACTCTATCTGATGGTGAAGTTCCAATTCTGGTGCTCTGGGGAATGTGGAGTACCCCTTCATCACCATTACTCCCAAGTTCATTCTCACCCGGAATGGTAGTAGTTTTTTAGGGTCCCATCTATGGGTTAAATAGAAAAAAATTGAGTTTAAAAAAAAATTGAGTACCCATCAAGTATGAATAAAACAAAATGTGTATTTTTTGGATTATTTGGACTGTTGTCATCATCGTTATTGTTATCTGTAACACGTTTCGGCTGATGTGCCCTCTGGTCTACGTCAGGTATTTCTTGTCAAACTCGGGAGTCTTCTCGGACATGGGAACCTTCTTATCATAATTGGGAGCCATCACCAAATTTTGAAAACAAGATGTATTCAGCATAAAATAACCCAAATGGGTTGACTTGCCATAAAATCAAACCAAACCCATCGATGGGTTAAATAGAAAAAATGAGTTTTTAAAAAAATGAGTAAAACCCAACAAACTAAACGAAATAGGAAGAAAATTTGTTCTAAAAGAAATTGAGTACCCATCAAAAATAAAACAGGTGGCCTAGAGTAGGTATCAGGCAGACAGCGAGGGAGTCTATCCCCTTTTCACTATAGTATTTCTTTTTTTTTTTTTTTCTTTTTCTTTGTCGAGGTGGCCTAAAGTAGTATCAGGCAGACAGCGAGGGAGTCTATCCCCTTTTCACTAGCGCTAGACCAAGAAGATTGTTTTTTAGCAGAATGCCACACCTACCATCAGCTCCTTACTTTACCGCACAAGTCCCTGTGCTACTCATACACTGAGTTGGCAAGGGCTGGTATTGATCCAGGAACCTTGAGGTTCCCAGCTGAACACTCTACCGACTGAGCTTAACCTGCCCTGGTTGACATGCCGTAAAAACCCAACCAACCAACCAGCATCCACAATCGATAATTTGGTTTTGACTCTTCTTGGCTCAGTGCAATTGAAATGTATTGTAATTTCAATTTGTCATGTTTTGAGCCGAGCAATAAAACTGCTCTGATTCTTTCTTTTTTTTTTTCTGTCTAGACAAAACATGAAAGGATAAGACAAACTCTCTTTTTTTTTTTCTTTCTTTGCTTTGCCAACTGAGCTCTTTATTAAAGCAGTATATAATAACATTTTAATTTTTGTTCTTTTCATTGCCTCAAATATAAATGTTTGGCCACTTCTTGTTTGAAAGCTTCGAGTATGCATGATAGAACTTGCTGATTAATGAATAAAAACTTTATTGTTAAAGACTAGTGTGTGTGTGTGTGTGTGTATGCTTCTATGTATGTGTATACATATATTTATATGAATATAATAAGTATACATATTTATAGGAATAGGCAGGCATGTATATATATATATATATATATATATATATATATATATATAACTTTCAAAGAAAGAAAAACTTAACAAACCATCATCCCGTTATAATTTTATTTCTACCAGAAACTCAAAAAATAAGTCTAGCCTCATCCGATGAGTTTTACAAATACAGGGAATTTCAAAAAAATAAATATATCACCAGAATTAAATCTTCTCGCATAAGAAAAAATTTATGACAACAACAATAACAAATTTGAATTCTAGGGCATGTCAAAACAAACAAAAAAAGGGATGCGACGCATACCTTTGTTTCCTGCTTGTCAGACTTCTCCTCAAATGAATAAATAAAAAAATAAAAAAATTTTTTTTTTGAATTTGTGGTGTCTAGACATTTTATAAATATTATTATTATTATTATTATTATTATTATTATTACAATATTTATTTCCTTTATTATATATACTAGCAAATATATGCACCTTCAGGGTGCAAGTATTTAAGTTTTAATGTAATAAAATATTATATTAACTTATAAAGACTCATGAAACTAAATAAGAATGCAGATAAAATGATTTGAAAGAGGGGGGGGTGTATAATTGAAAAATAGAACAACTGAAACTTTAGTTGAAATAGGATACCCCCGTGGATTAAATAAAGGGTTAGGTTCAAAGTTTCGTGATGGCTCCCAATTACGACAAGAAAGTTCCCGAGTTCGAAAAGAAGGTTCCCGAGTCCGAGAAGAAATACCTGAAGAAGGCCGGAGGGCATATCGGCCAAAACGTTGTACAAATAACAATGAAGATGAGGACAATAGTCCAAATGACGCAGATAATACAAAAAATAAAATCATGGCGAATGTGTCGTAAATAACAAAGGGAATTGTGACTTGAGTAGTGATATAGTTTCGGTTACAGACAGACAAACACACAATCTCCATTATAATAAGAGATAAGATATATATATATATATGTCATCTACAGACACGTGTTTCAGTGTTTCACGCCTCTTCAGTGTGGCTAGACACAACAACTATCCTTGGCTAGGGTCGAACTCAGACTGAATGCTTGCCAGTCTAATATCTTATCCCCTCGGCCACTGACAGCTGCTGTAGCGGGACTAGTGTTTTTAAACTATTAAATACATAGTTTTGTTTATATATTTTTACAATCACAGAGAGATCAAGTTTGCGGGCGACCGATCATTGCTTATATGCTTAGTAGTGAAAGTTAATTTAAATCACCAATTAGAGAGCTCATACCAAATTTATGGGAGCATATATATATATATATTTATTTAATTATAATTAATTAATTAACAAAATTAGGTATGACTTTAATTAAGCACATAATCTCCCACAAATTGTTGGCCTTCGCCATTTCATACACATTGTTTGACTACTTCATACTGTCGTGCCATAAGTCACCCAAAAAGTGCGATATACATATCAGTTTAAAATGAACGAGAAATTCTGGGGAAGCCAGCTATTGTAGTGGTTAGAATGTCCACCTGTCAACCTGACAGGTAGGGTTTCGAATCACGCACAAAGCACTGCCCTGTCTATAGCTCTGCTGATGAGGCCTAATAGGCTGAAATGTACATACAGAGATCGAGTTTTTCTCGATTTGTTTACGCTTTACATTTAAACCGATAGGCACGCCTAATTCATTGAATTATAATTAATTAATTAACAAAATTAGGTATGACTTTAATTAAGCACATAATCTCCCACAAATTGTTGGCCTTTGCCATTTCAAACACATTGTTTGACTACTTCATATATATATATATATATATATATATATATATATATTGTAAAGAAAAAGGGCTTAAAATTTGGCCATTTTGCAGTTATTTTTAAGCCTTTTTCTCTACCAATTATATTGCTCTGTTCAATTAAATTGAATATAGAACTCTCTGCTGGGACCTGAACGAATCTAAAATTCTGCCGTTGGAAGAAAGGGCCAGCTTATAATAATCCTAATACCAACTTACCTAGTAACTCATCTACGGATGTGTATATATATATATATATATATATATGTATATATATATATATATATATATGTATATATTATATGCCAATTGGACTTTGTTGATTTGAAGACCTCACAGCCAATTTCACTTATGTGATCTTCTCATTTTCATTCTTTTTGCTTTTTTGACTTTTTTTCAAATTCTGCATTTGTTAAACATGCCAGTTCATGGGTACATGCACATTCACGATTTTTATAAAGCTCATGATCTGCGCATACTAGCCATGCCTGTGATATTGCATTTTTGAAATTTGATTTTCCTCATGAATATATTTTCTAATTTCATGTATTTTATAACAATAATAAAATTCAAAAACCGGAAGAAACTACTAAATAGAAGAAATGAGATCATATTCAAATGTAAACATGCCAATAACTTAAAACTTATATTTAAAAAAAAAACTTTTAAAAACTTAAGAACTTTTACGTGCCCATATATACTCATACAAAAACCCCAACAATCGGAACATAGTATATGCAAAATACATAGAATACTATTATTCCCAGGTACACTCTGATCCGAATACACACTTTGTATTCTGAAAAAAAATGAATGTTCCATTCATTGTTCATTTCAAATACAGCTCCAATCTTGATACTTGTATATAAAAATTGTTGTCATGGGTCCAATGGGAGAAAATTAAATATTCTATAAAAATGAAGGTCCGCTAAATGGATTGTTTTTTAAAAGAAAATTCTATTATTATTTTATATTCTGTGGTTAATTAACGCCTGAAGAAGATATTAGAAGATCTGAAACATGTGTCACTAATGTAAAATCTTATTATAATGGAGATTGTGGGTTTTTATGTCTGTAACTGAAACTACATTACTATTCAAGTCACAATTTCCTTAGTTATTTACATCACATTCTCCATGATTTTATTTTTATTTAGACTTCAATTATTAACAAAATTCTTTGACATCATTAAGACTGTTGACCATATGTACATACTAATGACATGCAATTGTATTTATATATACAAGAAAATAGCGGTTTACAGTGTGAATGGGAAGGCTAATTTGCATATTGATGTTAAAAATTTGATTTTAATAAATATATGCTTAGTATTATTGATTTCTAATTGTTTGGTTTTATATCAATGAATATAAGCCAAAATCTCAGGGATAAATCTTAAAAGAAATTCATTAAAAAGAAGAAATAACTGTAATTTTATTCTTTACTTCTTATTTTAACTAAATAGTTAATTTAGGAAAATTTACCAATGAAAGACGGGAGTAAGGGAAAATGATGGAAGAGTTAGTTTCAAAGTTGTTCTATTTTTAAAGCATACCCCCTCTGTTCAAATATTTTTATTGAATTCTTATTCAGTTTCTTTGGCTTTTCTAATTTAATATGATATTTTATTATATTAAAACTTAAATACTTGCACCCGGAGGGGCATATATTTGCTAGTAATAATAAAACATTTAAAACATAATCCATTTTGCGGACCTTCTTTTTTATATATATATATATATATATATATAAGTTAAAAGAAAGGAAATGAATCCGACGGTATGAGTATATATAAAAAAGATATGAAAAACAACAGAAAATGCTGTTAAAGTGAAAACATTTTATAACTTTGCTGATATTGTGTCAAATCTTGTCAATATATCTTCTTTTTTAAAAACTGTTACAATAAGGTATACATAATCTGATGACCGAGAAAAATGTGGCAGAAGTGGCTCACATTCGAAACTGTTGTATAACTTTTTTCTTTTTTGCAACGTCAAGGTTTTTGTTTTGAACTCATATGACTTTTGTCTCTGTTCTTAACAACATGGAGTATAAACAAGCTCTGATGACGATTTTCATAAAATCAAAATATTGTTCAATATCAGCAAAGTTATAAAATGTTTTCACTTTAACAGCATTTTGTGGTGTTTTTCATATCTTTTTTTTATATATACTCATATATATATGTGAAGAAAGGAAGTGAATCCGACGGTATGTAGTATATTAAGAAAAATGAAAAAAACGCAGGTTTAAATGGGTTAAGTGGTGAGTTTATTGGCCTACGCTGCAGTGTTTCGGTCTATTAATTAGATCATCTTCAGGGCATTTATTGATGTATGGAAGGTGATAAGAAATTTTTTTATCACAGAATAACGAGAAAAGCGAGTGGTAGTTCTTGTTATTCAACTTGTTTAAAAAATTTTTGAGGTTTGAAAATATTTTGAAAAGGTTTCATATATATATATATATATATATATATATATATACATATAAACACAAACACACAAGTGTCGTTCAAAAAGTTCTAGCTTCAAATAGAAAGAAGAGCTACTTCTTATAAGATTTGAAAAACTAATTGAGATTTCTGTTTTAATTTTTGTGCAGGTGGAGCTCATACAAAAGGTGAAAGGTTCAAGTATTTACTTACCTTTTTTCATTCTTTCATCTTCACCCTGTGGTCTGCTAGAACAAAAAAAATCCTCTAGGTGACAAGTTCTTTTTCTTGTTAATTAACTCTGGTCTTCTGCTTGGGATTAGGTGATCTGTCTATATCTCAAAATTACAGAGAATTTTATGGATCTCATTTTCTGGGAGAGGTTCTTGTTATTATCATCATTATTTCAATCCTTGTGAGTTTTTCACACAAACATAAGCCGGTCTTTCAATGGAATCTGAGTGACAACAAGTCTCCTCAGAACTCTTCTGAGTATTCTAGCTAATCTTAACAATGCTGTTGTTTGGGTGGTCTCGTTTCTTCCTCTCATTCTCAATTCCTCTCGTCTGTTTTCTAAACTTTTGGGAACCTTTTCAAGTGCACACATTCATTTTCTATTTTCACCTTCAGTCCACATTTTTTTCAATTCTCTAGCTAGGTCCAGGTATTTGTCTATCTTTTCACTTTCTTTCATCTTCACCCTGTGATCTGCTGGGACTGAAAAATCTACCAGTTGATAAGTTCTTTCTTCTTTTTTTTTCTTTTTTTTTTTTTTTTTTAATAAATAATAAGGTGGTCCATCTCAGTACCAGAGAATTTTATGCGTTTCATTCTCAAATAATTATTATGATCATCATCATTATTAAATAAAATTACTGATGTTAGGGATACTTGAAACCATTTAACTGTATTCAAGTTATCTATATTAATAATAATAACTTGAAGCTGTAATTGTTTACTAAGAATTATCATTATTAGTTAGATTGAACCATATAAAAGTTGTTGGGGTGGCTTAATGTCGGTATAAACCATACAACGAGAGAGTCTATCCCCTTTTCACTAGCGCTAGACCAAGGAGATTATTTTAGCATCAGTTCCTCACTTTACCGGACAGATCCCTGTGCTACTCATACACTGAGTTGGCGAGGGCTGGTATTGAACCAGGAACTTTGTGATTTCTAGCTGGACGCTCTACTGACTTAGCTAAACCATCCATATATAATTGCTTGCTAAATTATTGGTGTTAAATAGGAATACTTGAAACCATATAACTGTGCAAACAAATGATTATTATTAAAAGGAATAATTTCTTGAAAACATGATTGTGTATAAATTGTTGGTATTTGTTAGTAATATAATGAATATGTAAATACGTTGGTACCCCCTCACTATAATCTGATTGGACAGTGTCATGTATAAATAGTCGACACTGTGTTGGTCCTCTACCTAATGCCTACAAGCTAAACTTACTCGCTAGATGACACCACGGCTGCTCGGAGACGGATTGCTATTCGATGTACCAATTACTACTGCGATAATATACCAAATATAAACTTACACAATATATCCCTTAACCCGGATATATCAGTTAGGAATACTTGAAACCATACAAGTGAAAATTATTTGTGTTTGGAATATTGGTATGTTGTGTAACTATGCAAACAAAAAGTGCAATGGAACATTGAAGATATAGCTATGACTAGGAGTAGCTACCTGACCAACCGGGGTAGAGGGGGAGGATAATAAAAAAGTTAAGTCTCACAGATCCATTGATGGTTTTGGTCGTCCATAATTGATTTGTTTATGTTTTAATCATAAATGACTTTCCCTTCTCTTACTATTCAAATCTTAATTTTTAGATATCTTCACAAATATAAATCAAATCTTCATTATTTTTGCTCAAAAAGCAAGATATACTGATAGTGAATGTATATATATATATATATAATATATAATGAATAGTGAATGAAAAAATGAGAAAAGTATTGGCATGAAAAGGTGCTCAATGCTAATAAAGCAGAGCAGCTTTATAATCAATGGTAATATTATGGTTTTACACTCATAACTTGAAGTTTCATGGTAATCCAATCATCAGATGAGTTCAATGGTTGAGATCTTAAAAACCAATCGTGAAAATCTTTCACAACTGGTTTTTAAGATCTCAACCATTGAACTCATCTGATGATTGGATTACCATGAAACTTCAAGTTATGAGTGTAAAACCATAATATTACCATTGTATATATATATATATATATATATATATATATATTTACTTTGATGTTGATTGTTTTATTTTCATAGTTTCAGCTGTACATAATGATAATAATGGCTGTCAACTAGTGTTTGAGTAAGACTATTTCCTGATTTATTTTTTTAATTTTTTTTATCATGGTTGGGTGCCAGTAGCATTTGACACTGTATCCTTGTGTTTTCTCAGATGACTCATCAGGCCAGCCCTGGAAAGACATAGTCTTCCATATAAACTACATGTTGGAACTTCTCCACTTTGAATGTTGCTGGGCTGAAAATTACCCTTTCTAATAGCCCACTTCAATTTTTGGTGTTTAATTCGGTTGTACTCAAATTCTTCAACAGCCGGACATACACATATACATTCATACACACAACTGCTCTTTATATATGTATAGATTAAAATCAAACATATCTTGGGCTAGACGGGCGGTCGAAGAGGCCCCCTCCAATCAATCGGCTGGTCACGTCAAGCCCTAGCACCTATATGATTGCCCCAACCCTATTGCCCTTATGGCAAGCCCCAACACTTTTTATCATATGGGTACTAGAAGGCGGTGACTGCGGGTCTTCATGTCCTGGGAATGATGTTAAACTCTATCTGATGGTGAGGTTCCAGTTTTGGAGGTTTGGGGAATTTGGAGCACCCCTTCATCACCATTACTAACAGGTCCACTCTGACCCGGAGTGGTAATACCTGTTAGGGTCCCATCTATGGGTTAAATAGAAAAATGTATTTATAAAAAAATTGTATTATCAATTAAGAATTGATTTATTTCAAAACTTTATCGGCCGAAAAACAAAACAAACCAAACCAAACCTAAAATCAAACATTTACAAATGAATCAATTTTCAGATTTAGATAACCCATAAGGTGTTGATATGGCGTAAAAAAAAAACCCACACACATACACATATAATGAAGGACAGCAAATAAGAAAAGTGTCTTGGATGTGACATTAAACTGCTTCTTATAGTGAAGTTTCAATTTTTGAGCTCTGGGGAGTGTGGAGTACCCAGCATTGCCATTACTTCCAGATCCACCCTGACCTGGAGTGATAGTACTTTTTAGGGTTCCATCTATGGGTTGAATAGAAAAAAATAAGTTTCAAATAATTTTGATTAGCCATCAAGCATGAATAGAACAAAATGTCTTCAGTATAAAATAAACTGGGATACCCAAAAATTTGGCTGCTTTTCATTTAAAAAATTAATTAAAATCAATTAAATCAATTATTTAAGGTCAAATTTTTGTCTTTCGAAAAGTAGTAACATAATGAGCATAAGTAAAAAAAAAAAAAAAAAAAAAAAAAAAGAAAAAAAAAAGAAAAAATAATATTACACATGTAATTTATTTTTAATACATTTAAAATATATTTTTCAGTCAATTTTGTATCTGTAAAAATGGCGTAAAATCCGTGTTTACAAAATAAATTTAACATTCTCAGTTGAAAAAATAATCAGGGTTTTATTCGATTTTAATGAAATTTATTTCTTCTATTCACACCATCGGTCTTTTGTCTTTATGCAGAAAAAAAATATCAATCACATAACCCCACCAATATATTGTGCCCAAAATATAAGGGGGGGGGTCAAAGTTAAGTGACCTGAAAAAATCAGAAAGTTTTGAAATAAAATAACTGATGCATTATAAAATTCATTCATTGCTAAATCAACACAGAAAATTTCATTAAAATCCGATAATTCCCTGATTTTTGGTAAAAAAAAAAATTTTCGAACAAGGGGGGGGGGAGTAAATTTGTTTTGTAAAAACATGGATTTTTCGACAAATTCGGTATACCTAAAATAAACCAACAAAGGTTGACATGCTGAAAAACAAACGAAACGAAACGACCCTTACTTTTTGGGACAATTAATGTAGAGGTTGATTGAAAAATAACTCCCTTCTCTATTTTAAAAATCATTTTATTTATTTCTGAATCATTATTTTTACAAAAAATGAACATGAGAAGAATCACGTAACATGGACATTTATTTTAAATTTTATATGGGTACCAGCATTTTCCTCCAGCCTCTCAAGCCGCTCAGGAATCACATCAACTGATCTTCTAGGAATTCTTGTGGAATGGCAGAAATTAATTCTTGTATTCATTTTTAAATGTTCTTCAAAAGTCGTTGGTTTCTATATTGTTGGCCAGAATCAGACCACTACGAACGAGGGGTTCGCTTTATAGGATTGCCAGAGTTACCGGTGCTTTGCTACCAGTGTCCCTCTAAACAGACATCCTCTATCTCCACAGTTTCATAGAGTATATTTGCCCCTTCAACCAGCCACTAAGAAAAAAGTCACAGTGTATTAAACCAGGACTTTAGGGTGACCACTCATGTAAACCACGTCTACCTATTCATCTCCCAGGAAAATGGTGATTCAGCTATTCACGAATAACAATAGCAAAATGTGGAGGAGCACCATCTTGCATAACACAGATTTAATTTAAGGAACATACATTGAAGAATTGAGAAAACAGCATATAAAAAAGAAATTATAGTTTAGAATAGGGAGTTGTTTTTCAATCACCCTGTAGAATATCTGTTGATTAAATAGATTTATAGGTAATTTATGAGGAAGTGCATCCCGGTCCCCTGCCTCTGAAATTGCTGCCTGGTGAATTTTAAAATAACGACCCCAAGCTTCGGCGTCACATCCGTGCTACTTGAAAGAAAACAACCAACTTAGGGCGTTAAATGTATTTTAGGGGGGCGGGCTCTTTTTGTCTTAATTCTTGTTTATTTATAGAAATTTGTCGTAATTTGTGTTTATTTATCGTAATTTGTCGTAATTCGTGTTTATTTATCGTAATTTGTCATAATTCTGGTTTATTTACCGTAATTTGTCATCATTCTTGTTTATTTATCGTAATTCTTTTTTATTTATCGTAATAAAAGAAAATCTTAGTATTTAATAGATATAGATATGAAGATGGATAGTTTTGAATAGACTGAGATAGATAGATAGATAAACAATAGATAACACCTATTTTACCACGTAAAATTTACCTCCCCCCTATATTTAACACAATGAAACTTGCAGAAGCTTGGGGTCGTTATTTTAAAATTCACCGGGCAGCAATTTCGGAGGCAGGGAACCGGGACGCACTTCCTCATAAATTACCAATTTATATTGCATAACTTTTATACAGTTTTTTTCTCGCCTAACATTATATGGTCGTATGCCGTATTTATGTCTACCCATCCATCTCCTTGGAAAATGGTGATTCAGTCATTCAAGAACAACAATAGCAAAATATGGAGGAGCACCATCTTGCATAAAAACCAAAAATCAATATTCTCCCAAGAAAAATGTAACTGCATATAAAAGGAATTATAAATAGTTTAAAATCAGGAGTTACTTTTCAATCAACCTGTAGAATATCTGTTGATTAAATAAATTTATATTGCATAACTTTTATACAGTTTTTTACTCATCTAACATTATGTGGTCGTATACAGTATCGATTTAGTTCTGTCATAATCTGCCTCCAAAACTACACGTAGATATGAAATCATGGATGTGTGATGCATTCAGAGAAGATTTAAGTAGCTGCTCGGGTTAGCCTTGCTTGTACCCGGGTATGACCTCTCTAATTCAGTTAATCTACCTGGCTTAACAGCAGATATACAAGATTAGCTCTGTTGAATTTGGGGGGGGGGGGGGGGTGAGGAGTCAGGGTAACATGTGGATTATCACAGATTAAGAACATTGGTAATTGTTTATGATAATACAGCCTCACCCCTCAGGGGGAAAAATTAGTGGGCAGAAGGAGATAGAGAGAGTGAGTGAGTGTGTATGGGGGAGGGGGATATCTAATGCTAAAGTGGTTTAATTAGTAGTCATGTTTTTAACAGATTAAGAGGATTTGTCTTTTAGATAAGTCATTTGGACTTAATCTTTATTTTATTTTTATTTTTTTGCTTTTCTTTTTCTTTTCTTTTTTTTTCTTTTTTTTTTTTTTTTTTATCTACGTCAATAAAGTTGCTACAGCATCAAATAATTTATTTGACTTTTGATAACTCCTTTCAAAGTTCCACCCTGTTGGCGCGGCTTAGAATATACTGACTGTATCCCTGCAGGGGTTAAAACACCCTCCTACCCCCCCAAAAAAGGGGGTGTTCTGGGTATTTAATGCCAAAATTTGATTTCTATGTAAATGTTTGATTAAGCACTATTTATATTACTATACACTGTAGGCCTTTTTACTATACACTGTAGGCCTTATATTCTGGGCTGAGCACTATTTTACTATACACTGTAGGCCTTATATTCTGGGCTGAGCACTATTTTACTATACACTGTTATCACATGGGTGCTAGAAGGCGGTGGCTGCGGGTCTACATGTCCTGGGAATGACGTTAAACTCTATCTGATGGTGAGGTTCCAGTTTTGGAGGTTTGGGGAATGTGGAGCCCACCTTTATCACCATTGCTCCCTGGTTCACTCTGACCCGTAGTGGTAGTACCTGTTAGGGTCCCATCTATGGGTTAAATAGAAAAATGTATTTATAAAAAAATTGTATTATCCATTAAGAATTTATTTATTTCAAAACTTTATCGGCATTAAATGACCCACTGAGGTTGATATGCCATAAAACAAAACAAACTATACACTGTAGGCCTTATATTCTGGACTGAGCACTTGTAGTCTGTGCTGATCACTATTTTACTATGCCCATCTGCTGATGACCTGTGATGCTTAAGGATGGAACCCAGGTAGCTGAGCTTTCCATGACATACAACACTCCACTTTACCCCTTACTTGGGCTAGACGGGCAGTCAGAGAGGCCCCCTCCAATCAATTGGCTGGTCATGTCAAGCCCTAGCACCTATATGATTGCCCCAACCTTATTACTCTTATGGCAAGCCCCAACCCCTTTTTATCATATGGGTGCTAGAAGGCGGTGGCTGAGGGTCTTTATGTCCTGGGAATGACATTAAACTCTATCTGATGGTGAGGTTCCATTTCTGTAGGCCTGGGGAATGTGGAGTACCCCTTCATCATCATTGCTCCCAGGTCCACTCTGACCCGGAGTGGTAGTATGTGTTAGGGTCCTATCTATGGGTTAAATAGAAAAATGTGTTTATAAAAAAAATTGTGTATCCATTAAGAATGAATTTACTTTAAAACTTTGTTGGCTTTAAGTGATCCACTGAGGTTGATATGCCATAAAACAAACCAAACCAAACCTAAGCCTGACCTGCTCACCAGCAGTGTCCCTAATTGAAATAAATAACAATTTTGTTGATCCACTCTGACCCGAAGTGGTAGTACCTGTTAGGGTCCAATCTATGAATTAAACTGACAAAAAAAATTTAGTTTAATGAATAAAACAAAAACATCTTTGGCATAAAATAACCCAACAAGGGTTGACATGCTGTAAAATCCAACTTACCAACCAAACTAAGCTCTCACCCCACCATGTCCCTGCACCCTCCCCACCTCACCAGCTGTGTTCCTAGTTAAAATAAATAACATTTTGAGATGTTATAATGTTATTTAACAGTCTGATTAGCTGTATTGTTGCTAAACAATAGCAGTGTAGAAATGGAAATTCCATTCAGACCACCAAGATATATTTACTTTTATATAGGTCTTTAATTTGTTTTAGGTAGCAGCACAGATACTGGCCTCTTGGGTTTAATGGGTTAAAACTTTTATTCATATCCTCCTATATTTATCACTAGAAGTGGCTACCCAGCGTCACCTGAGTAGAGGCGGGTATTGATTTGTTTACTTTTGAGATTTACAAATGCTGGACATTTTTAAATAGAATTTTAATGCTATTTCTATGTATGTTTTAATTTTTTAGATATCTTTGAATATAAATCAAATCTTCATAATTCTTGCACAAAAAGCAAGAACCAGTGATATTCAATGGATATTTTGAAGTAGAATTTCAATGCTATTTCTATGTATATTTTAATTTTTAGATATCTTTGAATATAAATCAAATCTTCATAATTCTTGCACAAAAGCAAGAACCAGTGATATTCAATGAACATTTTAAGTAGAATTTCAATGCTATTTCTATGTATATCTTAATTTTAAATATCTTTGAATATAATAAATCTTCATAATTTACAAATGCTGGACATTTTTAAGGAGAATTTTAATGCTATTTCTATGTATATTTTAATTTTTAGATATCTTTGAATATAAATCAAATCTTCATAATTCTTGCACAAAAAGCAAGAACCAGTGATATTCAATGGATATTTTGAAGTAGAATTTCAATGCTATTTCTATGTATATTTGATTTTTAGATATCTTTGAATATAAATCAAATCTTCATAATTCTTGCACAAAAGCAAGAACCAGTGATATTCAATGAACATTTTTAAGTAGAATTTCAATGCTATTTCTATGTATATCTTAATTTTTAAATATCTTTGAATATAAATCAAATCTTCATAATTTACAAATGCTGGACATTTTTAAGGAGAATTTTAATGCTATTTCTATGTATATTTTAATTTTTAGATATCTTTGAATATAAATCAAATCTTCATAATTCTTGCACAAAAAGCAAGAACCAGTGATATTCAATGGATATTTTGAAGTAGAATTTCAATGCTATTTCTATGTATATTTTGATTTTTAGATATCTTTGAATATAAATCAAATCTTCATAATTCTTGCACAAAAAGCAAGAACCAGTGATATTCAATGGATATTTTGAAGTAGAATTTCAATGCTATTTCTATGTATATTTTAATTTTTAGATATCTTTGAATATAAATCAAATCTTCATAATTCTTGCACAAAAAGCAAGAACCAGTGATATTCAATGAACATTTTTAAGTAGAATTTCAATGCTATTTCTATGTATATCTTAATTTTTAAATATCTTTGAATATAAATCAAATCTTCATAATTTACAAATGCTGGACATTTTTGAGTAGAATTTCAATGCTATTTCTATGTATATTTTAATTTTTAGATATCTTTGAATATAAATCAAATCTTCATAATTTACAAATGCTGGACATTTTTAAGTAGAATTTCAATGCTATTTCTATGTATATTTTAATTTTTAAATATCTTTGAATATAAATCAAATCTTCATAATTTACAAATGCTGGACATTTTTAAGTAGAATTTTAATGCTATTTCTATGTATATTTTAATTTTTAAATATCTTTGAATATAAATCAAATCTTCATAATTTACAAATGCTGGACATTTTTAAGTAGAATTTTAATGCTATTTCTATGTATATTTTAATTTTTAGATATCTTTGTATATAAATCAAATCTTCATAATTTACAAATGCTGGACATTTTTAAGTAGAATTTTAATGCTATTTCTATGTATATTTTAATTTTTAAATATCTTTGAATATAAATCAAATCTTCATAATTTACAATGCTGGACATTTTTAAGTAGAATTTTAATGCTATTTCTATGTATATCTTAATTTTTAGATATCTTTGAATATAAATCAAATCTTCATAATTCTTGCAAAAAGCAAGGACAGTGATATTCAATGGACATTTTTAAGTAGAATTTTAATGCTATTTCTATGTATAATTTTTAGATATCTTTGAATATAAATCAAATCTTCATAATTCTTATATTCTGGACATTTTTAAGTAGAATTTTAATGCTATTTCTATGTATATCTTAATTTTAGATATCTTTGAATATAAATCAAATCTTCATAATTTACAAATGCTGGACATTTTTAAGTAGAATTTTAATGCTATTTCTATGTATATCTTAATTTTTAGATATCTTCGAATATAAATCAAATCTTCATAATTCTTGTACAAAAAGCAAGAACCAGTGATATTCAATGGACATTTTTAAGTAGAATTTCAAAGCTATTTCTATGTATATTTTAATTTTTTTTAGATATCTTTGAATATAAATTATATTAAATGTGTATATATATCTTTTCTCCTTTGTTAATTGTTTTATCTTCATAGATTCATCTCGACATGCATACATGCACACAACTTCCCTTAATATATGTACTAGAAGTGGCTACTCAGTGTCACCTGGGTAGAAGGAGGGAAAAACCTTTGTGTATCGATTTGTTTACTTATAAATCAAATCTTCCTAATTTTTGAACAAAAAGCAAGAACCAGTGATATTCAATGTGTATATATCTTTTCTTCGTCATTAATTTTTTATTTTATAGTTTCATCTGGATATACATACATACACCCACACAACTGTCCTTTATATATGTATAGATATATATTTATATAGATAAAGGGTGGCTTACCGGTGAATATGGGCACGATCGTTGGAGGTGCACAGAATCCAGGGGTTAAGTCTGCGATAAAACAAATACAAAGTGCTCAATACAAAGTAGAGCAAATTTATTAAAGAAATGGATACAATAGAAACCTACTCGAGTTTCACCGTTAGGATCATCAGGGTTAAATCCACTGAATTAATCGAGTTGCCGATTAATTGCAGCCGATCACACGTGTGTTCATTAACGTAACATCTTATTCAATGAACACATGTGTGATCGGCTGCAATTAATTGGCAACTCGATTAATTCAGTGGATTTAACCCTGATGATCCTAACGGTGAAACTCGAGTAGGTTTCTATTTCTCTCTTCATAATTCTTAAAGGTGATTTTCCTATCAAACAACAAAAAATCGGACCAAGTTACCTTTAAGCACCCCAGGGGCGACCTGGATTCAGAGGACATGTTTCGCTTTGCACTGTCAACATCCGGTTGTTTGTTAGGGTTCGGGTTAGCAGTTAGTTTTAAATTAAAAAAAAAAATTGTCTGGTAACAAACAACCAGATGTTGACGGTGCAAAGCGAACCATGTCCCTCTGAATCCAGATCGCCCCTGGGGTGCTTAAAGGTTTTTGGTTTGGTTTTGGTTTGTTTTACGGTATATCAACCTCAGTGGGTCATTTAATGCCGATAGTTTTGAAATAAATCAATTCTTAATGGATAATACAATTTTTTTATAAATACATTTTTCTATTTAACCCATAGATGGGACCCTAACAGGTATTACCACTCCGGATCAGAGTGGACCAGGGAGCAATGGTGATGAAGGGGTGCTCCACATTCTCCAAACCTCCAAAACTGGAACCTCACCATCAGATAGAGTTTAACGTCATTCCCAGGACATGTAGACCTGCAGCCACCGCCTTCTAGCACCCATATGATAAAAAGGGGTTGGGGCTTGCCATAAGGGCAATAGGGTTGGGAAAATCATATAGGTGCTAGGGCTTGACGTGACCAGCCGATTGATTGGAGGGGGCCTCTCCGACTGCCCGTCTAGCCCAAGATAGGGCCAAAGTGGAGTATTGCAATTCATGAACTGCTCATCGACCTGGGCTCTATCCTTAAGCATCACGGGTCGCCACCCATGGCCAACAGGTGGGCCCCATTGGGGGAGTCTTACCTCTCTGCAGAGGTGCAGTCGGTGCATTCTAACGCCCCAGCCGACAGGGCGTGTGCTTAAAGCTAACTTGTTCCAAAAAATCAATTTGATTTAACAATCCAAATCTTTTGATTTATATGTTTAATCTATTAATAATGGAGATTCAGTCTTAATTTGTCTGTAACCGAAACTATGTCACATTACCCAAAATCGTCAATACATAGAATAAAGAACAACCTTATATTATATACACTCATATTCTGAATATGCCATCTTAGATGGGTTCTTATTGTTCTTTTAAAACAAGTTTTAATGAATATATCAGTATTATATATAGTTTGTTTTATTTTAGTTATTTTAATATATATTTAAAGTTATCTAACATATATATATTTACCAACCCCTCCGCACGAGCAGAATGTGACACACGGTCAATTTCTTAAGCGGAGTTTAACAGGTTTGAATTCAGAGTTTTCCTTCTCCTAGAGTGGTTACCTAACCAAGGTTAAAGAGCCCAGTCTGCCCTACTATTTATCCATAGCTGGAAGGAGAGTAGGATTCATACCTTTCCCAAGGGTATTAGCGCTAAGTGAAATACAATTACCACATCCAGGATTTGAAATCGGGGCGACAAGTCCATTTCCCATGACTTTAATCATTACACCACGCGCTTCCAATTATCTAACATAGAGTTTTACAAGAGGGCGGGTATCTGCTGTAGAATATCTTCACAATGATTGTTAATTTATTAAATGTAAACCCATGCACACATATAAAATATGCATAATTCCATCTTTTAGAAACAACATCTAAAACTAGAGAAAAAAGCTTTACTTAATGAATTAAATCATTTTGAAAGGTTGACAAACAATTTGGCTCAAGTGTAGGGATGAAAGCCATAAAGATATAAGTTAGAATAAATCCGTACTATTTTACTTAACACTCTAGGACTTATATTCTGGGCTGAGTACTATTTTACTTAACACTGTAGATCTTCTATTCTTGGCTGAACACTATTTTACAATAAAATATTGGCCTTATATTCTGGGCTATTTAACTATACATTGTAGGCCTTATGTTCTGGGCTGAGCACTATTTTACAATAAACTATAGGCCTTATATTCTGGCTGAGCACTATTTTACAATAAACTATAGGCCTTATATTCTGGGCTGAGCACTATTTTTACAATAAACTATAGGCTTATATTCTGGGCTATTTAACTATACATTGTAGGCCTTATGTTCTGGGCTGAGCACTATTTTACAATAAACTATAGGCCTTATATTGTGGGAACTATTTACAATAAACTATAGGCCTTATGTTCGGGCTGAGCACTATTTTACAATAAACTATAGGCCTTATATTCTGGGCTGAGCACTATTTTACAATAAACTATAGGCAATAAACTATAGGCCTTTATTCTGGGCTGACACTATTTTTACAATAAACTATAGGCCTTATATTCTGGGCTGAGCACTATTTTACAATAAACTATAGGCCTTATATTCTGGGCTGAGCACTATTTTACAATAAACTATAGGCCTTATATTCTGGCTGAGCACTATTTTACAATACACTATAGGCCTTATATTCTGGGCTGTGCACTTACAATAAACTATAGGCCTTATATTCTGGGCTGAGCACTATTTTACAATAAACTATAGGCCTTATATTCTGGGCTGAGCACTATTTTACAATAAACTATAGGCCTTATATTCTGGGCTGAGCACTATTTTACAATAAACTATAGGCCTTATATTCTGGGCTGAGCACTATTTTACTTAACACTGTAGGTCTTCTATTCTTGGCTGAGCACTATTTAACTATACATTGTAAGCCTGGAGATCTGTGGACATTGTATGCCTTATATTCTGGGCTGAGCACTATTTTACAATAACCTATAGGCCTTATATATCTAACTATACATTGTAGGCCTTATATTCTGGACCGAGCACTATCTAACTATACACTGTAGGTCTTTTATTCTGGGCTCAGCACTATTTTACTATACACTGTATGCCTCAAGATCTGTGGACTGTGAAGTACTCCTTTATTGCCATTACGATCTTCTGTATATTTATTACTCTCCAAAGATCTGGTGTATTTCAGGGATTTGTATCAATGAAACACAATTTTTAATCTTTCTTTTAGCATATTTATTCTGCAATCTTCCATGCTCTCAAAATAGATTTTAACAACCTATCATTCCTAATTAGATGCAAAAGATGTGTGCGCTTGGAGATTCTTTTTTTGGATCAGGACATTTTAAGGGTTTCAAAAACAGATTCCTAAATTACGCTGTTATGATAATTCCGATTTTAGACTAATGATGGATGTTGTGTTTAATTTTAGCTGTGTCTAAACAAAAATTCAGATATTTATTTTGTATCTCCTCACATTATGCAGAATTTGACACAAGGAGCGTTCGGCTAGAAACCACAAGGTTCCTAGTTCGATACCGGCCCTCGCCAACTCAGCGTATGAGAAGCACAAAGATCTGTGCGGTAAAGTAAGGAGCTGACGGTAGGGGTGGCGCTCCACCTCAGACACAAAAACAATCTCCTTGGTCTAGCGCTAGTGAAAAGGGGATAAACTCCGTTGCTGGTTGGCTGATACCGACTTTAGGCCACCCCGACGGCTTTACTTAATTATCTACTGTGGGTTCTCCAAAAACAGAGCGAAGTTAAGCAGCAAAGAGCCTGTTCAATATTTAGATGAGTGACCATTTTAAGCAACATCAGGTACTGTAAAGCAACCGGATATCAAAATGACTTGGTTTGGCATTAAATGTCCCGTAAAGGGTTGATATGCCTTAAACAAAACAACTAATGGACCAATCAAGAAGAGAGAACAAAAAGAATGCCCTAGTCACTCTTATGTATATAGTTACCTAACCTATCTTTCTGCCCTGTGGGCTGGGATTGTAGAATACGCCAAATGCACCTTTGCACAGGGGTAGAATCCTCGCAATGGGGCCACCTGTTGGCCGTTGGTGGCGACCTGTGATGCTTAAGGATGAAACTCTGGTAGCCGAGCTAGAAGGCAGTGGCTGAGGGTCTTAGTGTCCTGGGTATGATGTTAAACTGCATCTAATGATGAAGTTTCAATTCAGGAGCTCTAGGGAGTGTGGGGTACCTCTTCATCACCATTACTCCCAGGTCCACTCTGAGTAATTTATATGTTAAATAGAAAAAAATGAATTTTAAAAAAATAATTGAGTTTGATAAAAAGAATTTGAATATCATCAAGAATGAATAAAACAAAAAGTGTCTGGCATAAATAACCCAACAAGGGTTGACATGCCGTAAAATCCAAAAAGATTGAATACCCATCAAGAATGAATAAAACAAAAACGTCTTTGGCATAAAATAACCCAACAAGGGTTGACATGCCGTAAAATCCAAAAAGATTGAATACCCATCAAGAATGAATAAACAAAAACGTATTTGGCATAAAATAACCCAACAAGGGTTGACATGCCGTAAAATCCAAAAAGATTGAATACCCATCAAGAATGAATAAAACAAAAACGTCTTTGGCATAAAATAACCCAACAAGGGTTTACATGCCATAAAATCCAAAAAGATTGAATACCCATCAAGAATGAATAAAACAAAAAGTGTCTGGCATAAAATAACCCAACAAGGGTTGACATGCCGTAAAATCCAAAAAGATTGAATACCCATCAAGAATGAATAAAACAAAAGTGTCTGGCATAAAATAACCCAACAAGGATTGACATGCCGTAAAATCCAAAAGATTGAATACCCATCAAGAATGAATAAAACAAAAACGTCTTTGGCATAAAATAACCCAACAAGGGTTGACATGCCGTAAAATCCAAAAAGATTGAATACCCATCAAGAATGAATAAAACAAAAACGTCTTTGGCATAAAATAACCCAACAAGGATTGACATGCCGTAAAATCCAAAAAGATTGAATACCCATCAAGAATAAATAAAACAAAAAGTGTCTGGCATAAAATAACCCAACAAGGGTTGACATGCTGTAAAATCCAACCAACCAACCTGAAAGAAGATACAAGTGAATAATAAACTGCAATGACTTTACTTGAAAGTGAGATTAATTTGTCACAGAGCATTCATCACCGTATATGCTAATCTTGGAGGCGCGTGGTCTAATGGTTAGAGTCGTAGGAAATGGACACGTCGACCTGAGTTCAATTCCTGGCTGAAGCTGTTTGCATTTCACATAGTGCTAATACCCTTGGGAAAGTTATGTATTATACATTTTTCCTATTATTATTATCATCATCATTTCAACTCCATCTGATTATTTGAATAATAATAATAACGTAAATCTGTATACATTTTGATAAACAGACCAAAACACATGTGTAAGTGATATCGATTAAAAGTGATATCGATAAAATTCATTTTTATCCATCTACATTTCTTTACTCATTTTTTCCTCATATATATATATATATATATATATATATATATATATACACAGGGTGATTGAAAAGTAACTCCCTATTTTAAACAATTTAGAATTTTTTTATATGCAGTTATGTTTTTTCTCAATTCTTTTTATGCAAGATGGTGCTCCTCTACATTTTGCTATTGTTCGTGAATGGTTGAATCACCATTCCTGATTTAACACCTTGCAATTTTTTTCTTTGGGGTTTGGCTGAAGGATCAAGTCTACTCTACGAAACCACCAACTTAGGAAGAACTTGAAGGACAAATACAAGAATTTATTTCTGCCATTCCACAAGAGTTTCTGGGAAGATCAGTTGATGCAATTCCTGAATGGCTTGAGAGGCTGGAGGTGAATGCTGGTGCTCATATAGAATTTTAAATAAAACTCCATGTCATGTGTGTTCTTCTCAAAATCCAGCCCTGTTGGCTGGGGCCAACTGCACCTCTGCAGAGGGGTAAACTGCCTGCCTCCAATAGGGCCACCTGTTAGCCGTTGATGGCAATCCGTGATGCTTAAGGATGTAATCCTGGTGGTTGAGCACTTGCAACACTCCACTTTGGCTTATACTTAGACTTGACAGGCGGTCAGAGAGGCTCCTCCCCCAATCAATCAGCTGGTCATATCAAGCCCTAACACCTATATGATTGTCCCAACACTATTGCCCTTTTATCATGTGCTAGAAGGCGGTGGTTGAAGGTCTTCATGTCCTGAGTATAACACTAAACTCTATCTGATCGTGAGGTTCCATTTCTGGAGGTCTGGGGAATGTGGAGCACCCCTTTATCACCATTGTTCCCAGATCTACTCTGACCCGGAATGGTAGTACCTGTTAGGGTCCCATCTATGGGTTAAATAGAAAAAATGTGTTTAAAACAAATTAGAGTACCCATCAAGAATGAATAAAGTAAAAGCGTCTTCTGCATAAAATGACCCAATGGGTTGATATGCCATTAAAACCAACCAACCAACCAGCTTCTCATATTCATTTTTTGTAAAAATAATGATTCAGAAATAAATTATAATTGGGATCCCCACAAAAGTTATATGATCCTGGAAATGGGGGGGGGGGCATATGGCTCCCGTTTAGAACTTCTGATCTAGACAACTCTGTTTACTTTAGAGTTATTCAGATAAGTCTCTCTCTCTCTCTCTCCAAATCTCTCTCTCTCCCCAACTCTCTCTTTCTCTCCCAGACTCTTTCTCTCTCTCTCCCAGACTCTCTCTCTCTCCCAGACTCTTTCTCTCTCTATCTCCCAGACTCTTTCTCTCTCTATCTCCCAATCTCCCAGACTCTTTCTCTCTCTTTCTCTCTCTCCCTTTCTCTCTCTCTCTCAGACTCTCTCTCTTTCCCCGACTCTCTCTTTCTCTCTCTCTCATTCATATAGCTGTTGCTCTTTTTTACAATTTCTTACAATTTCATATTTTCCTGATAAATTCTAAGATCTTTAAAATAGGGAAGAGTTATTTTTCAATCACCCTGTAGAGATAGAATCTATTAACTAACACATTTCATTATTTTAATTTAACTTGCTCGTATATACATTGCTGAATGTGTCTCTCCAGGGAACTTGATAAATATACTTATTGAATTTTATCAATGTCATTATTAATTCTTTTATTTTCAACAATAAAACTTGGCATTTGTTTTCAAATATTTTACAACATTGTCAATTTGATAATTTGTTCTCAAGACCCTTCCTCTCGTTCCACGTGGATGGCGACCCGTGATGCTTAAGGATAGAATCAAGGTGGATGAGCAGTTAATGACTTGCAATACTCCACTTTGGCCCTTTCTTGAGCTGGACTGGAGGTCGGAGAGGCCCCCTCTGATCAATTGGCTGGTCCCGTCAAACCCTAACACTTATATGATTTTCCCAATGCCTATTGCCTTTATGACAAGCCCCAACCCCTTTTTATCATATGGGTGCTAGAAGGTGGTGACTGAGGGTCTACATGTCCTGGGAATGACGTTAAACTCTATCTGATGGTGAGTTTCCAGTTTTGGAGGTTTGGGGAATGTGGAGCACCCCTTCATCACTATTGCTCCCTGGTCTGCTCTGACCCGGAGTGGTAGTACCTGTTAGGGTCCCATCTATGGGTTAAATAGAAAAACATGAGTTTATAAATAAAATTGTATTATGCATTAAGAATTGATTTATTTCACAACATTTGATATGCTGTAAAACAAACCAAACTAATTACCAATAGAAGTATTCGGCATAAAATAACCCAAGGGGGTTGACATGCTGTTCCTCTTCCATCCTCTCTCTCTCTCTCTCTTTCTCTCTCTCTCTATTTATTCATCTCCCTCTTTCTCTTTTAAGCTTTATCTTTCTTTCCTCTCTTTCCCTTTCTCTCTCGCTCAAGCTCTCTCTCTCTCTCTCTCTCTCTCGCTCAAACTCTCTCTCTCTCTCTCTCTGTCCTCTCTTTTCCTCTTCCATTCTTTCTCTCACTCTCTCTATTTATCTCCCTCTTTCTCTTTCAAGCTTTATCTTTCTGTTCCTCTCTTTCCCTTTCTCTCTCTCTCTCATTTTCCAGCTCTGTCTGTTCCTCTTTCCCCCTGCCATCCACTCTCTCTCACTGTTTATCTCCCTCTTTCTCTTTCAAGCTCTATTTTTCTGTTCCCCCCCTCTCTCTCTCTTTCTAGCTCTTTCTGTTCCTCTCTTTCTCTCCTTCATTCTCATCTCTCTCTCTCTCTCCGCTCTGGTTATCTCCCTCTCTTTCTCTCTCACTTTCAAGCTCTGTTTTTCTGTTCCTCTCTTTTCCTCTTCCTCTCATTGTTATTGCAACTCTCTCTCTCTCAAGTTTTGTTTTTCTGTTCCTCTCTTTTCCACTTCCTCTCTCTATTGTTATTGCAACACTCTCTCTCTCTCTCTCTCTCTCTCTCTCTCTCTCTCTCTCTCTCTCTCTCTCTCTCTCTCTCAAGTTCTGTTTTTTCTTTCTGTTCTTTTTTATTTTCCAATCTGGTTAACTATTCCATTCTGTCTATTCATTTCCATTCTTATCTATTTTGTAAACTCTTGCTAGACAACCATCTAGATCCGAGCTTCTCAACCCTCTTTTTTACCTAGGGATCCCTTTGATTCATATTTTATTATGGTGGACCATCCCTCCTCCCAATAGTCATTTGATGTTTAAAAATCCTGTTGTATTTTTATGATTAAATATTTTTTTGGCTTGCCTAGATACAAAGTTATATGATCTGGGGGTATCTAGTATACTTATCTTAGTTGGCCACCTTGTTTGGTTGGAGCCCTGTCGGTTAGGGCTCTCTACAAGAGAGGTAAGACCCCATCCGCAATGAAATCCACCTGTTGGCTGTAGATGGCGACCTGTGATGCTTATGGATGGAACCCTATTGGCTGACATGACATGCAACACTCCATGTCCATGACATGCAACACTCCACTTTGGTCCTTACTTAGGCTAGACGGGTGGTCAGAGAGACCCCCTCCAAGCAAAGGACTAGTAAAGTCAAGCCCTAGCACATATATGATTGTCCCAACCCTGTTGTCCTTATAGCAACCCCCCCAACCCTTTTTACCAGTGCTAGAAGGCGGTGGATGTGGATCTCAATGTTCTGGGTATATATATATATATATATATATATATATATATATATTAGAATTTCATTGTACTGCACAGAACCCTGTGCTACTCATACACTGAGTTGGCGAGTACCTGTATTGAACCAGGAACTTTGTGATTCCTGGCTGGACGCTCTACAGACTGAACTAAACCGATTTGTTATTAATTTTTTTTTTTAATTAAAATAATAATTCCAAAGAGATAATTTATATTTTCCTAATTTTTTAGGGTCACATATTGAATAATTTGCCGAGTGTTGCCAATTTTAACAATTCATGATTCTAATTAATTTTTATCGGCTAATTTTGTTTTGGCAGACCTCATTTTACAATCATAAAAGAAACATTGAAATATAGAAATGAATAAACAATTAAAATATACTTGTTTTAAAAGGTGGACTTTTTTTAAAGCGTTCCCACCCCCTAGAAAAAAAAAAAAAAAAAAAACTCTTTTGGTGATACAGGATATTCATCATTTCATTGAATTTAATGAAAGACATTTGAGAGGGTTGGGCTTCTTTTCTTTTTTTTTTTGTTTGTTTTTTTTTTTTTATATCTAAGATTTTTTTTCTTCGTTAGATCTACAGCATTTTAATAATTTTTACTTATATCGTCCTTCCACCTCTTACGGATCGCTCATGTGTCTGTAAGCCTTACTATATGTAAAAATGGAAATAAGAAAAAACAAAATCAAATGAAAAAGGTTTGACTCCCAGGTCCACTCTGACCCGGAGTGGTAATACTTGTTAGGGTCTAATCTATGGGTTAACCCTATCTTGGGCTAGACGGGCAGTCGGAGAGGCCCCCTCCAATCAATCGGCTGGTCACGTCAAGCCCTAGCACCTATATGATTTTCCCAACCCTATTGCCCTTATGGCAAGCCCCAACCCCTTATCATATGGGTACTAGAAGGCGGTGGCTGCAGGTCTACATGTCCTGGGAATGACGTTAAACTCTATCTGATGGTGAGGTTCCAGTTTTGGAGGTTTGGGGAATGTGGAGTACCCCTTCATCACCATTGCTCCCTGGTCCACTCTGACCCGGAGTGGTAGTACCTGTTAGGGTCCCATCTATGGGTTAAATAGAAAAACGTATTTATAAAAAAATTGTATTATCCATTAAGAATTGATTTATTTCAAAACTTTATCGGCATTAAATGACCCACTGAGGTTGATATGCCGTAAAACAAACCAAACCAAACCAATCTATGGGTTAAATAGAACAAAAAAATGTGAATACTCATCAAGAATGAATAAAACAAAATGTCTTTGTCATAAAATAACCCAACAAGGGTTGTTTATTATCATCATCATCTTCATCACCAAGTTTCGCGTTTTCTAATGACTCTCATGGACAGCATAGATACCCATGACTCCCTCTCACCAACTGTCCCTGTGGTCATCACTACTGGATAAATTGTAGAGCAGTTTAATTTTTTAACCTTGATATGGTAACTGGTTTAGGAAAAGCTGGTAAACTCTGCTTAAAAATTGACCTTGTGTCACATCCTGTTCGTGCTGAGGAGTTAGGAGTCTATTTTTGAATTTGAAATATGTCTTCTTTCAAAAACTGTTAAACTAAGAAGAAACGATCGCATGACTTGTACGCTTTTTGGAACATCAATGTTTTCGTTTTAAATTCAAATTATTTTCAGCTCCTCTCTTGATGAGTCCGGAGTAAAAACAAATTCTGAAGATGATTTTCATAAATCGAAATATTGTTCAATATTAGCAATATTATGATATAAAATATTTTCATTTTAACAGCATTGTGTGTTTTCATATCCTTTTATCTATCTATCTATATATATATATATATATATATATATATATATGTGTGTGTATGTATGTATGTATAAACAAGCTCTGATGATGATTTTTATAAACTGAAATATTGTTCAATATTAGCTATGAATATGATATAAAATATTTTCGTTTTAACAGCATTGTGTTGTTTTCATATCCTTTTATTATATATATATATATATATATATATATATATATATATATATATAATAGATTGACCGACAAAGCAAAAGACTCTCACAGTTTTCTTATTCTCTGTGATAAATTTATTTTTCCTCAAATTAACAAAAGACCTGATGAAGATCTATTGAAACAGATCAAAACACTGCAGCGTTGGCAAAATAAACATCATTCGTTTTATGAACTTGTATTTTTTCAATTTTTCACTATATTACATACTGTCGGATTCACTTCCATTTTCTCTTCACACACACACACACACACACACACACATATATATATATATATATATATATATATATATAATATATACACTTGAAAATTTTATCATTATGGGATTTAGAATATAGATATAGGAATTCTTACAAATGGGATAATAATGGTTTCATTTTTATTTTTTTAAACTTGAAAAAAAATCAAAATACTGATTTATGTCATTGGGATTTTTTGGGACTGTTGTCCTTATCTTTATTGAGACTTCACATCATAATTGGGAGCCTTCACAAAACTTTGAACTAAACCATTTATTCAATCCACCCAGGGTAGACTGTTCTCATTCCGCTAACCATGAGTGGATACAAGTGTTAAGCAATGTTAAGTATTTTATGTTATTATCGCCTGTAGATAGGATTGAACTTGCAACATACAGATGATTGTCTCTTAGAACTGTAAAAATACAAATTATCAAGCCTCATCTCAAAACCGCCCCATCAGCTGCGGCAGAAGAATACACTGACTGCACCTCTGCAGAGGGGTAAAATTCCCCCAATGTCACCACCTGTTGGCTATGGGTGGTGACACAAGGATGGATTCTTGGTGGTTGAGCAGTCCATGACATGCAACACTCTACTATGTCCCTTACTTAGGTTAAACGGGTGGGCGGAGAAGGCCTCCTCCGATCAATTGGCTGGTCATGTCAAGCCCTAGCACCTACATGATTGTCCCAATCCTTTTGCCCTTATTGCAAACACCCAACCCTTTTTATCATGCATATGCTAAAAGGTGGTGGCTGAGGGTCTTAGTGTCCTGGGTATGATGGTAAACTGCATCTAATGGTGAAGTTTCAGTTTTGGAGCTCTGGGGAGTGTGGAGTACCCCTTCATTGCCATTTTTCCCAGGTCCACTCTGACCTGGAGTAGTAATACCTGTTAGGGTTCAATCTATGGGTTGAATAGAAAAAAATGAGTTTTTAAAAAAAGTTGAGTTTACAAAAAAAATTGAATACCCATTAAGAATGAATAAAACAAAAAATGTTTTTAGCATAAAATAATTCAACAAGGGTTGACATGCCATAAAATCCACTAAACCAAACCATACAAATAGTACAAAATGCCGAGTCATAGTGAAAAAAATGGCTAAACTTGCAAATCAGTCGGAAAATTAAAACATATTACAGGGTGACCCAGAAAAAAACAGAACCCAAATTATTTATTTTCCCATTAAACTAACCCTAAACCCCAACCCCAACCCTTGTTGGACTTTAACTTTAAAAAAAAAAGAAGAAATTAAAATTCACATAGCGCTAATACCCTTTGGAAAGGTATGAATACAACTATTCTCTCTCCAATTATGGGCAAATAAGGGCTGAACTTGCAAATCGGTCGGAAAATTAAAACATATTACAGGGTGACCCAGAAAAAAACAGACCCAAATTATTTATTTTCCCATTAAACTAACCCTAAACCCCAACCCTAAACCCCCCTAGTTAAAATTAATAGTTTTATTACAAAATTTGTGGGTTCTGTTTTTTATGGGTCACCCTAATTTTCCAACCGATTTGTAAGTTTAACCAAAAAAATTAATATTAATTCATGAATTTTAATAAGATTGAAATATAAAACCAAAGGTAGATTTGATAGAAGCTTTATTTTTTAAAATATATATGGGGGGGGGGAGAAAATGAATTAAAGAAATAAAAATTTTTAAAAATGGTGATTATAAATTTATATATCTGATTTTTTTTTTTTTTTCACAAACTTTTGTAAGATTTTAAAATCTGCTTTAGTTAAAAAAATAAAATCTGCTTTGACGAAACCTTTATTAATGAAATAAATAAATACATAAGGAGAGGTGAACGGACAAAGATTTAAGAGCTTACCTATGTAAATCCGCTATAAGTAATACTGTTAATTTGAAGCCTAAATCCTTCTGATTATGTCTTATATTTTATTTTATTTATTGTAAATTGCCCTTTCTCTCTTCCTTTTGTATTGTTCCTGAATTATTAAGTGTCAAATCTGGGACAATAGGTAATTAATTGTCATAGTCTCAATTTGTATCTACAGTCACATTATATGAACAGAGGGTGGGGCGGAAAGGGGTGTTTCTTTTATATCTACTTACTATACGCTTTCAGGTGTACATATGTCAAGTGTACAGCTGCCTTTCTTTTTTTTTTTACTAAGCAAATAATAAGTAATTAATTAAGTAAGTAAGTAAGAGCATCATGTTTTTCTGTCATTTTTCGTTCGGGATTATATTATCATTACTGCAGGATGAAAAGAAAGAAAGAAAGAAAAAAAAGAAAGAAAGAATGAAAAGATCCATTTATATAATAATTGTGAATAAAAAGTAATCCATAGTAAAATCTTCTCAAAAATAAAAAATCCCTTCAATCCACATTGAATTTTTAAAAGCACAAATGGGTTTTCTAAATGGGGTTTTATGAGTTTTATGTAATTCGCTATATTTATCCAATAAGTAATTGTCTACATGTCTATTGTATTGAAATAGTAACCCGATGAATATAATTACGTCCAGATTAAATTCTTATTTTACATTTGAATAGTGTTTTAAATATTGAAATACTAGTTGAGGTACCTAACCTTGGTTGGGTAAAAAGACGAAATATCTTGATGTCTAGTTCAGCTAGATTTTATGGATACAAAAATATAAAAATAATCTAAACACAAGTTTTAAACATAAAGAAAAAAAATACTTATTTTATTTTTGAATAGTGTTTGAATATTGAAATACTAGTTGAGGTACCTAACCTTGGTTGGGGAAAAAGATGAAATAACTTGATGTATAATTTAGCTAGATTTTATGGCTAATGAAATATGAACATGACATGAACACACAAGTTTTAAACATGAAGAATAATTTTTTTATTTTTTATTTTTCATTTGAGTAGTGTTTTAATATCAAATTACTAGTAGAGGTACCTGACATTGATTGGGTAAAAAGATCAAATATTTTGATGGAATAATTCAGATTTTTAGTTTAGCTAAATTGTATGCATACAAGAACATGAACATCAATTAAACATACAAGTTTTAAACATAAAGAATATAAAATGAAAACACACACACACACACACATTTATATATATATATATATATATATAGTGGTCCAAAAACATAACAGCAAGAAATGTCTTCGCATAAACACCAGAAGATCTATTAGCAACCTGACGATGGTGAAATAACCTGAAACCTGGGTAGTTGCTTATGGAAAACAATTATATTTAAAAAATTCAACAAATAAATAAATATATATATTTATATATTTATATATATATATATATTTACCAACCTCTCCGCATGAGCTGGATATGACACAAGGTCAATTTCTTAAATGGAGTTTTAGCATATTTTGAATTGCCTAACCCAAGTTAAGGAGTCCAGTCTGCCCTATTTACCCGTAGTGGGAGAGAGAATAGTTAGATTCATACTTTTCCCAAGGGTATTAGTGCCATGTGAAATGCAATAAAAACATATATAAAATGAAGAATAAATTCTTATCTTACATTTGAATAGTATTTTAATATTGAAATACTAGTAGAGGTACCTAACCTTGGTTAGGGAAAAATATGAAATATTTTGATATATTTTTAACTAGATTTTATGGATACAGAAATATGAAAAAAATTTTTTTTAAATTTCAAAGTTGTAACGATGAAATATTTTAAACCTTAGTTGGGAAAAAAAGATTTAGTGTTTTGATGGGATAATTCTAATATATGATTTTGTGAGATTTTATGGATGGAGAAATATTGGCAAGACATGAATAAATGGATACCTTGGTGAAGATATAAATTTATTCCAGTATTTCTTTGCCTCTTCAGGGAAACGGAAAGTTCATACCAGCGAGACTTTTAAACTAATCAAGTCATTCTATAATTTAATAAAGTTATACAGCTCATTCAACTACGGTATAGCCCTGTTGGCTGGGGCATTAGAATGCACCGACTGCACCTCTGCAGAGGGGTAAGACTCCCCCAATGGGGCCACCTGTTGGCCGTGGGTGGCAACCTGTGATGCCTAAGCATAGAGCCCAGGTGGATGAGCAGTTCATGACATGCAATACTCCACTTTGGCCCTATCTTGTGCGGTCGGAGAGGCCCCCTCCAATCAATCGGTTGGTCACGTCAAGCCCTAGCACCTATATGATTTTCCCAACCCTATTGCCCTTATGGCAAGCCCCAATCCCTTTTTATCATATGGGTTCTAGAAGGCGGTGACTGCGGGTCTACATGTCCTGGGAATGACATTAAACTCTATCTGATGGTGAGGTTCCAGTTTTGGAGGTTTGGGGAATGTGGAGCACCCCATTCATCACCATTGCTCCCTGGTCCACTCTGACCCGGAGTTGTAGTACCTGTTAGGGTCCCATCTATGGGTTAAATAGAAAAATGTATTTATAAAAAAATTGTATTATCCATTAAGAATTGATTTATTTCAAAACTTTATCGACATTAAATGACCCACTGAGGTTGATATGCCGTAAAACAAAACGAACCAAACTAATCAACTACAATATATGGAAATTTAATAGATTACAATGGAGTTATCAGAATAATAATTGATTAGAATAATTTTATTTATTTATCTGTAATAAAAATTACGTCACTGCTTACGTCACATTACCCAAAATTGTCATAACATAGAATAAATACACTCAAAATTTGAACATGCAACATTAGACAGTCCTCATTGTTTTTTAAAACAAGTTTTAATAAATACATGACTGGTATTATATATCTATATATAGTTTGTTTTATTTTAATACATATTTAAAGTTTACATTTCAAATTGTTTTATTTTTTAATCCTTTAATGAATTTGATGATTTTACTTACTTAGGGTACAAACTCACTGGCATTGAATTTTTTACTCCCACCCCCTCAGTGAATATGTTTCAAAAATCTATTTTTACATCGCCCGGAGGGTGTTTTTTTATTATTTTGTACTAGTCTAGATAATGAATTAAAATAATCTATAATAAACTATTTAATTAAAAAAAAAAAATGTTATGTCCTGATGTCATTGTTTCTATTAACTTTAACATTTAACTTAACTAATAAATTAATACTATAATTTAATAAAGATTTACTGGTTATTTAACTGTGGCATATGGATATTTAATAGATTGTAATGGAGTTAGTATTATCTGCGTTATTCGGACTATTGTCCCCATCCTCATTGTTATTTGTACAACGTTTCGGCCGATATACCCTCCGGCCTTCTTCAGGTATTTCTTGTTGGACTCGGGAACCTTCTCGGACTCGGAAACCTTCTTTTCGAACTCGGGAACTTTCTTGTCGTATTCAGGAGCCATCACGGAACTTTGAACCTAACCCTTTATTTAGTCCAGCTATGGTTAGCAGAATGAGAACAGGATACCCCGTGGACTAAATAAATAAATAGGAGGGTATATCGGCCGAAACGTTGTACAAATAACAATGAAGATGGGGACAATAGTCCGAATAACGCAGATAATACTAATCTTCGAGCCTCATCTCAAACATTCAGAGAAATGTAATGGAGTTATCAAAATAATAATTGATTAGAATAATTTTATTTATTTTGTTATCAAAAAGAACCACAATGGTTAAATTACAAAAATACTAATAGTACTGAGAACTCACTTGGTTATATCATTTTAGGAATGAATAAAGCCGTCTCCTTTAGAGGTACCAAATTCTTTTTAGAATATCATAATTTCTTAAGGGGACCCTCCCCCATTTTCGGCATTCATATCCAATACCAAAACTTTGACCCCCTCCCCCCACCGTCTCAGGTAGAAAGCTATGATTTTGGATGCTGATTTTCAGGGTGAGTAAACTCTGGGTAATTTATGAGGAAGTGCGTCCCGGTCTCCTACCTCAAAAATTGCTACCCGGTGACTATCAAAATAACAACCCCAGCTCGTCGTAATTCTTGTTTATTTATCGTAATTTGTCGTAATTCTTGTTTAGATATGAAGATGGATATATAGTTTGGAATAGACTGAGATAGATAGATAAACAAACAAAATAATATAGATAGATACGAACAAATGGAGATAGATAGATATTTTCGACAAGTAAATGTATTTGGGGGGGGGCTTCTTTTTTTGTCGTAATTCTTGTTTATTTAAACTAAAAACAAGACATTAAACAAACATGAATTTAAAAAAATCTTAGTATTTAAAGTAATATAGATAAATATGAACAAATTGGGATAGATAGATAGATATGAAGATGGATAGTTTTGAGTAGACTGAGCCGGGTCGTTATTTCTTATTAGTCACCGGATAGCAATTTTTGAGGCAGGAGACTGGGACGCACTTCCTTATAAATGACCAAACTCTGAACACTTGGAATCTTCCAGCCTTCATTTCTCTGTGTTATATCAAACTAAACTCAATATTCCCCCCCCCCCCAATACCACCCACCAGGCCGGTTTGGCTCAGTCGGTAGTGCACTTACCTAGGAATCGTAAGGTTCTGGGTTCGAGACAGGTCCCCGACAACTCGGTGTATGAGTAGCACAGATTGGGTAATCTGAGCTGATGGTAGGTGTGGCGCTCCACTTCAGCAAAAAAATTATCTCCCTGGTCTAGCGCTAGTGAAAAGGGAATAGACTCCTTCGTTGATTGCTGATACCGACATGTTTAATAAAATATCAAATCTGAGAATCAATTTGAATATGAATATCTAAATTTCCGTTTGAGTTATTTCCCCTTGACCTCACCTGGTACAATATCATGTATAGTGCTTGACAGCCTTAAAAAGTAACCCCTTAAATATATATATATATATATATATATATATATATATATATATATATGTATGTATGCATAAACTAATGGCTAGTTTTGTCTCTTTTTTTCTTTCCATAATTATATTGAATATTATTCAGAACTTACATCACATATCAACAATGCCCTGATGATAGTTTAATATATAAACCGAAACATTTTAACGTTGGCTAATACATCTAGCTATAATAAAATCATCCTCTGAATACCCTGTTTTTTCATATTTTTATATATTTGCATACGGTAGGATTTATTTCTATTTCCCTGATTGATATATATATATATATATATATATATATATATATATATTTGCAATTCTTGATTAAAGTTGATTCATGGGGATGGTTCAACTTATTTTTTTTCCAATTGTGATAAGATTATTATAGAAAATATCTGTATATAACTAAAGTCCGGGAAAAACAGCACACTATAGCACGATTTTTATTAGAGCAATACGCTTGAAATGCACTTAGAGCAATTTTCAGTTCAATTTCCAACTGAATGATAGAATATATATATATTGGTTTTAGTCCGAAGCATGAGTAATGAGTGAAATAAATAAGAAACTAAGTTGGACGTTATGGATTATACATTGAGCTCTCTTAGGGATTTATAAAAATCCTTGTATGAATCTATAAGTTTGCACCTACAATAGCATACAGTATGGGTGTACAGAGAGATTTCGATGATCCCAAATAGAATCATCCCTTACTTACCAATCAATTGGATTATCTTACACACACACACACACACACACACATATATATAGTCTGTGTACATATAGAACATAGTTTTTTGGGGTTTTTTTTAGGTGGGGGGTTGATCATTCAAATTCCTGAAATCAAAGTGTCCTGGGTATGACGTTAAACTGCATCTAATGGTGAGGTTCTAATTCTGGAGCACTTGGGTGCATGGAGTATCGCCATTACTCCCAGGTCCAACCTGACCCAGACTGATAGTACCTGTTAGGGTCCCATCGATTTGGACTGTCTCATTTTTAACCAGAGGTTGTTGCAGGATGATAACGGACAGAAGATTGAGGAACAACCGTATTATAGATAATCCTTAGTAACTATTCTTACAGACCGTGACACCATTGAGATCTATTTTGTGTTTTACTCAATAAATTTTTTACCGCTAGTTGGATGATTGAATGGAGCTCATTGAAATATTTCTTTTGCATATAAAACATCTACCCCCCCCCCCGCTCCACGTGTCAAAGCTATATTTTGTCCTGGGTACGATTTTAAACTGTATCTAATGGTAAAGTTTCAATTTGGGAGCTCTGGGGAGTGTGGAGCATGCCTTCATCACTATTACTCCCAGGCCCACTCTGACCCGGAGTGGTAGTACCTGTTAGGATCTCATTTATGAGTTAAATAGAAAAAAAATGAGTTGAAAAAAAAATAGTTGAAAAAGAAGTTAAAAACAAAAAAATTTGAATACCATGTTAGGTTTAAAGCTAGTAGTTTGGTTTGGTTTGTTTAATTAAATATCAACTTTCATGGGTTATTTAATGCCAAATACATCCTTTTAGAAGAACAGTAGTGGTATTATTTAACCCATAGTCAGAGGGATGAGTTGGTTTTATAATAATGATAATAATGAAATTTATTGTGTACAGTGCTCAGGTGCACCAGAACTCATCAAAGTCTCATGTCTTGTACACAGAGTAATGAATTAGTGTCAGGAACATGAATAGCATACAGTAATAATATACATGTATGTGTACAGTGCTCAGGTGTACCACAACTCATCAAAGTCTCATGTCTAGTACATAGAATAATGTATTAGTGTCAGGAACATGAATAGTGTACAGTAATAATATACATGTATGTATGCACATGTGTGTGGATGGGGGTATCAGGTATAGTGTTGGCAAATTACAGGAAGCATGAAGGCTTTGAAAGATGCAGTGTTTTGGCAGCCTACAATGGATGCAGGCAGCTTATTCCATGCCTCAGCAACTCTGAGTGTGAAAAAATGTTTCCGAAAGTCATGTGAGCTATGCTGTTTTCTGACTTTGTAGGCATGCCCACATGTGTTATGTGAGTCATTTTTTCTATAATTTCACTCACAACAATAAATCTTTGAAACAAGTCGATATAGATTTCACTAATTTTCTCATTTAGATTTTCTTTTTGTAAGTAAAATTGGATCATTTGTATTTTTCAGCTTTTGATCTCAAAGTGAAAGTGTTGCAAAAGGTCAATTTGAATTCAGAGTTTTCCTTCTCCTAGACCAGTTGCCTAACCAAGGTTAAAGAGCCCAGTCTGCTCTACTATTTACTCATAGCTGGTTGGTTGGTTGGATATTACGGCATGTCAACCTTTGTTTGGTTATTTTATGCCGAAGAACTTTTGGACTATAGGAAATACAAACAGCTGTGTCCAGGATTTGAACTCATCTTGCTGTTATCCATAGTTGAAGGGAGAGTATGTGGATGCGTACTTTTATAACTTGTATTAGTCCAAAAGTGAACGTCATAGCATGCCTGAAGTTTGACTGGGATTAAGTAGGAGGCTCATGGGTGTAATGGTTACTGTTGTACAAAATGGTACACGGCAAGATGAGTTTCAAATCCTGGACACAGCTGTTTGTATTTCCTATAGTGCTAATACCCTTGGGAAAGGTACAAATCCAATTATTCTCCCTCCTGCTATGGGTAAATAGTAGGACAGACTGGGCTCTTTAAACTTGGAATGGCAACCGGTCTAGGAGAAAGAACTGAATTCAAATCAAATCCTAGTTGTAATTCAAGCCCTAGCACCTATATGATTTTCCCAACCCTATTGCCCTTATGGCAAGCCCTAACCCCTTTTTATCATATGGGTGCTAGAAGGCTGTGGCTGCGGGTCTACATGTCCTGGGAATGACGTTAAACTCTATCTGATGGTGAGGTTCCAGTTTTGGAGGTTTGGGGAATGTGGAGCACCCCTTCATCACCATTGCTCCCTGATTCACTCTGACCTTAGGGTCCCATCTATGGGTTAAATAGAAAAATGTATTTATAAAAAAATTGTATTATCCATTAAAAATTGATTTATCTCAAATCTTTATTGGCATTAAATGACCCACTGAGGTTGATATGCCGTAAAACAAAACAAACCAAAAACCTAGTTGTAATTCCATGACATGCAACACTCCATTTTGGCTCTTAATTGGGCTAGACGGACAGTCAGAGAGGCTCCCTTTGATCAATCGGCTGGTCACGCCAAGCCCTAGCACCTATGTCCTGACCCCTTACGGGAACCCCCCCAAACCTTTTATCAAATATGTGCTAGAAGGCAGTGGCTGAAGGTCTTTAGTGATCTGGATATGACATTACTCTATCTGATGGTGAACTTCCAATTCTGGAGCTCTGGGTAATGTAGAGTACCCCTTCATCACCATTACTCCCAGGTCCACTCTGACCCAGAGTGGTAATACCTGTTAGGGTCCCATCTCTGGTTAAATAGGAAAAATGTGTTTAAAAAAAATGAATTACCCATCAAGAATGAATAAAACAAAAGTTCTTTGGCATAAAATAACCAAACAAAGGTTGACATGCCGTAATATCCAACCAACCAACCAGCTATGAGTAAATAGTAGAGCAGACTGGGCTCTTTAACCTTGGTTAAGCAACTAGTCTAGGAGAAAGAAAACTCTGAATTCTAACCAAAGGGGCTCGTTTCTTGTTAGACAAAAACTACTTTGAGCTGCAACTCCCCCATCCTATCCTAGATGTAACCACTACGCCACAGGAACTTCCCCTCAAAGGTAGTGGTATGTCTAGAAATTTGACTGAATTATTTTAGCCATGGAGCTGCAGAGATGTTGATAGGTATGTGGCCTGCATCCCTGACGCACAAAAATCTAAAAGGACACAGTAAAGTCATATCCATGAGTCCCAGTGTTTTTCTTTTTCTTCCTCATCATTTCAAGCTAACTGTAAATATTTTCAATAGTTTTCTTAGAAATGAATTCCACAGGATAGGCTACAAGGTAGGAGTTAGCTAGCTTTAGTTGTTTCCCCCAGATAAAAACCCTACAATCTATTAAGAACTTTAGTTGGGACCCATAAATTTTCCCGGGGACTCAGGCCCCTCCGATCAATCGGCTGGTCACGTCAAGCCCTAGCACTTATATGATTTTCCCAACCCTATTGCCCTTATGGCAAGCCCTACCCCTTTTTATCATATGGGTGCTAGAAGGTGGTGGCTGAGGGTCTACATGTCCTGGGAATGACGTTAAACTCTATCTGATGGTGAGGGTTCCAGTTTTGGAGGTTTGGGGAATGTGGAGCACCCCATTCATCACCATTGCTCCCTGGTCCACTCTGACCCGGAGTGGTAGTACCTGTTAGGGTCCCATCTATGGGTTAAATAGAAAAATGTATTTATAAAAAAATTGTATTATCCATTAAGAATTGATTTATTTCAAAACTTTATTGGCATTAAATGACCCACTGAGGTTGATATGCCGTAAAACAAAACAAACCAAACTGGGGACTCATTCAAAGCAAATATGTGCATCCCACGATGCACTAAAAGCATCACTGGAGCTGTCATTGATACAAATGGAATCATTTACTCTTGAAAGCCATGGCACATATCAGATTGATGTGAGCATGGATCTGTGCCCAGATTGTGGTGCAGGCATTGGCACGGTTCTATGGAAGGCCAGCTGTTGCTCATGTTGTAGGTTTTCCCCTACTCCACACCAATAATGTTCTCTGAAGAGAAGACTGATATAAATTGGCACCAATGTTACCAGAAAGTAGTGTGGTTGGCTGGTTGGATTTTACGGCATGTCAACTCTTGTTGGGTTATTTTATGCCAATGACATTTTGTATTATTCATTCTTTTTTTTTTATAAACTCAATTTTTTAAACATATTCTTTAAAATTCATTTTTTACCTATTTTCCCCATAGAAAATCCTGTAGTAATAAACTTTAAGTGTATGTGTGTGTATATCTCCAGGTCAGAGTGGACCTGGGAGTAATAGGGATGAAGGGGTACTCCACATTCCCCAGATTTCCAGAATACCATTAGATGCAGTTTACCATCATACTCCGGACACTAAGACCCTCAGCCACTGCCTTCTAGGACATATATGATAAAAATGGTTGGGGGATTTCCATAAGCGTAATAGGGTCGGGACAATCATATAGGCGCTAGGGCTTGACATGACTAGCTGATTGATTATAGGAAACCTCTCTGACTGCCCATCTGGCTTAAGTAAAGGCAAAAGTAGAGTGTTGCATGTCATGGTATGCTCAGCCACCAGGGTCCCAATCTTATGAATCATTGGTTGTCGCTCATGCCAACAAGTTCTCTGAAGGCTCCCGATGACAAAATGAAGGCTCCCGAGTTCAGTGAGAAGGTTCCCTAGTTTAACAAGAAACACCTGAAGAAGGCCGGAGGGCATATAAGCTGAAACGCTGTGTATATAACAATAAAGCTGAGGAGAACAGTAAAAAAAAAATCTAAATAATTTATATATATATATATATATATATATATATATACAACACACACACACACACACACACACACACTTGAAGTTTATTACTGCAGGATTTGAACTCACTATTTGGCAATAAACGATCTGGGAGACAAGCTTGCTAACCATTACACCACAGTGGGATGCATACCTTTTCCAAGGGTAGATATTTACCTAAGCCATTCGGTACCGGTAGGATGTGACACAGTCACAAGTATAGGGCATCCAGCGGGGATCAAACTCACTATAGAGTAATGATGGATCTGCGAGGCTAGCTTGTTAACCATTACACGATGATGGGACACACCTTTTATCCGACCTATTCACCATGTGTAGGATGTGACAAAAATCACAAGTATGGAGCTCTGCAAGGATTGAACTCTTTATTCAGTAGTAATAGACCTGGAGTGGTAGTACGTGTTAGGGTCTCGTCTATTGGTCAAATGGATCTGTTTAAAAATAAATTGTATTGTATTTAAAAATATCTGTTAAGAAACAACTACACAAAAAATGTAAATATATTTATGATTCCCTAACCTCTTTACATAAAATAACCCTAGAAGGTTTGACATGCCATTAAAATTAATCAATTATATTTTTATACTGGTATTATCTTCAGTTACATAGTCGGTAGAGCGTTCGGCTAGAAACCACAAGGTTCCTAGTTCAATACCAGCCCTCGCCAACTCAGCTTATGAGTAGCACAGGGATCTGTGCGGTAAACTAAGGAGCTGATGGTAGATGTGGCGCTCCACCTCAGATGCTAAAACAATCTCCCTGGTCTAGCGCTATTGAAAAGGGGATAGACTCCTCGCTGACTGGCTGATTCCGACTTTAGGCACCCTGTCGACTTTACTTACATATATATTAAGAACCGCGTGTGAAAAAAAAACCCAAGACTAATCAACTCTGCATTCAAAATAAAAAAAAAAAAATTTCAAACTTGATATCTGATGAAAAAGATTTTTAAAAGAAAAGATCAAAACAACCCTTATGTTATTTTCTGGAAGAATAATACGCCGTATCCATATTGAGTGCGCCAAAAGAAAAAAACACTGAAGATGTTTAATAAGTTTATTATATAAAAAGTGCTTCAATATGCTAAGTAGAGCATAATTCTTAAGGTCTGACATGCCGTCAGACACTATCTACCTAAGTTTCACCCGAATAGTTCTTTAGGCATAATTCTGAGCTCAGAATTTCCCAAGAACCATTTCAGTAAAACCCCAGGTTAGATAATTGTATCTGGACTCATGAGGATCCATATTTTATANAGAGAGAGATTAACCTCACCATCAGATAGAGTTTAAATCATTCCAAGGAACTTGTAGACCTGCAGCCACCGCCTTCTAGCACCATATGATAAAAGGGGTTGGGGCTTGCCATAAGGGTAATAGGGTTGGGAAATCACATAGGTGCTAGGGCTTGACGTGACCAGCCGATTGATCGGAGGGGGCCTCTCTGACCGCCCGTCTAGCCCAAGATAGGGCCAAAGTGGAGTATTGCAATTCATGAACTGCTCATCCACCTGGGCTCTATCCTTAAGCGCACCACGGGTCGCCACCACGGGCCAACAGGTGGCCCCATTGGGGGAGTCTTACCCTCTGCAGAGGTGCAGTCGGTGCATTCTAACGCCCAGCCGACAAGGCGTGTGCTAAAAGGTAACTGTTCCAAAAAATCAATTTGATTTAACAATCAAATCTTTTGATTATATGTTTAATCTATTATAATGGAGATTCAGTCTTAATTTGTCTGTAACCGAAACTATGTCACATTACCCAAAATTGTCAATACATAGAATAAAGAACAACGTATATTATATACACTCATATTCTGAATATGCCATCTTAGATGGGTTTCTTATTGTTCTTTTAAAACAAGTTTTAATGAATATATCAGTATTATATATAGTTTGTTTTATTTTAGTTATTTTGATATATATTTAAAGTTATCTAACATATATATATTTACCAACCCCTCCGCACGAGCAGAATGTGACACACGGTCAATTTCTTAGCGGAGTTTAACAGGTTTGAATTCAGAGTTTTCCTTCTCCTAGACTGGTTACCTAACCAAGGTTAAAGAGCCCAGTTGCCCTACTATTATCCATAGCTGGAAGGAGAGTAGGATTCATACCTTTCCAAGGGGTATTAGCGCTAAGTGAAATACAATTACCACATCCAGGATTTGAAATTGGGGCGACGAGTCCATTTCCCATGACTTTAATCATTACCACGCGCTTCCAATTATCTAACATAGAGTTTTACAAGAGGCGGGTATCTGCTGTAGATATCTTCACAATGATTGTTAATTTATTAAATGTAAACCCATGCACACATATAAAATATGCATAATTCCATCTTTTAGAAACAACATCTAAAACTGTCAATAGAGAAAAAAGCTTTACTTAATGAATTAAATCATTTTGAAAGGTTGACAAACAATTTGGCTCAAGTGTACGGATGAAAACCATAAGGATATAAGTTAGAATAAATCAGTACTATTTTACTTAACACTGTAGGACTTATATTCTGGGCTGAGTACTATTTTACTTAATACTGTAGGTCTTCTATTCTTGGTTGAACACTATTTTACAATAAAATATTGGCATTATATTCTGGGCTATTTAACTATACATTGTAGGCCTTATGTTCTGGGCTGAGCACTATTTTACAATAAACTATAGGCCTTATATTCTGGGCTGAGCACTATTTTACAATAAACTATAGGCCTTATATTGTGGGCTGAACATTATTTTACAATAAACTATAGGCCTTATATTCTGGGCTGAGCACTATTTTACAATAAACTATAGGCCTTATATTCTGGGCTACTATAAATTGTAGGCTTATGTTCTGGGCTGAGCACTATTTTACAATAAACTATAGGCCTTATATTCTGTGCTGAGCACTATTTTACAATAAACTATAGGCCTTATATTTGGGCTGAGCACTATTTTACAATAAACTAGGACTTATATTCTGGGTGAGCACTATTTTACAATAAACTATAGGCCTTATTTCTGGGCTGAGCACTATTTTACAATAAACTATAGGCTTATATTCTGGGCTGAGCACTATTTTTCAATAAACTATAGGCCTTGTATTCTGGGCTGAGCACTATTTTACAATAAACTTATATTCTGGGCTGAGCACTATTTTACAATAAACTATAGGCCTTATATTCTGGGCTGAGCATTTTTTCAATAAACTATAGCTTATATTCTGGGCTGAGCACTATTTACAATATGGCCTTATATTCTGGGCTGAGCACTATTTTACAATAAACTATCGGCCTTATATTCTGGCTGAGCAGTATTTTACAATAAACTATAGGCCTTATATTCTGGGCTGAGCATATTTTACAATAAACTATAGGCCTTATATTCTGGGCTGAGCACTATTTTACAATAAACTATAGGCCTTATATTTCTGGGCTGAGCACTATTTTTCAATAAACTATAGGCCTTATATTCTGGGCTGAGCACTATTTTTCAATAAACTATAGGCCTTTTATTCTGGGCTGAGCACTATTTTACAATAAACTATAGGCCTTATATTCTGGGTTGAGCACTATTTTACAATAAACTATAGGCCTTATATATCTAACTATACATTGTAGGCCTTTTATTCTGGACCGAGCACTATCTAACTATACACTATAGGTCTTTTATTCTGGGCTCAGCACTATTTTACTATACACTGTAGGCCTCGAGATCCGTGGACTGTGAAGTACTCCTTTATTGCCATTCCGATCTTCTGTATATTTATTACTCTCCAAAGATCTGGTGTATTTTGTCAATATTTCAGGGATTTGTATCAATGAAACACAATTTTTAATCTTTCTTTTAGCATATTTATTCTGCAATCTTCCATGCTCTCAAAATAGATTTTAACAACCTATCATTCCTAATTAGATGCAAAAGATGTGTGCGCTTGGAGATTCTTTTTTTGGATCAGGACATTTTAAGGGTTTCAAAAACAGATTCCTAAATTACGCTGTTATGATAATTCCGATTTTAGACTAATGATGGATGTTGTGTTTAATTTTAGCTGTGTCTAAACAAAAATTCAGATATTTATTTTGTATCTCCTCACATTATGCAGAATTTGACACAAGGAGCGTTCGGCTAGAAACCACAAGGTTCCTAGTTCGATACCGGCCCTCCCCAACTCAGCGTATGAGTAGCACAAAGAGCTGTGCGGTAAAGTAAGGAGCTGACGGTAGGGGTGGCGCTCCACCTCAGACGCAAGAACAATCTCCTTGGTCTAGCGCTAGTGAAAAGGGGATAAACTCTGTTGCTGGTTGGCTGATACTGACTTTAGGCCACCCCGACGGCTTTACTTAATTATCTACTGTGGGTTCTCCAAAAACAGAGCGAAGTTAAGCAGCAAAGAGCCTGTTCAATATTTAGATGAGTGACCATTTTAAGCAACATCAGGTACTGTAAAGCAACTGGATATCAAAATGACTTGGTTTGGCATTAAATGTCCCGAAAAGAGTTGATATGCCTTAAACAAAACAGCTAACGGACCAATCAAGAAGAGAGAACAAAAAGAATGCCCTAGTCACTCTTATGTATATAGTTACCCAACCTATCTTTCTGCCCTGTGGGCTGGGATTGTAGAATACGCCAAATGCACCTTTGCACAGGGGTAGAATCCCCGCAATGGGGCCACCTGTTGGCCGTTGGTGGCGACCCATGATGCTTAAGGATGAAACTCTGGTAGCCGAGCTAGAAGGCAGTGGCTGAGGGTCTTAGTGTCCTGGGTATGATGTTAAACTGCATCTAATGATGAAGTTTCAATTCAGGAGCTCTAGGGAGTGTGGTGTACCTCTTCATCACCATTACTCCCAGGTCCACTCTGAGTAATTTATATGTTAAATAGAAAAAATGAATTTTAAAAAAATAATTGAGTTTGATAAAAAGAATTTGAATATCATCAAGAATGAATAAAACAAAAAGTGTCTGGCATAAAATAACCCAACAAGGGTTGACATGCCGTAAAATCCAAAAAGATTGAATACCCATCAAGAATGAATAAAACAAAAAGTTTCTGGCATAAAATAACCCAACAAGGGTTGACATGCCGTAAAATCCAAAAAGATTGAATACCCATCAAGAATGAATAAAACAAAAACGTCTTTGGCATAAAATAACCCAACAAGGGTTTGACATGCGTAAAATCCAAAAAAGATTGAAATACCCATCAAGAATGAATAAAACAAAAAGTTTCTGGCATAAAATAACCAACAAGGGTTGACATGCCGTAAAATTCAAAAAGATTGAATACCCATCAAGAATGAATAAAAAAAACGTCTTTGGCATAAAATAACCCAACAAGGGTTGACATGCCGTAAAATCCAAAAAGATTGAATACCATCAAGAATGAATAAAACAAAAAGTGTCTGGCATAAAATAACCCAACAAGGGTTGACATGCCGTAAAATCCAAAAAGATTGAATACCCATCAAGAATGAATAAAACAAAAACGTCTTTGGCATAAAATAACCCAACAAGGGTTGACATGCCGTAAAATCCAACCAACCAACCTGAAAGAAGATACAAGTGAATAATAAACTGCAATGACTTTGCTTGAAAGTGAGATTAATTTGTCACAGAGCATTCATCACCGTATATGCTAATCTTGGAGGCGCGTGGTCTAATGGTTAGAGTCGTAGGAAATGGACACGTCGACCTGAGTTCAATTCCTGGCTGAAGCTGTTTGCATTTCACATAGTGCTAATACCCTTGGGAAAGTTATTTATTCAATTCTCCCTCCAGCTATGAGTAAATAGCAGGGCAGACTGGGCTCTTTAACCATAAGTAACCGGGTAATCTAGGTAACCAGTCAAGGAGATGGAAAACTCTGAATTCAAACCTGTTAAACTCTGCTTAAGAAATTGACCTTGTGTCGCATCCTGCTCGTGCGGAGGGGTTGGTAAATATATTCAAGCTACTCTTAAAAGCTACTAAAATCGAATTTGATATTAATTAAGCTGTGGTAAATATTATTTGTCTGAATTTTTGAGAGGAGACTTTATGATTTGTACTATTTAGATTTTTCAGACTGTTGTCCTCGTCTTTATTATATACACAACATTTCAGCCGATGTGCTCTCCTGCCTTCTTCAGGTGTTTCAAGTTGAACTCTGGAACCAGTTGGACACATGGCACAACAGATATAGGGGTTGAGTTAAGGGCTATTTTGAGGCAAATCTAACTCAGATTTTCATAAAGACATCAATATACATAAGTTAAATACTCATTGATAAACTTATGCAATTCCTAAGGGTATTGTGATGTAAGCAGTGACATAGTTTCAGTTACAGACAGACACTAAAACTCTATTATAATAAAATATATTCTCATTTTTAAGTTGTTCATTTTTATTATTTTTACTAGTACAAAATAAAAAAAAAACACCCTCCGGGCGATGTAAAAATAGATTTTTGAAACATATTGCCTGAGGGGTGGGGGTAAAAAATTCAATGTCAGTGAGTTTGTACCCTAAGTAAGTAAAATCACCAAATTCATTAAAGGACTAAAAAATAAAACAATTTGAAGAGTTTCTGGGAAGATGCAATTCCTGAATGGCTTGAGAGGCTGGAGGTGAATGCTGGTGCTCATATAGAATTTTAAATAAAACTCCATGTCATGTGTGTTCTTCTCAAATTCCAGCCCTGTTGGCTGGGGCTTTAGAACATGCCAACTGCACCTCTGCAGAGGGGTAAACTGCCCTCCTCCAATAGGGCCACCTGTTAGCCGTTGATGGCAACCCGTGATGCTTAAGGATGTAATCCTGGTGGTTGAGCACTTGCAACACTCCACTTTGGCTTATACTTAGACTTGACAGGCGGTCAGAGAGGCTCCTCCCCCGATCAATCAGCTGGTCATATCAAGCCCTAACACCTATATGATTGTCCCAACACTATTGCCCTTTTATCATGTGCTAGAAGGCGGTGGTTGAGGGTCTTCATGTTCTGAGTATAACACTAAACTCTATCTGATGGTGAGGTTCCAGTTTTGGAGGTCTGGGGAATGTGGAGCACCCCTTTATCACCATTGTTCCCAGATCTACTCTGACCCGGAATGGTAGTACCTGTTAAGGTCTCATCTATGGGTTAAATAGAAAAAATGTGTTTAAAACAAATTAGAGTACCCATCAAGAATGAATAAAACAAAAGCGTCTTCTGCATAAAATGACCCAATGTCAGTGAGTTTGTACCCTAAGTAAGTAAAATCACCAAATTCATTAAAGGACTAAAAAATAAAACAATTACTAGCATATGGCTCCCGTTTAGAACTTCTGATCTAGACAACTCTGTTTACTTAGAGTTATTCAGATAAGTCTCTCTCTCTCTCTTCTCTCTCTCTCTCTCTCTCTCCCCGACTCTCTCTCTCTCTCTCCCCGACTCTCTCTCTCTCTCTCTCTCTCTCTCCCGACTCTCTCTCTCTCTCTCTCCGACTCTCTCTCTCTCCTCTCTCTCTCTCTCCTCTCTCCTCTCTCTCTCCGACTCTCTCTCTCTCTCTCTCCCTCTCTCTCTCTCTTCTCTTTCTCTCTCTATCTCTCTCTCTCTCTCTCTGACTCTCTCTCTCTTCTCACCCTGACTCTCTCTCTCACCTCTCTCACCCCTCTCTCTCATTCATATAGTTGTTGCTCTTTTTTACAATTCTTACAATTTCATATTATCCTGATAAATTCTAAGATCTTTAAAATAGGGAGGAGTTATTTTTCAATCCCCCTGTAGAGATAGAATCTATTAACTAACACACTTCATTATTTTAATTTAACTTGCTCGTATATACATGCTGAATGTGTCTCTCCAGGGAACTTGATAAATGGACTTATTGAATTTTATCAATATCATTATTAATTCTTTTATTTTCAACAATAAAACTTGGCATTTGTTTTCAAATATTTTACAACATTATCAATTTGATAATTTGTTCTTGAGACCCTTCCTCTCGTTCCACGTGGATGGCGACCCGTGATGCTTAAGGATAGAACCAAGGTGGATGAGCAGTTAATGACTTGCAATACTCCACTTTGGCCCTTTCTTGAGCTAGACTGGAGGTCGGAGAGGCCCTCTCCGATCAATTGGCTGGTCCCGTCAAACCCTAACACTTATATGATTTTCCCAATGCCTCTTGCCCTTATGGCAAGCCCCAACCCCCTTTTATCATATGGGTGCTAGAAGGCGGTGACTGAGGGTCTACATGTCCTGGGAATGACGTTAAACTCTATCTGATGGTGAAGTTCCAGTTTTAGAGGTTTGGGGAATGTGGAGCACCCCTTCATCACCATTGCTCCCTGGTCCACTCTAACCCGGAGAGGTAGTACCTGTTAGGGTCCCATCTATGGGTTAAATAGAAAAACATGAGTTTATAAATAAAATTGTATTATGCATTAAGAATTGATTTATTTCAAAACTTTTGATATGCTGTAAAACAAACCAAACTAATTACCAATAGAAGTATTCGGCATAAAATAACCCCAGGGGGTTGACATGCTGTTCCTCTTCCATCCTCTCTCTCTCTCTATTTATTCATCTCCCTCTTTCTCTTTCAAGCTTTATCTTTTTGTTCCTCTCTTTCCCTTTCTCTCTCTCTCTCTCTCAAGCTCTTTCTGTCCCTCTGTTTTCCTCTTCCATTCTTTCTCTCACTCTCTCTATTTATCTCCCTTTTTCTCTTTCAAACTCTATCTTTCTGTTCCTCTCTTTCACTTTCTCTCTCTCTCTCTCTCTCATTTTCCAGCTCTTTCTGTTCCTCTTCCCCCCTGCCATCCACTCTCTCTCATTCTTTTTATCTCCCTCTTTCTCTTTCAAGCTCTATTTTTCTGCCCCCCCCTCTCTCTTTCTAGCTCTTTCTGTTCCTCTCTTTCACTCCTTCATTCTCACCTCCCTCTCTCTTTCTCTCTACTTTCAAGCTCTGTTTTTCTGTTCCTCTCTCTTCCTCTTCCCCCCTCTCTCTCTCTCTGTTGTTATTGCAACTCTCTCTCTCTCTCTCTCTTCTCTCTCATTGTTATTGCTACACACACACACACACACACTCTCTCTCTCTCTCTCTCTCACTCTGTCTCTCAAGTTCTGTTTTTCTATTCCTCTTTTTTCCTCTAGAACCCTGTGCTACTCATACACTGAGTTGGCGAGGACCTGTATCGAACCAGGAACTTTGTGATTCCTAGCTGGATGCTCTACAGACTGAACTAAACCGATTTGTTATTAATTTTTTTTTTTAATTAAAATAATAATTCCAAAGAGATAATTTATATTTTCCTAATTTTTTAGGGTCACATATTGAATAATTTGCCTAGTGTTGCCAATTTTAACAATTCATGATTCTAATTAATTTTTATCGGCTAATTTTGTTTTGGCAGACCTCATTTTACAATCATAAAAGAAACATTGAAATATAGAAATGAATAAACAATTAAAATATACTTGTTTAAAAGGTGGACTTTTTTTTAAGCGTCCCACCCCCTAGAAAAAAAGAAAAAACAAAAAAACTCTTTTGGTGATACAGGACATTCATCATTTCATTGAATTTAATGAAAGACACTTGAGAGGGTTGGGCTTCTTTTTTTTCTTTTTTTTTTTGTTGTTTCTTTTTTTTTTTTTTTTATATCTAAGATTTTTTTCTTCGTTAGATCTACAGCATTTTAATAATTTTTTACTCATATCGTCCTTCCACCTCTTACGGATCGCTCATGTGTCTGTAAGCCTTACTATATGTAAAAATGGAAATAAGAAAAAACAAAATCAAATGATTTGTTTGTTTGTTTTACGGCATATCAACCTCAGTGGGTCATTTAATGCCGATAAAGTTTTGAAATAAATCAATTCTTAAATGATAATACAATTTTTTTATAAATACATTTTTCTATTTAACCCATAGATGGGACCCTAACAGGTACTACCACTCCGGGTCAGGGAGCAATGGTGATGAAGGGGTGCTCCACATTCCCCAAACCTCCAAAACTGGAACCTCACCATCAGATAGAGTTTAACGTCATTCCCAGGACATGTAGACCCGCAGCCACCGCCTTCTATCACCTATATGATAAAAAGGGTTTGGGGCTTGCCATAAGGGAAAATCAAATGAAAAAGGTTTGACTCCCAGGTCCACTCTGACCCGGAGTGGTAGTACTTGTTAGGGTCTAATCTATGGGTTAAATAGAACAAAAAAATGTGAATACTCATCAAGAATGAATAAAACATAATTCCCTTGCCTATCACTCATGAAAAGAGGATAGACTCCCTCACTGTCTGGTTTATACTAACAATAGGGCACTTGACTAACTTTTTTTTATAAGTAAAGTGAGGGAACCTATCCCCTTTTCACTAGCGCTAGACCAAGGATATTGTTTTTGCATCTGAGGTGGAGCACCACACCTACCATCAGCTCCTTACTTTACCGCACAGAACCATGTGCTACTCATACACTGAGTTGGCGAGGGCTGGTAAAGAACCAGGAACCTTGTGGTTCCTAGTGGAATGCTCTACCGACTGAGCTAAGAATGAATAAAACAAAATATCTTTGTCATAAAATAACCCAACAAGGGTTGTTTATTATCATCATCATCTTCATCACCAAGTTTCGCGTTTTCTAATGACTCTCACGGACAGCATAGATATCCATGACTCCCTCTCACCAACTGTCTCTGTGGTCATCACTACTGGATAAATGGTAGGCCAGTTTAACTTTTTAACCTTGATATGGTAACTGGTTTAGGAAAAGCTGGTAAAACTCTGCTTAAAAATTGACCTTGTGTCACATCCTGTTCGTGCTGAGGGGTTAGGAGTCTATTTTTGAATTTGAAATCTGTCTTCTTCTTTCAAAAACTGTTACACTAAGAAGAAATGATCGCATGACTTGTACGCTTTTTGGAACATCAATGTTTTCGTTTTAAATTCAAATTATTTTCTGCTTCTCTCTCGATGAGTCCGGATTAAAAACAAGCTCTGAAGATGATTTTTATAAATCGAAATATTGTTCAATATTAGCTATGAATATGATATAAAAATATTTTCATTTTAACAGCATATTGTGTTGTTTTCATATCCTTTATATATATATATATATATATATATATATATGTAATAGATTGACCGACAAAGCAAAAGACTCTCACAGTCTTCTTATTCTCTGTGATAAATTTATTTTTCCTCAAATTAACAAAAGACCTGATGAAGATCTATTGAAACAGATCAAAACACTGCAGCGTTGGCGAAATAAACATCACTCGTTTTATGAACTTGTATTTTTTCAATTTTTCACTATATTACATACTGTCGGATTCACTTCCATTTTCTCTTCACACATACACACACACACACACACACACACACATATTATATATATATATATATATATATATATATATATATATACTTAAAAGTTTTATCATTATGGGATTTAGAATATTGATATAGCAATTCTTACAAATGGGATAATAATGGTTTCATTTTTATTTTTTTAAACTTGAAAAAAAAATCAAAATACTGATTTATGTCATTGGGATTTTTTGGGACTGTTGTCCTCATCTTTATTGGGAGACTTCACATCATAATTGGGAGCCTTCACAAAACTTTGAACTAAACCATTTATTCAATCCACCCGGGGTAGATTGTTCTCATTCCGCTAACCATGAGTGGATACAAGTGTTAAGCAATGTTAAGTATTTTATGTTATCATCGCCTGTAGACAGGATTGAACTTGCAACATACAAATGATTGTCTCTTAGAACTGTAAAAATACAAATTATCAAGCCTCATCTCAAAACCGCCCCATCAGCTGCGGCAGAAGAATACACTGACTGCACCTCTGCAGAGGGGTAAAATTCCCCCAATGTCACCACCTGTTGGCTATGGGTGGTGACACAAGGATGGATTCTTGGTGGTTGAGCAGTCCATGACATGCAACACTCTACTTTGTCCCTTACTTAGGTTAAACGGGTGGGCGGAGAAGGCCCCCTTCAATCAATCGGTTGGTCATGTCAAGCCCTAGCACCTACATGATTGTCCCAACCCTTTTGCCCTTATTGCAAACACCCAACCCTTTTTATCATGCATATGCTAAAAGGTGGTGGCTGAGGGTCTTAGTGTCCTGGGTATGATGGTAAACTGCATCTAATGGTGAAGTTTCAGCTTTGGAGCTCTGGAGAGTGTGAAGTACCCCTTCATCGCCATTACTCCCAGGTCCACTCTGACCCGGAGTAGTAATACCTGTTAGGGTTCAATCTATGGGTTGAATAGAAAAACATGAGTTTTTAAAAAAAGTTGAGTTTACAAAAAAAATTGAATACCCATTAAGAATGAATAAAACAAAATGTTTTTAGCATAAAATAATTCAACAAGGGTTGACATGCCATAAAATCCACTAAACCAAACCATACAAATAGTACAAAATGCTGAGTCATAGTGTAAAAAATGGCTAAACTTGCAAATCGGTCGGAAAATTAAAACATATTACAGGGTGACCCAGAAAAAAACAGAACCCAAATTATTTATTTTCCCATTAAACTAACCCTAAACCCCAACCCTTGTTGGACTTAAACTTAAAAAAAAAAGAAGAAATTAAAATTCACATAGCGCTAATACCCTTTGGAAAGGTATGAATCCAACTATTCTCTCTCCAGTTATGGGCAAATAAGGGCTGAACTTGCAAATCGGTCAGAAAATTAAAACATATTACAGGGTGACCAAGAAAAAACAGAACCCAAATTATTTATTCAATTTCTCATTAAACTAACCCTAAACCCTAACCCTAAACCTAAACCCCCGTAGTTAAAATTAATAGTTTTATTACAAAATTTGTGGGTTCTGTTTTTTCTGGGTCACCCTAATTTTCTGACCGATTTGCAAGTTTAACCAAAAAAATTAATATTAATTCATGAATTTTAATAAGATTGAAATGTAAAACCAAAGGTAGATTTGATAGAAGCTTTATTTTTAAAAATATATTTAGGGGGGGAGAAAATGAATTAAAGAAATAACATTTTTAGAAAATGGTGATTATAAATTTATATATCTGAGTTTTTTTGTTTTTTTTTCACAAACTTTTGTAAGATTTTAAAATCTGCTTTAGTTAAAAAAATAAAATCTGCTTTGACGAAACCTTTATTAATGAAATAAATAAATACATAAGGAGAGGTGAACGGACAAAGATTTAAGAGCTTACCTATGTAAATCCGCTATAAGTAATACTGTTAATTTGAATCCTAAATCCTTCTGATTATGTCTTATATTTTATTTTATTTATTGTAAATTGCCCTTTCTCTCTTCCTTTTGTATTGTTCCTGAATTATTAAGTGTCAAATCTGGGACAATAGGTAATTAATTGTCATAGTCTCAATTTGTATCTACAGTCACATTATATGAACAGAGGGTGGGGCGGAAAGGGGTGTTTCTTTTATATCTACTTACTATACGCTTTCAGGTGTACATATGTCAAGTGTACAGCTGCCTTTCTTTTTTTTTTTACTAAGCAAATAATAAGTAATTAATTAAGTAAGTAAGTAAGAGCATCATGTTTTTCTGTCATTTTTCGTTCGGGATTATATTATCATTACTGCAGGATGAAAAGAAAGAAAGAAAAAAAAGAAAGAAAGAAAGAAAGAAAAGATCCATTTATATAATAATTGTGAATAAAAAGTAATCCATAGTAAAACCTTCTCAAAAATAAAAATCCCTTCAATCCACATTGAATTTTTTAAAAAGCATAAATGGGTTTTCTAAATGGGGTTTTATGAGTTTTATGTAATTCGCTATATTTATCCAATAAGTAATTGTCTACATGTCTATTGTATTGAAATAGTAACCCGATGAATATAATTACGTCCAGATTAAATTCTTATTTTACATTTGAATAGTGTTTTAAATATTGAAATACTAGTTGAGGTACCTAACCTTGGTTGGGGAAAAAGACGAAATATCTTGATGTCTAGTTCAGCTAGATTTTATGGATACAAATTTAAGTTTTAAAAATAAAGAAAAAATACTTATTTTATTTTTGAATAGTGTTTGAATATTGAAATACTAGTCAAGGTACCTAACCTTGGTAGGGGAAAAAGATGAAATAACTTGATGTATAATTTAGCTAGATTTTATGGCTAATGAAATATGAACATGACATGAACACACAAACAAGTTTTAAACATGAAGAATATAAAAATGAAGAACAATTTTTTTATTTTTTATTTTTCATTTGAGTAGTGTTTTAATATCAAATTACTAGTAGAGGTACCTGACATTGATTGGGTAAAAATATCAAATATTTTGATGGAATAATTCAGATTTTTAGTTTAGCTAAATTGTATGCATACAAGAACATGAACATCAATTAAACATACAAGTTTTAAACATAAAGAATATAAAATGAAAACACACACACACACACACACACATTTATATATATATATATATATATATATATATATATATATATATAGCGGTCCAAAAACATAACAGCAAGAAATGTCTTCGCATAAACACCAGAAGATCTATTAGCAACCTGATGATGGTGAAATAACCTGAAACCTGGGTAGTTGGTTATGGAAAACAATTATATTTTAAAAATTCAACAAATAGATAAATATATATATTTATATATTTATATATATATATATTTACTAACCTCTCAGCATGAGCTGGATATGACACAAGGTCAATTTCTTAAATGGAGTTTTAGCATATTTTGAATTGCCTAACCAAAGTTAAGGAGTCTAGTCTGCCCTATTTACCCGTAGTGGGAGAGAGAATAGTTAGATTCATACCTTTCCCAAGGGTATTAGTGCTATGTGAAATGCAATAAAAACATATATAAAATGAAGAATAAATTCTTATCTTACATTTGAATAGTATTTTAATATTGAAATACTAGTAGAGGTACCTAACCTTGGTTAGGGAAAAATATGAAATATTTTGATATATTTTTAACTAGATTTTATGGATACAGAAATATGAAAATTTTTTTTTTAAATTTTAAAGTTTTAAACATAAAGAATATAAAGTAAAAACATTTATAAATTAAAGAACAAATTCTTATCTTATATTTGAATAGTGTCTAAATATTGAAATACTAGTCGAGGTACCGGACATTGATTGGGTGAAAAGATGAAATATTTTAAAACTTGGTTGGGAAAAAAAGATTTAGTGTTTTGATGGAATAATTCTAATATATAATTTTGTGAGATTTTATGGATGGAGAAATATTGGCAAGACATGAATAAATGGATACCTTGGTGAAGATATAAATTTATTCCAGTATTTCTTTGCCTCTTCAGGGAAACGGAAAGATCATACCAGCGAGACTTTTAAACTAATCAAGTCATTCTATAATTTAATAAAGTTATACAGCTTATTCAACTACGGTATCCGCCCTGTCGGCTGGGGCATTAGAATGCATCGACTGCACCTCTGCAGAGGGGTAAGACTCCCCCAATGGGGCCACCTGTTGGCCGTGGGTGGCGACCCATGATGCTTAAGGATAGAACCCAGGTGGCTGAGCAGTCCATGACTTGCAATATTCCACCTTAGGCTTTTCTTGGGCTAGACGGGCAGGCGGAGAAGGCCCCCTCCGATCAATCGGCTGGTCATGTCAAGCCCTAGCATCTATATGATTTTCCCAACCCTATTGCCCTTATGGCAAACCCCAACCCCTTTTTATCATATGGGTGCTAGAAGGCAGTGGTTGCGTGTCTACATGTCCTGGGAATGACGTTAAACTCTATCTGATGGTGAGGTTCCAGTTCTGGAGGTTTGGGGAATGTGGAGCACCCCTTCATCACCATTGTTCCCTGGTCCACTCTGACCCGGAGTGGTAGTACCTGTTAGGATCCCATCTATGGGTTAAATAGAAAAATGTATTTATAAAAAAATTGTATTATCCATTAAGAATTGATTTATTTCAAAACTTTATCGACATTAAATGACCCACTGAGGTTGATATGCCGTAAAACAAAACAAACCAAACCAATCGACTACAATATATGGAAATTTAATAGATTACAATGGAGTTATCAGAATAATAATTGATTAGAATAATTTTATTTATTTATCTGTAATAAAAATTACGTCACTGCTTACGTCACATTACCCAAAATTGTCATAACATAGAATAAATACACTCAAAATTTGAACATGCAACATTAGACAGTCCTCATTGTTTTTTAAAACAAGTTTTAATAAATACATGACTGGTATTATATATCTATATATAGTTTGTTTTATTTTAATACATATTTAAAGTTTACATTTCAAATTGTTTTATTTTTTAATCCTTTAATGAATTTGATGATCTTACTTACTTAGGGTACAAACTCGCTGACATTGAATGTTTTACTCCCACCCCTCAGGCAATATGTTTCAAAAATCTATTTTTACATCGCCCGGAGGGTGTTTTTTTATTATTTTGTACTAGTCTAGATAATGAATTAAAATAATCTATAACAAATTATTTCATTTTTAAAAAAAATGTTATGTCCTGATGTCATTGTTTCTATTAACTTTAATATTTAACTTAACTAATCAATTAATACTATAATTTAATAAAGATATACTGGTTATTTAACTGTGGCATATGGATATTTAATAGATTGTAATGGAGTTAGTATTATCTGCGTTATTCGGACTATTGTCCCCATCCTCATTGTTATTTGTACAACGTTTCGGCCGATATACCCTCCGGCCTTCTTCAGGTATTTCTTGTCGGACTCGGGAACCTTCTCGGACTCGGGAACCTTCTTTTCGAACTCGGGAACTTTCTTGTCGTATTCGGGAGCCATCACGGAACTTTGAACCTAACCCTTTATTTAGTCCAGCTATGGTTAGCGGAATGAGAACAGGATACCCCCGTGGACTAAATAAATAAATAGGAGGGTATATCGGCCGAAACGTTGTACAAATAACAATGAAGATGGGGACAATAGTCCGAATAACGCAGATAATACTAATCTTCGAGCCTCATCTCAAACATTCAGAGAAATGTAATGGAGTTATCAGAATAATAATTGATTAGAATAATTTTATTTATTTTGTTATCAAAAAGAACTACAATGGTTAAATTACAAAAATACTAATAGTACTGAGAACTCACTTGGTTATATCATTTTAGGAATGAATAAAGCCGTCTCCTTTAGAGGTACCAAATTCTTTTTAGAATATCATAATTTCTTAAGGGGACCCTCCCCCATTTTCGGCATACATATCCAGTACCAAAACTTTGACCCCCTCCCCCCCCCACCGTCTCAGGTAGAAAGCTATGATTTTGGATGCTGATTTTCAGGGTGGGTAAACTCTGGGTAATTTATGAGGAAGTGCTTCCCGGTCTCCTACCTCAAAAATTGCTACCCGGTGACTATCAAAATAACAACCCCAGCTCGTCGTAATTCTTGTTTATTTATCGTAATTTGTCGTAATTCTTGTTTAGATATGAAGATGGATATATAGTTTGGAATAGACTGAGATAGATAGATAAACAAACAAAATAATATAGATAGATACGAACAAATGGAGATAGATAGATATTTTCGACAAGTAAATGTATTTGGGGGGGGGCTTCTTTTTTTGTCGTAATTCTTGTTTATTTAAACTAAAAACAAGACATTAAACAAACATGAATTTAAAAAAATCTTAGTATTTAAAGTAATATAGATAAATATGAACAAATTGGGATAGATAGATAGATATGAAGATGGATAGTTTTGAGTAGACTGAGCCGGGTCGTTATTTCTTATTAGTCACCGGATAGCAATTTTTGAGGCAGGAGACTGGGACGCACTTCCTCATAAATTACCAAACTCTGTACACTTGGAATCTTCCAGCCTTCATTTCTCTGTGTTATATCAAACTAAACTCAATATTCCCCCCCCCCCAATACCACCCACCAGGCCGGTTTGGCTCAGTCGGTAGTGCACTTACCTAGGAATCGTAAGGTTCTGGGTTCGAGACAGGTCCCCGACAACTCGGTGTATGAGTAGCACAGATTGGGTAATCTGAGCTGATGGTAGGTGTGGCGCTCCACTTCAGCAAAAAAATTATCTCCCTGGTCTAGCGCTAGTGAAAAGGGAATAGACTCCTTCGTTGATTGCTGATACCGACATGTTTAATAAAATATCAAATCTGAGAATCAATTTGAATATGAATATCTAAATTTCCGTTTGAGTTATTTCCCCTTGACCTCACCTGGTACAATATCATGTATAGTGCTTGACAGCCTTAAAAAGTAACCCCTTAAATATATATATATATATATATATATATGTATGTATGTATAACACTAATGGCTAGTTTTGTCTCTTTTTTTCTTTCCATAATTATATTGAATATTATTCAGAACTAACATTACATATCAACAATGCCCTGATGATAGTTTAATATATAAACCGAAACATTTCAACATTGGCTAATACATCTAGCTATAATAAAATCATCCTCTGAATACCCTGTTTTTTCATATTTTTTATATATTTGCATATGGTAGGATTTATTTCTATTTCCCTGATTGATATATATATATATATATATATATATATATATATATTTGCAATTCTTGATTAAAGTTGATTCAGGGGGATGGTTCAACTTTTCTTTTTTTTTCAATTGCGATGATAAGTTTATTATAGAAAATATCTGTATATAACTAAAGTCCGGGAAAAACAGCACACTGTAGCACGATTTTTATTAGAGCAATACGCTTGAAAAATGCTCTTAGAGCAATTTTCAGTTCAATTTCCAACTGAATGATAGAATATATATATATATTGATTTTAGTCCGAAGCATGAGTAATGAGTGAAATAAATAAGAAACTAAGTTGGATGTTATGGATTATACATTGAGCTCTCTTAGGGATTTATAAAAATCCTTGTATGAATCTATAAGTTTGCACCTACAATAGCATACAGTATGGGTGTACAGAGAGATTTCGATGATCCTAAATAGAATCATCCCTTACTTACCAGTCATTTGGATTATCTTACACACACACACACACACACACACACACACATACATATATATATAGTCTGTGTACATATAGAACATAGTTTTTTGGGGTTTTTTTTTAGGGAGGGGGGGTTGATCATTCAAATTCCTGAAATCAAAGTGTCCTGGGTATGACGTTAAACTGCATCTAATGGTGAGGTTCTAATTCTGGAGCACTTGGAGTATCGCCATTACTCCCATGTCCACCCTGGGTATGATGATAAACTGCATCTAATGGTGAGATTCTAATTCTGGAGCACTTTGGTGCGTGGAGTATCGCCATTACTCCCAGGTCCAACCTGACCCGGAGTGATAGTACCTGTTAAGGTCCCATCGATTTGGACTGTCTCATTTTTAACCAGAGGTTGTTGCAGGATGATAACGGACAGAAGATTGAGGAACAACCGTATTATAGACAATCATTAGTAACTATTCTTACAGACCGTGACACCATTGAGATCTATTTTGTGTTTTACTCAATAAATTTTTTACCGCTAGTTGGATGATTGAATGGAGCTCATTGAAATATTTCTTTTGCAAATAAAACATCTCCCCCCCCCTCCACGTGTCAAAGCTATATTTTGTCCTGGGTATGATTTTAAACTGTATCTAATGGTAAAATTTCAATTCGGGAGCTCTGGGGAGTTTGGAGCATGCCTTCATCACTATTACTCCCAGGCCCACTCTGACCCGGAGTGGTAGTACCTGTTAGGATCTCATTTATGAGTTAAATAGAGTTGAAAAAAAAAATAGTTTAAAAAGAAGTTAAAAACCAAAAAATTTGAATACCATGTTAGGTTTAAAGCTAGTAGTTTGGTTTGGTTTGTTTAATTAAATATCAACTTTCATGGGTTATTTAATGCCAAATACATCCTTTTAGAAGAACAGTAGTGGTATTATTTAACCCATAGTCAGAGGGATGAGTTGGTTTTATAATAATGATAATAATAAAATTTATTGTGTACAGTGCTCAGGTGTACCACAACTCATCAAAGTCTCATGTCTAGTACCTTGAATAATGTATTAGTGTCAGGAACATGAATAGCATACAGTAATAATATACATGTATGTGTACAGTGCTCAGGTGTACCACAACTCATCAAAGTCTCATGTCTAGTACACAGAATAATGTATTAGTGTCAGGAACATGAATAGCATACAGTAATAATATACATGTATATGTACAGTGCTCAGGTGTACCACAACTCATCAAAGTCTCATGTCTAGTACATAGAATAATGTATTAGTGTCAGGAACATGAATAGCATACAGTAATAATATACATGTATGTGTACAGTGCTCAGGTGCACCACAACTCATCAAAGTCTCATGTCAAGTACACAGAATAATGTATTAGTGTCAGGAACATGAATAGCATACAGTAATAATATACATGTATGTGTACAGTGCTCAGGTGCACCACAACTCATCAAAGTCTCATGTCTAGTACACAGAATAATGTACTAGTGTCAGGAACATGAATAGTGTACAGTAATAATATACATGTATGTGTACAGTGCTCAGGTGCACCACAACTCATCAAAGTCTCATGTCTAGTACATAGAATAATGTATTAGTGTCAGGAACATGAATAGTGTACAGTAATAATATACATGTATGTGTGCACATGTGTGTGGATGGGGGTATCAGGTATAGTGTTGGCAAATTACAGGAAGCATGAAGACTTTGAAAGATGCAGTGTTTTGGCAGCCTACAATGGATGCAAGCAGCTTATTCCATGCCTCAGCAACTCTGAGTGTGAAAAAATGTTTCCGAAAGTCATGTGAGCTATGCTGTTTTCTGACTTTGTAGGCATGCCCACGTATGTTATGTGAGTCATTTTTTCTATAATTTCACTCACCACAATAAATCTTTGAAACAAGTCGATATAGATTTCACTAATTTTCTCATTTAGATTTTCTTTTTGTAAGTAAAATTGGATTATTTCTATTTTTCAGCTTTTGATCTCAAAGTGAAAGTGTCGCACAAGGTCAATTTGAATTCAGAGTTTTCCTTCTCCTAGACCAGTTGCCTAACCAAGGTTAAAGAGCCCAATCTGCTCTACTATTTACTCATAGCTGGTTGGTTGGTTGGATATTACGGCATGTCAACCTTTGTTTGGTTATTTTATGCCGAAGAACTTTTGGACTATAGGAAATACAAACAGCTGTGTCCAGGATTTGAACTCATCTTGCTGTTATCCATAGTTGAAGGGAGAGTATGTGGATGCGTACTTTTATAACTTGTATTAGTCCAAAAGTGAACGTCATAGAATGCCTGAAGTTTGACTGGGATTAAGTAGGAGGCTCATAGTGTAATGGTTACTGTTGTACAAAATGGTACACGGCAAGATGAGTTCAAATCCTGGACACAGCTGTTTGTATTTCCTATAGTGCTAATACCCTTGGGAAAGGTACAAATCCAATTATTCTCCCTCCTGCTATGGGTAAATAGTAGGACAGACTGGGCTCTTTAAACTTGGAATGGCAACCGGTCTAGGAGAAAGAACTGAATTCAAATCAAATCCTAGTTGTAATTCAAGCCCTAGCACCTATATGATTTTCCCAACCCTATTGCCCTTATGGCAAGCCCCAACCCCTTTTTATCATATGGGTGCTAGAAGGCAGTGGCTGCGGGTCTACATGTCCTGGGAATGACGTTAAACTCTATCTGATGGTGAGGTTCCAGATTTGGAGAATGTGGAGCACCCCTTCATCACCATTGCTCCCTGGTTCACTCTGACCCGGAGTGGTAGTACCTGTTAGGGTCCCATCTATGGGTTAAATAGAAAAATGTATTTATAAAAAAATTGTATTATCCATTAAAAATTGATTTATTTCAAATCTTTATTGGCATTAAATGACCCACTGAGGTTGATATGCCGTAAAACAAAACAAACCAAAAACCTAGTTGTAATTCCATGACATGCAACACTCCATTTTGGCTCTTAATTGGGCTAGACGGACAGTCAGAGAGGCTCCCTTTGATCAATCGGCTGGTCACGCCAAGCCCTAGCACCTATGTCCTGACCCCTTACGGGAACCCCCCCAAACCTTTTATCAAATATGTGCTAGAAGGCAGTGGCTGAAGGTCTTTAGTGATCTGGGTATGACATTACTCTATCTGATGGTGAACTTCCAATTCTGGAGCTCTGGGGAATGTAGACTACCCATTCATCACCATTACTCCCTGTACCACTCTGGGTCAGAGTGGTAATACCTGTTAGGGTCCCATCTCTGGTTAAATAGGAAAAATGTGTTTAAAAAAATTAATTACCCATCAAGAATGAATAAAACAAAAGTTCTTCAGCATAAAATAACCAAACAAAGGTTGACATGCCGTAATATCCAACCAACCAATCGGCTATGAGTAAATAGTAGAGCAGACTGGGCTCTTTAACCTTGGTTAAGCAACCAGTCTAGGAGAAAGAAAACTCTGAATTCTAACCAAAGGGGCTCGTTTCTTGTTAGACAAAAACTACTTTGAGCTGTAACTCCCCCATCCTATCCTAGATGTAACCACTACGCCACAGGAACTTCCCCTCAAAGGTAATGGTATATCTAGAAATTTGACTGAATTATTTTAGCCATGGAGCTGCAGAGATGCTGATAGGTATGTGTCCTGCATCCCTGACGCACAAAAATCTAAAAGGACACAGTAAAGTCATATCCATGAGTCCCAGTGTTTTTCTTTTTTCTTCCCTCATCATTTCAAGCTAACTGTAAATACTTTTCAACAGTTTCTTAGAAATGAATTCCACAGGATAGGCTACAAGGTAGGAGTTAGCTAGCTTTAGTTGTTTCCCCCAGATAATAAATAAAAACCCTACAATCTATTAAGAAACTTTAGTTGGGACCCATAAATTTTCCCGGGGACTCAGGCCCCCTCCGATTAATCGGCTGGTCACATCAAGCCCTAGCACTTATATGATTTTCCCAACCCTATTGCCCTTATGGCAAGCCCTACCCCTTTTTATCATATGGATGCTAGAAGGCAGTGACTGCGGGTCTACATGTCCTGGGAATGACGTTAAACTCTATCTGATGGTGAGGTTCCAGTTTTGGAGGTTTGGGGAATGTGGAGCACCCCTTCATCACCATTGCTCCCTGGTCCACTCTGACCCGGAGTGGTAGTACCTGTTAGGGTCCCATCTATGGGTTAAATAGAAAAATGTATTTATGAAAAAATTGTATTATCCATTAAGAATTGATTTATTTCAAAACTTTATTGGCATTAAATGACCCACTGAGGTTGATATGCCGTAAAATAAAACAAACCAAACCGGGGACTCATTCAAAGCAAATATGTGCATCCCACGACGCACTAAAAGCATCACTGGAGTTGTCATTGATGCAGATGGAATCATTTACTCTTGAAAGCCATGGCACATATCAGATTGGTGCGAGCATGGATCTGTGCCCAGATTGTGGTGCAGGCATTGGCACGGTTCTATGGAAGGCCAGCTGTTGCTCATGTTGTAGGTTTTCCCCTACTCCACACCAATAATGTTCTCTGAAGGGAAGACTGATATAAATTGGCACCAATGTTACCAGAAAGTAGTGTGGTTGGCTGGTTGGATTTTACGGCATGTCAACTCTTGTTGGGTTATTTTATGCCAATGACATTTTGTATTATTCATTCTTTTTTTTTTTTATAAACTCAATTTTTTAAACATATTCTTTAAAATTCATTTTTTACCTATTTTCCCCATAGAAAATCCTGTAGTAATAAACTTCAAGTGTATGTGTGTGTATATCTCCAGGTCAGAGTGGACCTGGGAGTAATAGGGATGAAGAGGTACTCCATATTTCCCAGATTTCCTTTTGCGATTTCGATTCGTGGGGACATTTTTTCCATTTGCACTGTCAAAATCCGGTTAATTGTTTACAGACGATTTTTAGATTTTTTTAAAAATTATATAAAACTAACCCCTAACCCTAACCAACAGCCAGATTTTTACAGTGTAAACGAGAAAAGTGTCCCCATGAGTCGAGATCGCGGAAGGGGTACCTTAAGGTCATATGGCCCGGCTGTTGTTCTCATCTTTATTGTTATATACACTATGTTTCAGCCAATGTGCCATCCTGCCTTCTTCAGGTATTTCTTGTCCAATTGGACACATGGCCTAGTGGATAAGGTAGTTAGGTTATGACAGTTCTAAGTGATAGATATCTCTGGATCCCAAGTTCAATCCTGAGTAGAGGCAGTAACTTGTCAAACTTGGGAGCTTTCATGTCATAATCAGTAGCCTTCATGGAACTTTCAACCAAACCATTTATTTAATCCTTTGGGGTAGATTGTGTAACGTAGTGATATATAGTCACAGTACCAAAACGGATATATGTAACGTTCTAATAGCGATATATGTTGTATAGCGGGTCTTGTCAACGTGCCTCCAAATTCACAGCACTGAAAAGGTATTTGGTACCGCCGCAGTCATCTTGTCGATAAAAAGGTACAACGCGAGAAATATATCTTCACAAGCTGCCAGGTACAAGTTTTAAGCTATGTTAAGAATTCTATGTTATTTTCGCTCATAGTCAGGATTGAACCTGCAACCTACAGATGATTTTCACTTTATTTACTGAACCCTTATATCCGTTGCACTATGTGTCCAACTAGACAATTTACCCCAATGGATTAGATAAAAGGTTTAATCAAAGTTCTCGAAAGACTCCCAATTACAAAATGAAGGCTCCCGAATTCAGTGAGAAGGTTCCCTAGTTTAACAAGAAACACCTGAAGAAGGCCGGAGGGCATATAAGCCGAAACGCTGTGTATATAACAATAAAGCTGAGGAGAACAGTAAAAAAAATCTAAATAATATATATATATATATAAATTATTTAGATTTTAGATCCCTGAATTTTCGCTCTCCTTTATTTATTTATTTAAAAAAAAAAAAAAAAAAAAAATTCATCTGAACACCGCGTGCATTAACACCAATGCAAGTTTGTTTGATTATAATGTTTTTTAAATACAAATTTAATGTCATGACATTACATCACGTGAATACAATCCACGTCACATAAACGTTAAACAAGCCACAGTTTAAAAAAACAATTTTTAGCTTTACATTTCCCATCGCGTGAAAAACGCTTCATATAAACGCTAAAAAAATTTGATTTTTAACATCTCAACCATTTCACGACTGGTTTTTGACATCTCAACCATTGATCTCATCTGATGATTGGATTACCAAGAAACTTTAGGTTATGAGTGTGAAATCATAATATCACCATTAATTATATATATATATTAGGAGGTTGATTTAGAAGGCCATCACAATGCAGTTTGGAATAAATAAAAAATAATAATACGGTAACAATGGTGTTGTGTGTTGACCTGTATTTTTTATTATTTCTTGAATTTTCGAGGTAATACCTCTTTATCAAAAGAATTGAACTGAAGCAGTACAGCTATGGCATTTCTTCCTAAATGAATTTTTTTTTCGAAAATTCAAGAAATAATAAAAAATACAGGTCAACACACAACACCATTGTTACCGTATTATTATTTTTTATTTATTCCAAACTGCATTGTGATAGCCTTCTAAATCAACCTCCTAACCAATACATACACAATGCTTCAAGCAAATTATGAAACTCTCTTATATATATATATACACACACACACACACTTGAAGTTTATTATTGCAGGATTGAACTCACTATTTGGCAATAAACAATCTGGGAGACAAGCTTGCTAACCATTACACCGCAGTGGGATGCACACCTTTCCCAAGGGTAGATATTTACCTAAGCCATTCGGCACAGGTAAGGATGTGACACAGTCACAAGTATAGGGCATCGAGCGGTGATCAAACTCACTATTGAGTAATGATGGATCTGCGAGGCTAGCTTGCTAACCATTACATGATGATGGGACACACCTTTTATCCGACCTATTCACCATGTGTAGGATGTGACAAAATCACAAGTATGGAGCTCTGCAAGGATTGAACTCTTTATTCAGTAGTAATAGACCTGGAGTGGTAGTACGTGTTAGGGTCTCATCTATTGGTCAAATAGATCTGTTTAAAAATAAATTGTATTGTATTTAAAAAAAATCTCTTAAGAAACAACTACACAAAAAAATGTAAATATGTTTATGATTCCCTAACCTCTAAACATAAAATAACCCTAGAAGGTTTGACATGCCATTAAAATTAATCAATTATATTTTTATACTGGTATTATCTTCAGTTACATAGTCGGTAGAGCGTTCGGCTAGAAACCACAAGGTTCCTAGTTCAATACCAGCCCTCACCAACTCAGCTTATGAGTAGCACAGGGATCTGTGTGGTAAAGTAAGGAGCTGAGGATAGGTGTGACGCTCCACCTTAGATGCTAAAACAATCTCCCTGGTCTAGCGCTATTGAAAAGGGGATAGACTCCCTCGCTGACTGGCTGATTCCGACTTTAGGCCACCATGTCGACTTTACTTACATATATATATATATATATATATATATAATATGGATCTACATGAGTCAGACAATATCTACCTGGGTTTTACCTGAATGGTTCTTTGGGATAATTCTGACTCAGAATTATCCTAAAGAACTATTCGGGTGAAACTTAGGTAGATAGTGTCTGACGCATGTAGATCCTTAGAATTATGCTCTACTTAGCGTATTGAGCACTTTTTATATATATAACTTATTAAACATCTTCAGTGTTTTTTTTCTTTTGGCCACTACATATGATACGGGTAATTATTTTCAGAAAATACATAAGGGTGTGTTGATCTTTTCTTTTTAAAAAATCTTTTCATCAGATATCAGTTTGAAATTTTTTTTTTATTTTGAATGCAGAGTTGAGTTATCTGGGTTTTTTTTTTCACACCGGTTGAGTTTAGAAATGAATATACATATACATGAAATTTTTTGAAAATCAAAATTTAAACCATTTTGCGGACCTTCTTTTTTATTATATATATATATATAAAGTTGAAACAGCTGTACGGTGTTCCACGTGGCGCACTTTATTCGCCAGGTTTGCTTGTCATGATTATTTTCAATAATTATCGAATTTTATACGATATACGCATTGTAATTGCCTTAAAAAAATATAAATAATAATATATATATATATATATATATTTAAATAAATAACAAAAGACTTATAGATCTTGCATTATAGACTATTTCAGGGCTTAGACAAAAATGTCTAATTCTCCCGACTCATCAGATGAGTCGGTTAGACATTTTTGTCTAAGCTCCCTGAAATAGTCTATAATGCAAGATCTATAAGTCTTTTGTTATTTATTTAAATATAAATTTGCTCTGTGACTCTAACAATAAGAGCACACATTGAGCTCTCAAACTGCGACAAGTTGTTTTTAAAAAAAACCTATGTCGTAAGGAAGATTTCTTCTCTGGACTTTTGGATTATATATATATATATATATATATATGAGAGTAAACAAACAATCTGTTTGAGATGGTGATAGCTGACAATTTTTGGGAGAATATGCGCTTAATTGAAGTCATACCTAATTTGAAAATTAATTAGTTGATAATTAATGAAATAGGCGAATATATCTGTTTAAATGTAAGGCGTAAACAAATCGAGAAAAAGTCGATCTCTGTATGTACATTTCGGCATATTAAATGTACATGGTAATTCAAACCATTTTGCGGACCTTCTTTTTATTATATATAATATATATATATATATATATATATATATATATATATATATATATGTGTGTATATATATATATATATACACACACACACACACACACAGAGTTGTCAGCATGTGCCAGGGTGACCAAACTTCTCACCTATGTGTTTACCTTTCTATTCAGTTAGTTATTCTCTTTAAAGTGGGTGGGGGGGTCGGTGTGCTAGGGATTGTTTTGCTTCAGGTCCATCAGCTGTTTGGGCTGGAAGGGGCGGGGGGGGTGGCAAGGTGAATATGTGCAGTAATGATCAGGTGAGAATGGAGGGGGGAGGGGGTGTAATCAAAAGGGAGGCACATTAGTTGAACTAAGTGGATGTACCCGTGCGGGTGTGGGATGGGTGGCGTGGGGTGTGTGATGGGTGGAGTAAGTGGAAGTGAAAATCCCTCCCTCCCGCTCTCCTCTTTCACACTCCCACCCTCTCTTTTTTTAATTCTTTTTTTTTTTCGCCCCCCCCCTATCACATTACTTATATCTCTTTATCACAATTTATTCTCTACTAACACCGGCAGATTTAGTTAATGACACAAAAGCCGATGGATGGACTAGATAAGTCGAGAAGCTTTAAATAAGATTAATTCCGATAGGGGGGGGGGCGAGGTGGTGCCGCTTGTCGGCGGTGGGGGAGGGGCGGCTGTGGTGCTGTTTGGCGCGCGGCGGCGGTGGCTACGTTCCTGATCCGTGTGATTTAGTGAGGTGGAAATATATAATAAAAAAAAATAAAATAAATTAAACCAAAAAAAAAAAAAACAACAATTTAATAACCATTTGCTCTGACCCTCCCATTTAGCCGCCCCTACACCTCCCCCCAACACTTTTTTCTTCTTTTTTTTGCACACTCGGACACGCGATTCCTCGTCCTGTTGACGGGGGTCGGAATTATAGGTTAAGAGAGCGGTGTTTGGAGGGCGGGGTGCCGGAGGCTAGTTGAATAGGGCGGGAAAGGAGAAAGAGAGGTGTGTGTGTGTGGTTAAGGGGGTAGCGGCTGTACCTCAATGCAAAAATAAACTAGCAACTTTAGATTGACGTAACTTGGACGCTTACCCCTTACCCTTACCCCCCACCCTTGGTCGGCACCCCCCACACACACACCCTCTGCACACCCCTGCCTTTTTTTTTTTTTTTTTTTTTTTTGCATATTGCATGTACTCTGACCATCGTACCATGAATGCTATATTTGATAGTCTACAACCACGTGTTAATTTTTTTTTTAATATTAGGGAAAATATACATTTAATGTTATTAATATATATATATATATATATATATATATATATATAATTATTATTATTATTATTATTATTATTGTGTTTCATCATCATTAGTACGTTACTATGTTAGTATTAGTAACTGGTTACTATTAAAGATATAACACCTGTGTGTGTGTGTGTGTGTGCGCACATGTATATTCTCTCTTCCCCCTTCTCTCTCTCTCTCTTTCTCTCACCCACCCACATCCCCACACCTACAAAAGATGAGGATAACGCACCCTGCCTAAGTAACAAAACAGCTATTTCATCAGTCATCAATTTTTAATACTGCCCTCTAATGAAATTTAATGGCCAGCATTTTTTTTTTTTTGGCAGCCGTGCGCCTACCCCACCCCTTTAACTCCGTACACCTCAGCCTCCCCCACCACCACCAGCACCACCACATATCTATCAATACTCCGACTATCGATTTTAGTATTAGTTATGATCAGTGTTTAATTTACTAATAGTAGTTGTGGTAGTGGCGTTAGTATCATGAGTAGTAGTTGGCCTCCTCCTCCTACTCCTCTTCTTCCCCTCCTGACCGGCCATGAATGAATGAATGGTTGGCAGTAAGGTGATCACCGATTGGTTGAGATTTGTCAGGGTTCGCTTCCATTCTGTGCAGCTGGAAGGGGTGACAGCATAAGCATTGTTATTCCCCCTCCCTGTGAGCTTATGTCCATGCTGCCTCCCCTTCGTTGCCGGTGGTTAATCCTCGGGCGGCTCCACCCCCTAACTGCGGAGTATGGACTGAGCCGGCCTTCGCACGCCTATATATAACCGTGTCACGCTGCTGGTACCATATGATTGTAGTTGAGTTTATACCTGGGGACTCCTGGGCCAGACTCCTTTTTGGAGATGCAATCTTCCTCCTTCAGCTCGCGTCTTTTTTTTTTTTTTTTTTGGCTTTTTTAGCTTTTTATACAACTATACGACCAGCTGAGTGAGGTGAGTACTTTTTATATTCGTTTGTAATACGTAAGAATGATTTAGGTTTTTTGAATGACTTTTTGTCATATTTATATAGCACAAATTGTATTGTTACCTCGTATATCTTAGTTTTCTCACCAACAGAGCAAATTACACTTTTAATATCAATACTTAAAATTGACTATATATTTTTTTTTATTTACAACATAAATACCTAACAATTATCGTTGATAGTTATACAACAGAATACGATTATTACTACTATATCAACATTACAGGATAGAAGATAGCAACAATTATATATATGTGTGTGTATGTATGTATGTATATATATATATTGAACAGTTGGGTCTTTCTATTTTTGTACATTGTTACGTGAGATTGAGACCCCAATCAACACACTAGAAAGAAAAGAAGAAAGAAAGAAAGAAAATCAACGCCTCCTCAGTTTTCTCTTCTGATCGATTCAGTTGTTGCTGGTGAAATTATTTTTGTGTGTGTGCGTGTTGAATACGGGCGCTTTAGATATACAGTCGTTCAGAGACATGCATAACGTCCGACCCAAATTAATTGATGTTGCACCCCCACCCCATCCCCCTTCTCTCTCTCTCTTTTTTATCTTACCCTCTCTCTTTTTATCTTACTCTCTCTCTTTTTATCTTACCTCTCTCTTTTATTTACTCTCTCTCTCTTTATCTTACTCTCTATCTCTCTCGTTGTTGTGGCAAAACACACACACACACTCTCATTCCTTTGATCTTTCTCCCCCTCTCCAGTATCTCTCTCTCTCTCTCTCTCTCTCTCTCTCTCTCTCTCTCTCTCTCTCTTGTTATTGCAACACACACACACACACACACACACACATACCCCTCTCTCTCTCTCTTCTGATCTTTCTCTCTCCTCCTCCCCAGTTCCCCTCGCTCTCTTTCCTTCCCAGTTTCCATCTTTCTTCTCTCTCTCTCTCTCCTCCAGTTTCTCTCTCTCTCTCTCTCTCTCTCTCTCTCTCTCTCTCTCTCTCTCTCTCTCTCTCTCAAGAGTTACCGATAATCTTTTTCTTTCTTTCTTTTTTTAATACTATTTTAAATTTCATCTTACGAACAATTTAGCTTCATAATACTTTCTATTTCCTCAGATGGGACGTATACAATTAACAGGGGGGGGGGGGTATATATTTATTAATTTCTATTTATTTATTTATTTTTTTTGTAAATCTAGTTTCAAGGACAGATGTGGGATTTTACAAGTATCTCTCGTACCCGCTCGTACAATCCTTTTTTTTTCTATTAGTTATCAAGTTTGGAATTTTCCTTCTTCACTGTGATAACGAGCTTAACCAGTCCGGCACATAAAATGGAATCTTAAATTTTCTCATCTTCTTCTGTTCTCTGTTCTACCACCTGAGCTAAACACGCAACTGCTGTTTGGTGGGGAGGAGGGAGGGTGATGGTTATGGAGTAAGGTTAAGTCATACGTCTTCGTCATCATCACCGCTACTACATTAGCTGAGGGGCGCCTCGCGTGGTGGGCTATGTAAGCAAGCGGGCCGTTGATAGTGAGTTCGATTCTCACCGGGTGCTCCATACTTCTGGCCTTCTGCCAAACTTAGCCGATCTTAGTAAATAACTACTACTACTACTATGATTAGTTGATCTTGATTGTTTTTTTTTATTTTGTTATTTTTTTTTAACATTTAAAAAAAAAACTTCGTCTATTTCATTGTTTAATATTTTTTTCATCTTTTATTTAGATTTAATTGTTATTATTTATTTTATTTTATTTTATTATTATTTTTGTTTTAATGTTAAAGAATCTTCCTCCTTGGGGTCTGCGTGCGTACGTGCTTGCACACACGCAGGCACGCCGTGGACTCACCCCCACCCCCAAAGCACAGAAGATATAATTTCAAAAAGTATTCATTTGTAGTTGTTTAATAATTTATAATTACTTGAACAATTTTATATTTTCATTCTTACTCGAAGTTGATCACTAACCCTGACCACCACCCACAAAAAATAACTTCTTTCGTTTTAAAAAAAAAAGAAAAAAAATTTAAAAAAATTTGCCTTGAACAAAAAAAAAAAAATTGTAATCACTAAATAGACACAACCTCATCTAATTTTTTTTTTTTTAATAATCAAAAAAAAAAAGTAAAGATAAATACAAAAAAACAAACCCTAAAAGGTCGAAAAATAAGAATGTTGCTTGATCAACTGGTTGACCATTGTCCGCGCGCACTTGTTTTGTCCCAGCGAAATGTTTGAAACGCTCAAACCTGTTTGGGCCCTCTTTTATTGAAAACATGCTTGATTATCGTTCAACCCCTCCCTCCCACCTCCACTACTCCCAGGGACTTTGAGGATGAGACACAGGCACTCACACTACTTGTACTAATAATAATAATGCAAAATAGCGCGCAAGAGATAATATCATTAGATTACGTATAGAAAGCATTACATTTAATTACATTACACAAAAATACCCGAAACTTTTGAGACATTAGGGTTAGGGTCAGGCTACTTCTGGGGTTTTCCGTAATATAATGCTATTTATACGTAAAATGCGATTCTAATGATATTATCTCTTGTGCGCTATTCTGCATTTGTACAATAATAATAATAATGGAAAAGAATCTGGAGGAATTGGAAATCCGAGAAAAGTCGAGATTATCCAAACACAGCATTGTTAAGATGAGCTAGGGTACTCAGAAGAGTTCTGGAGATCTGAAGAAACTTGCTGTCACTGAACCTCCAGTCAACCACCAGCTTAGGCCGATGTGAAAATCTCTCATGGAGATGATGATGATAATAATAATAATGAAATGTTCATTGAATCTATTTTCCATTCCGTTCAGATCTTATCTATTTTCTCTTGCAGTCAAGCTGAACTGCACTTGATGCTAGTGGATGTTGTCCTGGGACTTTTCATAGATATACATGCTTAGCTTATATAAACCTTTGAAAAAAACTTTCGCTCGAGTAATATATATATATATATATATATATATATATATATACATATATTATACCAAACTTATTAGTAACCCTCGCGGCGAGAAAAAAAAAAAAAACAGCAAATAGTTTGATTGTAAAAATATACTACCAAACATCAACCGGGAAGAAAAAATTTTTGTAAAAAAGAAAAGACCAAGATAATCGTACCAACCAAAAATAATCTATTAGTACAATATTTTGCCAAAAGAAAAAACAATGTATATGCATATATATATATATACACATACAAAACATACATACAAAACCGCTTTAGTACGGACAGATATTTCACTCACTACAGGGTGAAAAAAAATTGTTTAAGTTGGTCTGGCACAAGGCTATGTGTGTGAGGGGGGGGTTATCTAGTGGTGATCGAACTCTCTACAGTCTGCTAGGTTGGTTTGTTCGTTGCACCCCCCACCCCCACCCCAGCGAGGTGCCCTAGTTATTCGCGACTTTGAGTGGTTGGTAAAAAGTAACTTATTTTAAATTATTTACAATTATTTATTTATCTATTGAGGCGGGAGGGGGAGGGTAAAAAATCTTTTTAAAATATCCGAAACAAAGGGTTAAAGTTAATTTTCTAATAGTAACCCCCCTCTCCTTCCTCACTCCCCCTCTCTCTCTCTCTCTCGTGCGCGCGCTTTTTATTTTTCATTTTTTTTAACGGAGTTAATTGACTAAGTATTACTCTTGAGTAACTTATTTAACCGTAAACGCACTCACACACACAGAGGAGTGGTAGAACCTGTTAATGTCCCATCTGTGGGTTAAATAAAAGAAAGAAGTCTTAAAATTCAGCGGAGGTGGAGCGCCACGCCTACCATCAGCTCCTCACTTTACCGCACAGATCCTTGTGCTACTCATACGCTGAGTTGGCGAGGGCCGGCATCGAACTAGGAACCTTGTGGTTCCTAATCGGACGCTCTACCGACTGAGCTAAATTGACCTCTAAAATTTTTCAATTTTAATTGATCTCCCGATCGATAATACCTGCTCGGAGATATCGATTTGATTCCTTTTTGTGGGACGAGTATGTCACGGCCTCTGATATCAAATCTTGGGTCGTAGATGGGGAAGAAGAAGAGAGGGCATAAACTCCGAGTTCGTACAGTAGGTATCACCAATTTTCCCTGTGAAATTTACCCCCCCCCCCTATATTTAACACAATGAAACTTGCATAAAGGTTTATATTATCTTGAAAATGTTTGTCCATTCAAAAGAAACATTAAAAAAATTGTTTTCTTGTTTGTTAATTCTGTGCGAAGTCACTCTCATTTCCTGAAAATCTTCATGTTGGGAGTGTCGGTTGGGATATACACCTACCCCACTAGGCGTACACTTACTCACAAAAAGAAAATCTTGAAGCTTTTAACTTTGTACGAAGATTGTATCATCAGGGCCGTGGCTCTAATCTTGCAACGATCTTTCAGAATATGTCTGTAAAATAAGGGATGCTACTACCCTTCTCGGCGAATTACAGAAATTGTGTGTGCGAAAATTCCCAGCGCTATCATTGTTTCCGGCGGATAATAATGTTTAAAAAAAAAAAAAAAAATGAAATCCGTATAAAAAAAAGATGTCATTAAAAAAAATATATTTGAGTTTGTAAAAGTTGATCTCGAAACTGTCTACTTTTAAAATAGAGAGCGCTGTATACGATTGTGTAATTGGCCAATTTGGAGTAACTTCTCATTTACCGACATGTTCCAAATGATCGCTAAGACGAAAATATATTCCTAACAATATCTGATGCCCACATGAATAAATAAGTTTACTCTTTTCATGGCATCTTTTGTAAAAAAAAAAAAAAATCATTTACTTACAGCTAAGGTTAACTAGTCTGGTACAAGGTTACTAAAACGGAGTTCTCGGTGTGGATTAAACTTGTCACGCAAGTAAAAGTTGTAGCTTCATGTGTAAGGTGCCCATCAATGTTGAGTTGATATCTACCCTACCTGTTCAGCAAGGGTAGGATGTGACTAGAGTTCGCAAGTATGGGACATCCAACGAAGATCGAACTCGCTATTCAGTAGTAATTGATCTGTGAGACTAGCTTGCTAACCGTTATACCGCGACGAGACTGTACCCTTGAAAAGTCCTTATCTCAACCGGTATTCATTTCCATAGTTACGAAGCCCTTCGCACGAGTAGGATGGGACACAAGGTCAATTTTTAAGCGGGTTTTAACTGGTTGAAATTCAGAGTTTTCCTTCTTCTATACTGGTTGCCGTACCACGGTTAAAGTGCCCAGTCTGTCCTACTATTTACTCACAGCTGGGAGCATACCTTTCCCAAGGGGTATTAACGCTATGTGAAATGCAAACAGCTTCGTCCAGGATTTAAACTCGTTAATTTCCTACGATGATAACCATTACACACAAGCGCCTCTACCGGTATTCATTTAGCTGATATGTTTGGTACAAGGACAGAAGTACGAGGTACTCTGTGAAAATGTAACCCTCGACCTGTGAATCGTATTTACAACTTCGGAATTATGAAAGTAGAAGTGGAAATAGATTAACTTGTCATATTTCAAGAAGTGTGGGATATCAGTTCGGTGCTCTTCATCCTAAAGCGAAATACTTGATGACATCTCAAGTTGAAATATCTCCGTGGAAATATTTTGAACTTGCCGACAACAGATTAAAGCCAGTAACGGATTATCTCACACAGACACACACGTTGGATTATAAACATGAATCCCCGATGAGTTTAGAGGTAAACATCGGGAAATCTCACAGGGAATTATTCTAAAGAGGCTTAACTTAATTTTGTTTTTCTTTTTTAACTGAGCTTAGCTTAGTCAAGAGAAATGTAGGGTTTCCCATTATTATTATTATTATTATTATTATTATTATTATTATTATTATTCAGGAATGTCTTAAGTAGAATTCAATCTGGATGTCTGAGTTAGTCAAATTATTATTATTCCAAATTTGGATCTATCTACGAATTTGACTAAAAAAAATCCCGTAAGGTTCATTGGAAGCCAATTCAAAACCTTATAGATTTTTTGCTAAAAAGAAGATAGGCCTTAAATTTATTTACTAACCTTAAGTTCAGTCAGATACAAAGGCTTTAGTAGTGCGCATCCAACATCCAAATATTTCTTATATATATTGACTTCAAAGAAGAAGAAAAAAATAACTAGACGTAGAAACTAAAGTTTATATAAAATAAGACAGAAAGAGTAATCGAAATAATTTCAGTCTAGATTTTTCCTATGCAAACGAGTATATATAAAATGTAGCAATCTAACCTTTTTAGTTCCCCTGAAGAAGGTGTACCTTGAGCACAGAAACCGTGGTAGAGAGAGAGAAAAAAGATTTTTCTACAACTAATATATATATATATTTATATATATATATATATATATATGAAGTAGTCAAACGGTGTGTTTGAAAATGGCGAAGGCCGACAATTTGTGTGTGTGTATATATATATATATATATATATATATTTTTTATAATGAAAGATAAAAAAATGTTCTATATAAAAAAACAAACAGAGGATACAAAGCTGTTTGTTTTTTATATTTATACAAAAAAAAAACACATGGCAATTAATGTTGTTTTTAGGGTTATATATATATATATATATATATATATATATATATATATAGGTAAAAACAGGTGTGTGCGCACATGAAAATCGTATAGGCAAGAAACCAACAGTTACTAAGCACCGTTGACTTAGTCTTCGGTACCCTAAATTAGATATATATGCTTTATGAACATCATATATCTATCTATCTATCTATCTATCTATCTATATATATATATATATATATATATATATATATATATAATACGCACATACGTATATGAATTATATATATAGAGAGAGAACGAGAGCGATTTTATACATACATACATATGGGGATAATATATATATATATATATATATATATATATATATATATATAGGAACAAGTATTTCATGTATGTATAGTTTAACTATTTGTTCCGTTTTCACCTCTACGTTTTTCCTGTGTATCAAGGAGTCACTGGGTGCGTGCGGATTATCTCTCTCTCTCTCTCTACCCACGGGACGCATACAGGTTTTTCGTGCAGGCCCCTAAAATGAAATGTCTACTTCCTGGAGGGCCGTCCCCTTGGCTGCATCTCTACATTGCACTCAGAAAGGGTAGGGTCACGATCAATTCTGGATGCCTGAAGTGTCCCCTAAAAAAAAAAAAAAAAAAGGAAGTGCCGAGAGAACGAGTCCCTTTTCTTTCCTTTTTATGTCCCTACCCACACGTGTGTGTGTGTGTGAGGGCACCCCACATTAAACTCGACCCTGTGTCACATTCTGCCCTCGTGCGGGGGCGGATAAACATCTCTATGGATATTTGGCGGCATATAGGACGCAGTTTTGTTTTTCTTTCGAAGGGACTAAAAACATGCGGAGCTTCTGGGGTGGGGGTTACCAAGTGATTTGATGTGCGTTTGGATCTCACACTTAGCTACTCAATTAACCCATTTACCACCATGTTCGATTATATATATATATATATATATATATATATATATATATATATATGGTGTGTGTGTGTACAACTATTACAACAGGTGTGTGTGTGTGTGCGCGCATGCGTGTGTGTTGAACATGACGGACATTTCATGTCTGACGAGTTTCTTTTAGATATTTTCAAGTTTTCTGACCAATTTCTTAATATCGGGGTGGAGTCTGCTAATTAGCCCACCCCCCAAGTACTAGGGATAACCACTCTGGTTTATGCATATAAATTAAATTATTATTATTATTATTATTATTATGTCAGTAACTGGTGGTCATTACTGAATCCCGAGGGATAGCAAGTCCCCTCAGCTTTCCAGGACTCTTCTCAGTATTCTAGCTGACCTCAGCAGTGCTGTACTTTTAGAGGTTCTCAATTTCTCTGGATTTCTCGTTCCCTCTGTTTGTTCTTCGGTATCGTTCCTAGAACTCCAACGATTATCGGCATTACTGTCACATCCATGTTGCATAACTTTTTCAGCTAACCGCCAAGTTCATTTGCACCGGATATACCTGAGGGTCATTTCAGAAGGTCTGGTGACCGGAAGTTTCCAGTACTGTTTGGAGCCTCACCACCGGAAACAGTTTAGTGTTGGGTGGGGTTAAAAAGTAAAGTCGTCGGGGTTGCCTATAGTCGGTATCAGCCAATTAGCGAGGGAGTCTATCCCCTTTTCACTAGCGCTAGAACAAGGAGATTGTTTTTTTGCGTCTAAGGCGGGGCACCACACCTACCATCAGCCCCTTATTTTACCGCACAGATCCCTGTGCTACTCATACGCTGAGTTGGCGAGGGCCGGTTTCGAACTAGGAACATTGTGGTTTCTAACAAAACAAATGCATACACAATTCCCAATGGTATTAGCGCAATGCATGTGAAATGCAAACAGCCTCGTCCAATATTTGAACACGGGTCGACGAGTCCATTTCCTACGACTCTAACCATAACATGGCAAAACAGGTAAAACTCCAGGTCAGATGGAGGGTCTGGGTCAATCCCCCATGTCTGAGGGGAGGGATGCAGGTGGCGCTATTTTGGCACCGCCTCCCACCCGTATGCATTAAAGTCGACCTTTAGTAAAAATTGCCCCCCGCGTGGGAAGGTAGCTGGGTAAATAGCTTCTTTTTGTTGTTGTGAGTGAGATGTAAATTCGTCGATGAGACTCCGGTTCTGGAGCACTGAGTGTGTGTGGGGAGTACCCCTTCATTACCATGACTCCCAGGTTCACTCTGATCCCGAATAGTAGTACCTGTTAGAGTCCCATCTGTGTAATTGTATATACTGTATATGTGTTAGGGGATACTTGACACTATATAGCTGTGCAAACAAATCATTATTATAGTTTTAAAAAATTATTTAAGAATTATGATTGTAATAGAACGTTGAAAATATAAATAATTCTAGTGAAATAGAAAAGGAAAGGTGTATACAATTAGTGAAATCGATCACTAATTAGGACTGAGCCTATTCTAGTAGTGACTACCCTAAGCGGATTTAACAGGTTTGAATTCAGAATTTTCCTTCTCCTAGACTGGTTGTTAAAGAGCCCAGTCTGTCCTACTATTTATCCATAGCTGGATGGAGAATAGTTGGCTTCATACCTTTCCCAACGGTATTAGCGCTATGTGAACTGTAGCTTCGTCCAGGATTTGAACTCGGGTATACGAGTCCATTTCTAACGACTGTAACCATTACACCACGCACCTCCAACTTTTGTAATCAAACATTTAAAAATGAATCACATTTCATCATTAAATAACCCATAAGGAGTTGATATGCCGTTAACTAAAGCTTGACAAGAGTGGAATCTTCCTTAGAATCTGATATGAGAAATCTCATCCGGATACGAAGAGATTCTTTTCTGATGTCTCATTGGTTGTTTACCTGGAATTTTCCGAGGGTGATCGATTGGTGGGTGATCCTTTCTCGTTGTTCCAATAACAACTGATTACGACTCTTGTATCTTTCCCCCTTTTTCCCTATTCACCGGCGTCTCTATCTGAAGATTCTGATGCTTCGTTAGGATCAACATTTATTGTTAACCGTATTGTGCGTACCCGAGTTTGTTTGCAACATCTTATGGTTTTTTTAAAAAATATTATAAAGAAAAAAATATTTACCCCATTGATGAGATCATTTTTATACTTACACTCCCCCAACCCCCACCCCCCCAAAAAACCCAAAAAAAACTGAGGCCATTTTGAACATATCCATAGAAAAAATAAAAATCCAACATTAGATCACACAGGATGCAACTCAAGGTCAATTTTGTTTTACAGAGTACAGTTAGTATTATTTGTATTATTCGGACTATTATCCTCATCTTTATTGTTATCTGTACGAGATTTCGGCCGATGTGCCGTCTGACCGTCTTCAGGCATTTCTTGTCAGACTCGGGAACCTTCTCTTCGTAATCGGGAGCCTTCACGGAACTTTGAACCCAACCCTTTATTTTATTTTTGTTTGAGAAGGTTCCCGAGTTCGACAAGAAATACCCGAAGAAGACCGGAGGGCACATCGGTTGAAACGTAGTGCAGATAACAATAAAGATGAGAACAATAGTCCGAATAATCCAAATACTACAGATTATCAAGCCTCATCTAAAAAAATAAATAAGAGAAATAGAATATAATTTGTTTGAATTTAATTTTCCTTTTCCTTAATTGGTTGCATTACCAAAGCCAAAGAACGTAGTTAGCCCTAGTATTTTCCCATAGCTAGGGGAAGGGAAGGAGGATTCATGTCTTTCCCAAAGGAGGTATGCAAACAGCATTGTCCAGGATTTGAACTCGGAATGCCTAAGTTATTGGATCACTTTTGAAACTTGGTTCGATCCAGTTTTATTGCCGCTCTCTTCCAGTTTGAAAACCCATATTCTCAAGACCGAAACCCATATGAAAAACAAATTCTATTTAACACTTCCTGGCATTAAATGACCCACAGAAGTTGATATGCCGTTAAACAAAACTTAAACTCTTCGAGCTTGGTTTACCTGATATCTGCTTAAAAAGATAATCGTTAATCCTTCTATTCTTGATCCTTTCCCCAGCGATCCAGTGACAATTGATCCTGCGTTTCAAACGTCGCCTGATTTTGATCTCCGATTCCTGATACGTCATTAATTATAATTAACGTCTTTTTTTTTTTTTTTTTGCTTTGTTGTGCATCCATAATTTTATTTAGATATCAAAAAATATCTTATCGCTATCATTTGATCCTTTTACAAAAAAGAAAAAGAAAAAGGCTAGTGTTTAGATTATATTCCTAGGAGAAAAAGAAAGAAAGATATCTGATCTCTTTTAAAATTTGGATCATGATGGATTCCTTGACTTTCTCTCCACACATCTGGTAATGAAATCTCTTTTTTTTTAATACTAAAAATCATTTCCAATGCATTTTTATAGTAAAAGAATCATTGTCCAACGTATTTTTATAGTAAAAATCATTGTCCAATGCATTTTCATGGTAAAAATCATTTCCAATGCATTTTTATGGTAAAAATCATTTCCATGCATTAAAAATCATTTCCAATGCATTTTTATGGTAAAAATTTCCAATGCATTTTTATGGTAAAAATCATTTCAATGCATTTTTATGTAAAAATCATTTCCAATGCATTTTTATGGTAAAAATCATTTCCAATGCATTTTATGGTAAAAATCATTGTCCAATGCATTTTTATGGTAAAAATCATTTCCAATGCATTTTATGGTAAAAAATCATTTCCAATGCATTTTTATGGTAAAAATCATTTCCAATGCATTTTTATGGTAAAAATCATTTCCAGTGCATTTTTATAGTAAAAAATCATTTCCAATACATTTTTATGGTAAAAATCATTTCCAATGTATTTTTATAGTAAAAATCATGTTGGCTCTTATGAGCGTATTGTGGTTATTATTATTATTATTATTATTATTATTATTATTATTATTATTATTCTTTTGAACATTTTAAAATAAATAAATCTTGAATTGTTAGGGCATGATGAGATTGATTCTCTTGGGATTGGGGTGTGAGGGGTAAGGGATGCTTTAAGGAGGCCCCCGACAAGACTTAGTCAGCACCAACACAACACATCAATGACTAATCATTACTAAAGTTATGAATACGGCTTGTAAGGGCTTCTGAGTAGAACCAGGGGGTCAGCAGCCCCCTCCCCGCATCCTTTTCTTTGCCGAACACAGGTCCCTTCGTATTGATGATGACGATGGTGATGATGATTGCTATTATTATCCATTTATTTGTTATTATTGTTGTTATTGTTATTATTATCATCATCATCATCATCGTCTTCCTTTTTGTTTCTTCTTCTTCCGTCATATTACTCTCTCTCTCTCTCTCTCTCTCTCTCTCTCTCTCTCTAACCCCACCCCGCCCTTCTTGAATTAAAATTTTTTTTTTTTAATTTGTTTTGTTTTTCTCTTCTTTTTCCCGCTTTCGAATATTTTTTCAGTTCAGTCATCTAATTTTTCTGTCTCTTATATCGTTTGTCATCAGAAATAGGTGCGCGCGCGTGCGTACGAGGGGGTGGTGGTGGTGACAATGCTCATCGTGGTGGTGGTAGTGGTGGTTGGTTGGTTGGTTGTTTAGTGGTAGCTACTTGATACTATTGTAACTATGGTTACTAACACTGAAGTTTGCGGAAACCAAGTTATGTAATTACAGTAGAATTTCTAAAAAGAAAGAAAGAATTTATAAATAAATAAATATATAAAATTAGATACCCCTCTCTGCATCCTACTCTCTCTCTCTCTCTCTCTTTCTCTCTCTCTCTCTCTTTTCTCTCTCTCCCTCTCTCTCTCTCTCTCTCTTTCTTTCTCTCTTTTTCTCTCTCCTCTCTCTCTTTTTCTCTCTCCTCTCTCTCTTTCTCTCCTCTCTCTCTCCCTCACTCTCTCTCTCTCTAGCACACACACCTAACTGTGTACTTTTTGATCAAGCATAGTCTTTGAAATAATTGCGTGTGTGAGAAAGAGAGAGAAAGAATTTTCTAAAAAGAAAAAAAATAGATAAAATTAAATACCCCTCTTTTTCCCACCATCTCTATCTCTCTCTCTATCTCACTCTCTCTCTCTCTCTCAGAAGATATAATTGCAAAAGAGAGTTGGGGGGGGGGTCGCAGAAGGATAGTGTTGACTGTTACCCAATGCTCTCAATAATCAGTTCCTTGCAACCAAAGTTTGGCAAAGGGTCAGGCCATTTCGAGTTCCTCTCTGGATTTGCTGCGATTCTTTGTCGCGTCCGTAATTTGTACGATACATAAGATGCCACTTGGAAATGTGGAGAATTTGAACATCCCGCCAAAATCCAATGAAGTACGGAGTTCTATCGTCACTTTACTTTTTGCTAGTTCAAGTAAAAAGCTTTTTCATGGACAAATACTTGGAACCTTTGAGTAGCATTGATATATAACACCCCCCCCTCTCTCTCTCTCTCTCTCTCTCTCTCTCTCTCTCTCTCTCTCTCTCTAAAAATATATATATATATATATATATATATACTTTCAAAGAAAGAAAAACTTAACAAACCGTCATCCCGTTTTTTCCCTGAAAGTTAAATATTACTCTGTATTTAATATAATTTATTAATTATTATACATTGAGCTCTCTTTAGGGATTTATAAAAATCCTTGTATGAGTATATGTTTGCACCTACAAGAGCATACAGTTTGATTATACAATGAGATTTTGACGATCCAAATCATCCTTACAACCAGTCATTTGGATTACCTTATATATAAATATTATATTGTATTATATATAATGTAGGTGTGTACATTATTAAATCAACACCTAATATAGAAAAAGGAATTTATTTTATATCACAATTGTGAAATTACCAACTTAATTTTGGCAAAGTACTTTTCCGCCGATGAACATTATACATTGAAAGTTTTCGCCGGTGAACATTATACATTGAAAGTTTCCCATCAAAATCCACCAAACAACGTCAAGATACGAATTTATTGCTCCACACATCTATGTTTTGTAATATGATATATATACATACGTACATGTATATTTATATTATATTATAGAACACGCTACGTTGTTTTCATTGTCATTTCAATTATCTGTGCCTTTTCGGTACGCGGGAATTTTAAGGCGCTTAAAACAAGAAAAACAGATTTGTGGTTGGTGTGTGTGGGGCGTGGTGTGTGGGGCGTCTATTGTGGATCATTTGATTTAAAAAAACATTTCAAAATGCATTAGGGTTTAAGCTTAAAAATTGACGCTCATTTTAAATAAATCCCATTCACACAGAATTGGACTGGCGATACTTCAAAAACATTAAAAAAACAAAGTCGTCACTTATCATGTATATCCATGTACGTACAAGGTGGTCCGAAAGTCTTGTCACCCTCTACCAAAATAAAACTCCTAATTAATCAACTATAATTGTATTATTTTTCATACTTATATTATACTTATATAATCTCTTAGAATTATATTATATAATTATTAAAAAAAAAAAAGATTATACTCTTATGTATCTTATTACTGTGTTCAGTGTTATGAAATATCTGATTTTCGCCACCCACGTTGATATGGTTTCTGCTCGAAGATGAAAAATAATATATATTGAGTGATTTCGCATCATCTTTTAGTTAGATGGTACAGTAGGGTCTTTATTTGAACTAATTAAAAAAAAAAAAAAAAAAAAAAACAAAAAGGGGTTTCCGCCGTCATCAGGATATTCCTCTGTCAGGTATTCATGCAAAATAGCGCGCAAGAGATAATATCATTAGATTACGTATACAAAGCATTGGTACTAATGTAGAATAGCGCGCAAGAGATAATATCTTTAGATTACGTATAAAAAGCATTACATTTCATGGAAATACCCGTAACCTTTGAGACGTTAGGGTAAGAATTAGTGTTAGGGTATGTGTTAGGGTTAGGGTTAGTTTACTTCGGGAGTTTCCGTAATCTACTGCTATTTATACGTAAAATGCGATTCTAATGCATTTGTACCCTCTGTCCTTATCTCTACAATATGGGAACTTTCTGTATGTTTCAATTGAACAAAACTCGAACAAATGATCGCTCACCCCTCTCTTACCTCTTCCTTATGACCCATATCCATGTCGACCTGCCACTGTGTTTTTGTTCTTGACTTATCATCAGACTGAATTTGCTTGATGTTGGTATTTACCTGACCCGTTCGACGTGGGTATGATGTGACACAAGTTCGCAAGCGTGGGTATATCCAGTGAGGATCGAACTCGCTGTTCAGTTTTAATGGATCTGCGAGACTAGCCTGCTGACGATTACACCACGATGGGACGGGCATAGTGGGACAGCGTTGAAGATCGAACTGGCTTGTTAACCATTACTCTCTGGTCGACCATTTCGTTTGATTGGATATATATATATATTTTTTTTTTTGCCATCTTCTCATCTCCATGACGGACGGTGCCCGTTTTCAAGGGATTGCGACGAATGCGAGTCCAGTCGTCTGGTTTTAAGATCAGTTTGCTCCCCCCACCCACTATATATGAGTTGGAGGCGTGTGGTGTAATGGTTAGAGTCGTAGGAAATGGACTCGTCGACCCGTGTTCAAATATTGGACGAGGCTGTTTGCATTTCACATGCATTGCGCTAATACCATTGGGAATTGTGTATGCATCCAACTACTCGCCTTCCAGTTATCGGTAAATAGCAGGACAGACTGGGTTGTTTAACCTTGGTTAGGCAACTAGTCTAGGAGAATGAAAACTCTGAATTCAAACCTGTTAAAAAATTGACTTTCTGTCACAACCTATTCGTGCGGAGTTTATATATATATATATATATATATATATATATATATAGTGATTCGTGTCAAGGAGCCTAACAAGCCCGTCAACTTTTGATATTTCGCCTCGGTATGTTAACGAGGCTTCATACCGAGGCGAAATATCAATTGAATGAAGTTATTTGTGTTTTATCTGTTATTCCTAAATTTTTAATCACATTTTGTTGGGTTTTACCCAATCAGTTACTTCTCATATATATATATATATAGTCATCCACAGACACGTGTTTCGACTTATCAAGTCTCTTCAGTGTGGCTAGGCATTTGCAAACTACTTACAGCCGGGATTGAAATCCGATTGGTTCAGCATCAGTCAAACGCCTTAACCGCTAGGCTATAGTCACCTACAGAATGCGAAGGGGATTTTTTAAAACTGTTTTTAATACACACATCCCTATGTATGTAAAGGCACCATATAGTGCTCCATCCCTTATATAGGTGAGCGTTGCGTTTACGCTCGTCAGCGAAATTCCCCCCCCCCCAAAAAAAAGTGCTCAACTCCAGGGGAATGGGAGCGCATATATATATATATATATATATATATATATATATATATATATAATTTGTGGTAAAGAACCTAACAAACCCGTCACTTGGATTTGTTGGTCGATTTTCCGATACTACTGTTTGAGCCAAGACTTTGCAAAAAATGCACGAAGTTGTTGGCGTCCCAGCAGGTACTATTCGCCTGTGCTAGTACGCACCAAACCGCGCTCCTTTCATTTGACCAAAGCTGCAATTATATTTGACTAATCTGAAAAATCAATTAATTAGTCCAACCAAGCAGAGTCCGATAATGGATTGGCGTACCCCCCCTCCCCCTTTCCACCCTCTCCTTCCTGTATCGCCCCCCCTACCCCATACATCATCATCATTTTTCTTCTTTAAAGTCTGCCGTTATTTCACCACTAACCAAACCCGTCGACTTATCTCGTCATCGGCGGTTCCTGCTCCCCCTCCTACTCTCTCTCTCTCCCCTCCTACTCTCTCTCTCCCCAATATTAACACACACACACACACACACACACACACTGTACACTACTCATCGTCTTCATCATCATCATCATTCTCGTAATTAATAAAAAGAAGAAAGCAGTTGGTAATGTTAATGGCGTCGATGCGCATCTTTCGTCTTGTCAGACGGTTAGTCCGCGGATTGTTAGAGTAAGTTAGTTTTTTTTATTTTATTTCTTTAAAAAAAATTTTTTTTTTTTTTTTGAGGGACGAGAAGACTGAAGCTATATAAAAAAAAAGCGCGAGTCAGACAATCATCTGCATATTTAAGATATTTCTTTTTCAATGAAATAATAATAATAATAATAATAATAATAATAATAATAATAATAATAATAATGACGACGACGACGAAGATGAAGTTTATAACAATAATAATACAAGAAAAGAAAGAAAGAAAGAAAAGATGATACATTTTTATTTGCCTGAATCTTTCTTTTCTTTCAGCTCCTCCTCCTCCTACTATTCTTCCTCTTTCTACTACTTTTCTCTCTCTCTCTCTCTCTCTCTCTCTCTCTCTCTCTCTCTCTCTCTCTCTCTCTCTCTCTCTCTCTCTCTATCTATCTATCTTTTTTTTTCTCTTGCTCTCTCTCTCTCTTTTATATATATATATCCTTTGTCCCTCTCTCTCTATCTTTTTCTGTAGTTTTCGCTCTTTTTTTCTTTCTCTCTCTCTCTCTCACTCTCTGCTTTTGACTTTTTTCTCCCCTCTCTCTTATCTCTCTCTCTCTCCACCCTGCCTCTTTTCCCCCTCCTTTCTTTTCTCTTCCCATCTTTTTCCCCTTTCTTTTTTTTCTTCTTCTCTCTTTTGTGCAAAAATTTAAAGTTTAAATATCGTCCAATTTTAATGTTCATCCAAAAACGGAATCACCTCTAACCAAATTACCGTTCATCTTAAAGTTCAACACATTTTGCGCATCGTTTCTCAAATCCATTTAACCCTTTAAGAATCAATAAAATACGCGAAAAGAAAAGGTCATTTACTTCTTGGTTTGATTGAGAACTTTTCAGTAGCCTCTCGTATGAAAAGAAAAAATCAGCATCTTTCTGTCGCAGATATCTCACTTGGGACAATGCTCGCTACCATTCCTTGGGAAAGGTATGGATTCAACTACTCTCCCTCCAGCTATGGGTAAAATAGTAGGGCAGACTGGACCCTCTAACCTTGGTTAGGCAACCAGTCTAGGAGAAGGGAAACTCTGAATTCAAACCTGTTAAATCCGCTTGGGGTGGTCACTGCTAGAATAGGCTCAGTCCTAATTAGTGATCTTAAAAAAATTTGTAATATACTACTTTTCCCAAAGATAGAAGGCTCGTTTGTTATTGGATCCAGCGAGAAATAATAATAGTAAAAGAATATGAAAATAATAATGATAATGATAATAATGATGATAAAATAAATAAATAAATAAAACAAATATTTTTAAAACTCATTTTTTCTCCCAATCCTCTATTTTATTTTTATATTTAAATTTTTTTTTGTTCAAGGCAAAAATTAATTCTACTTTTATCAAAAAGAGAACAAAAGCTTCCAAAACAGAAAAGAGAACAATCGAAGCCCCCCGTTTTTTTTAAGGGGTCAGAGGAAGGGAGTCGAAGAAAAGACGGGATCATCTTTTTGGAAGATGATCGTCATTCATTTCCTTTCTTTTTTTTTTTTTTCTTTTTTTCTTTCAATTTTCCCTCCTCCATCACTACCTCCCCTTACCTCCACTTTGAAAGAATTTCTATCGAAACCGACGAAGAGAGATTTCCTTACATTTTTAGGGTTTTCTCTGAAATTTCCTCGGGGCTCCCACTGTAACGGGAGTAGGTCATTTATTGAGGGGCGGGATTTCGGGAACCTAGGAGTCACGGGAATATAAAGACTCGTAAAGTTTTTGGTGGGTCGGCAATTTATGCCTCTTTTTATTTTTTTATTTTTATTTTTTTAGGAAACTTATTTGATGGCCCCGGGGGTGGGGATCTCTTCTTCATCACTCGGATATATTTCTCCCCCCCCTCACATTATATTCTTTTTGCTTTTCTTTTGTCTTGGTTTAATTCATTAGGTCATAGGTTTCAAAGATTTTCCTCTCTATAAACTTTCTTATCCCCCCCCCAAAAAAAAAAATTAGATTAAATTGAACTAAAAAATAAAATTAAAAAACAGCCGTAAAAACTACTGATTATCTTTTAATTTCCCTGCTGCTTGATACCATGTAACCCAGTACAGCTTGTCACGTGTCACTTAAAAAAGGCCACCAACACCTTTTATTGTGTATGTGCTAAAAGGCGGTGGCTGAGGGTCTTAATGTTCTAGGTATGACCTTAAACTCTATCTGATGCTGAAGTTCCATTTCCAGAGCTCTGTGTAATGTGGAGTATCCCTTACTCAACATTACTCTCAGGTCCACTCTGACCTGGGGTGGTAGTACATGCTAGGGTCCCATTTATGGGTTAATTAGAAAAAAAAGTGATTGAAAAAATTGAGTTTAAAATAATTGAGTACCCATCAAGAATGAATAAAACAAAAAGTCTTTGGCATAAAATAACCCAACTAGGGTTAAGATGCCATGTAACCCAACCAACCAACCAGACAACCAGAATAATAACGTTGATTTTTTTTTTTCACCTAGTTCATTCACTTGGATTCGGCCGAGTTTGTATGTGACGTCAGCTCATACGTCACCACAACCCACTTGGGACTGTCTCTTCAGACCAATTCTGAAACTTGTTGAAATATGACCTGTTAAAGCTCTCAAGCCTTGACCAGAAAAGCCGCATTCTGCAAATCAATATTTCGTGTGTTGGTCAGCCAACGCCAATTGGCTGTTTCTCGGTGGTCTGATTTGATTTGCGCGAGTGACGTCCCTTGTTTTTTTGTTGTTTTTGTGTGTGTTTTACCTCCAGTCTTAATACTTTAATTCTGCTGTTTGAAACCAATACTCTATCTCACCAACAAATACGCGTACAGCAGAGCTTTGATTTAACTCTAATGGGCCTACCTCGTTTATCTATATAGTGATTCAGAAAATAGCAAAATCGTATATAGAAATGCATTGTAATTTTAAAAAAAAATCATATCTGGAGAGTACAAATATATATTTTGGTCTTTTAACTAGCATTGTCCAGGATTTGAACTCGGAATGCCTAAGTTATTGGATCACTTTTGAAACTTGGTTCGATCCAGTTTTATTGCCGCTCTCTCCAGTTTGAAAACCCATATCTCAAGACCGAAACCCATATGAAAAACAAATTCTATTTAACACTTCCTGGCATTAAATGACCCACAGAAGTTGATATGCCGTTAAACAAACATTAAACTCTTCGAGCTGGTTTACCTGATATCTGCTTTAAAAAGATAATCGTTAATCCTTCTATTCTTGATCCTTCCCCAGCGATCCAGTGACAATTGATCCTGCGTTTCAAACGTCGCCTGATTTTGATCTCCGATTCCTGATACGTCATTAAATTATAATAACGTCTTTTTTTTTTTTTTTTGCTTTTTGTGCATCCATAATTTTATTTAGATATCAAAAAATATCTTATCGCTATCATTTGATCCTTTTACAAAAAAGAAAAAGAAAAAGGCTAGTGTTTAGTTATATTCCTAGGAGAAAAAGAAAGAAAGATATATCTGATCTCTTTTAAAATTTGGATCATGATGGATTCCTTGACTTTCTCTCCACACATCTGGTAATGAAATCTCTTTTTTTTAATACTATAAAAATCATTTCCAATGCATTTTTATAGTAAAAGAATCATTGTCCAACGTATTTTTATAGTAAAAATCATGTCAATGCATTTTCATGGTAAAAATCATTTCCAATGCATTTATTGGTAAAATCATTTCCAATGCATTTTTATGGTAAAATCATTTCCAATGCATTTTTATGGTAAAAATCATTTCCAATGCATTTTTATGGTAAAAATCATTCCAATGCATTTTTATGGTAAAAATCATTTCCAATGCATTTTTATTTGGTAAAAATCATTTCCAATGCATTTTTATGTAAAAATCATCAATGCATTTTTATGGAAAATCATTTCCAATGCATTTTTATGGTAAAAATCATTTCCAATCATTTTATGTAAAAATCTCCATATTTTATGGTAAAAATCATTTCAATGCATTTTTATGTAAAAATCATTTCCAATGCATTTTTATGGTTAAAAATCATTTCCAGTGCATTTTTATAGTAAACATACATATGTAAAAATCATTTCCAATGTATTTTATAGTAAAAATCATGTTGCTCTTATGAGCCTATTGTGGTTATTATTATTATTATATTTATTATATTATATTATTTATTCTTTTGAACATTTTAAAATAAATAAATCTTGAATTGTTAGGGCATGATGAGATTGATTCTCTTGGGATGGGGTGGAGGGGATAAGGGATGCTTTAAGGAGGCCCCCGACAAGACTTAGTCAGCACCAACACAACACATCAATGACTAATCATTACTAAAGTTTGATGAATACGGCTTGTAAGGGCTTCTGAGTAGAACCAGGGTCAGCAGCCCCTCCCCGCATCCTTTTCTTTGCCGAACACAGGTCCCTTCGTATTGATGATGACGATGTGATGATGATGATTGCTATTATTATCCATTTATTTGTTATTATTGTTGTTATTGTTATTATTATTTATCATCATCATCATCATCGTCTTCCTTTTTGTTTCTTCTTCTTCCGTCATATTACTCTCTCTCTCTCTCTCTCTCTCTCTCCTCTCTCTCTCTCTAACCCCACCCCCGCCCTTCTTGAATTAAAATTTTTTTTTTTAATTTGTTTTGTTTTCTCTTCTTTTTCCCGCTTCGAATATTTTTTCAGTTCAGTCATCTAATTTTTCTGTCTCTTATATCGTTTGTCATCAGAAATAGGTGGTCGCGCGGCGTGCGTAGAGGGGTGGTGGTGTGACAATGCTCATCGTCGTGGTGGTGGTAGGTGTGTGTTGGTGTTGGTTGTTTAGTGGTAGCTACTTGATACTATTGTAACTATGGTTACTAACACTGAAGTTTGCGGAAACCAAGTTATGTAATTACAGTAGAATTTTTAAAAAAGAAAGAAAGAATTTATAAATAAATAAAATATATAAAATTAGATACCCTCTCTGCATCCTACTCTCTCTCTCTCTCTCTCTTTTCTCTCTCTCTCTCTCTTTCTCTCTCTCCCTCTCTCTCTCTCTCTCTTCTTTCTCTCTCTTTCCTTCTCTCTCTTCTTCTTCCTCTAGCTCGTCTCTTCTCTTCTCTCTCTCTCTCTCTCTTCTCCTACTCCTCTCTCTCTGCACTACTGTTGTACTTTTGATCAAGCATAGCTTTGAAATAATTGCCGTGTGTGAGAAAGAGAGAGAAAGAATTTTCTAAAAAAAAAAAATAGATAAAATTAAATACCCCTCTTTTTCCCACCATCTCTATTCTCTCTCTATCTCACTCTCTCTCCTCTCTCAGAAGATATAATTGCAAAAGAGAGTTGGGGGGGGGGTCGCAGAAGGATAGTGTTGACTGTTACCCAATGCTCTCAATAATCAGTTCCTTGCAACCAAAGTTTGGCAAAGGTCAGGCCATTTCGAGTTCCTCTCTGGATTTGCTGCGATTCTTGCTTGTCGCGTCGTAATTTGTACGATACATAAGATGCACTTGGAAATGTGGAGAATTTGAACATCCCGCAAAATCCAATGAAGTACGGAGTTCTATCGTCACTTTACTTTTGCTAGTCAAGTAAAAAGTTTTTCATGGACAAATACTTGGAACCTTTGAGTAGCATTGATATATAACACCTCCACCCCTTCTCTCTCTCTCTCTCTCTCTCTCTCTCTCTCCTCTCTCTCTCTCTCTAAAATATATATATATATATATATATATAATACTTTCAAAGAAAGAAAAACTTAACAAACCGTCATCCCGTTTTTCCCTGAAAGTAAATATTACTCTGTATTAATATAATTTATTATATTATACATTGAGCTCTCTTTAGGGATTTATAAAAATCCTTGTCTGAGTAATGTTTGCACTACAAGAGCATACAGTTTGATTATACAATGAGATTTTGACGATCCAAATCATCCTTACAACCAGTCATTTGGATTACCTTATATATAAATATATATTGTATTATATATAATGTAGGTGTGTACATTATTAAATCAACACCTAATATAGAAAAAGGAATTTATTTATATCACAATTGTGAAATTACCAACTTAATTTTGGCAAAGTACTTTTCCGCCGTGAACATTAATACATTGAAAGTTTTCGCGCGGGTGAACATTATACATTGAAAGTTTCCCATCAAAATCACCAAACAACGTCAAGATACGATTTATCTCCACACATCTATGTTTTGTAATATGATATATATACATACGTACATGTATATTATATATTATATTATAGAACACGCTACGTTGTTTTCATTGTCAATTTCAATTATCTGTGCCTTTTCGTACGCACGGGAATTTTAAGGCGCTTAAAACAGAAAAAACAGATTTGTGGTTGGTGTGTGTGGGAGCGTGGTGTGTGGGGCTCTATTGTGGATCATTTGATTTAAAAAAAACATTTCAAAATGCATTAGGGTTTAAGCTTAAAAATTGACGCTCATTTTAAATAAATCCCATTCACACAGGATTGGACTGGCGATACTTCAAAAACATTAAAAAAACAAAGTCGTCACTTATATGTATATCCATGTACGTACAAGGTGGTCCGAAAGTCTGTCACCCTCTACCAAAATAAACTCCTAATTAATCAACTATAATTGTATTATTTCATACTTATATATACTTATATTAATCTCTTAGAATTAATTATATAATTATTAAAAAAAAAAAAGATTATACTCTTATGTATCTATTACTGTGTTCAGTGTTATGAAATATCTGATTTTCGCCACCCACGTTGATATGGTTTCTGCTCGAAGATGAAAAATAATATATATTGAGTGATTTCGCATCATCTTTTAGTTAGATGGTACAGTAGGGTCTTTATTTGAACTAATTAAAAAAAAAAAAAAAAAAAAAAACAAAGGGGTTTCCGCCGTCATCAGGAATTCCTCTGTCGGTATTCATGCAAAATAGCGCGCACAGAGATAATATCATTAGATTACGTATACAAAGCATTGGTACTAATGTAGAATAGCGCGCAAGAGATAATATCTTTAGATTACGTATAAAAGCATTACATTTCATGGAAATACCCGTACCTTTGAGACGTTAGGGTAAGAATTAGTGTTAGGTATGTGTTAGGTTAGGTTAGTTTACTTTCTTTATTCGGGAGTTTCCGCTAATCTACTGCTATATACGTAAAATGCGATTCTAATGCATTTGTACCCTCTGTCCTTATCTCTACAATTGGAACTTTCTGTATGTTTCAATTGAACAAAACTCGAACAAATGATCGCTCACCCCTCTCTTACCTCTTCCTTATGACCCATATCCATGTCGACCTGCCACTGTGTTTTTGTTCTTGACTTATCATCAGACTGAATTTGCTTGATGTATGGTATTACCTGACCCGTTCGACGTGGTATGATGTGACACAAGTTCGCAAGCGTGGGGTATATCCAGTGAGGATCGAACTCGCTGTTCAGTTTTAATGGATCTGCGAGACTAGCCTGCTGACGATTACACCACGATGGACGGGGCATAGTGGGACAGCGTTGAGATCGAACTGGCTTGTAACCATTACTCTCTGGTCGACCATTTCGTTTGATTGGATATATATAATATATTTTTTTTTTGCCATCTTCTCATCTCCATGACGGACGTGCCGTTTTCAAGGGATTGCGACGAATGCGAGTCCAGTCGTCTGGTTTTAAGATCAGTTTGCTCCCCCCACCCACTATATATGAGTTGGAGGCGTGTTGGTTAATGGTTAGAGTCGTAGGAAAATGGACTCGTCGACCCGTGTTCAAATATTGGACGAGGCTGTTTGCATTTCACATGCATTGCGCTAATACCATTGGGAATTGTGTATGCATCCAACTACTCGCCTTCCAGTTATCGGTAAATAGCAGGACAGACTGGGTTTAACCTTGGTTAGGCAACTAGTCTAGGAGAATGAAAACTCTGAATTCAAACCTGTTAAAAAATTGACTTTCTGTCACAACCTATTCGTGCGGAGTTATATATATATATATATATATATATATATATATATATGATTCGTGTCACAGGAACGAGCCTAACAAGCCCGTCAACTTTTGATATTTCGCCTCGGGTATGTTAACGAGGCTTCATACCGAGGCGAAATAATCAATTGAATGAAGTTATTGTGTGTTTATCTGTTATTCCTAAATTTTTAATCACATTTTGTTGGGTTTTACCCAATCAGTTACTTCTCATATATATATATATATATAGTCACCACAGACACGTGTTTCGACTTATCAAGTCTCTTCAGTGTGCTAGGCATTTGCAAACTATACAGCCGGGATTGAAATCCGATTGGTCAGCATCGTCAAACGCCTTAACCGCTAGGCTATAGTCACCTACAGAATGCGAAGGGGATTTTTAAAACTGTTTTTAATACACACATCCTATGTATGTAAAGCGCACATATAGTGCTCCATCCCTTATATAGAGGTGAGCGTTGCGTTTACGCTCGTCAGCGAAATTCCCCCCCCCCCAAAAAAAAGTGCTCAACTCCAGGGGAATGGGGAGCGCATATATATATATTATATATATAATATATATTATATATATATATAATTTGTGGTAAAGAACCTAACAAACCCGTCACTTGGATTTGTTGGTCGATTTTCCGATACTACTGTTTGAGCCAAGACTTTGCAAAAATGCACGAAGTTGTTGGCGTCCCAGCAGGTACTATTCGCCTGTGCTAGTACGCCACCAACCGCGCTCCTTTCATTTGACCAAAGCTGCAATTATATGTGACTAATCTGAAAAATCAATTAATTAGTCCAACGCAGAGTCCGATAATGGATTGGCGTACCCCCCCTCCCCCTCTTCCACCCTCTCCTTCCTGTATCGCCCCCCTACCCCATACATCATATCAATATTTTCTCTTTAAAGTCTGCCGTTATTTCACACACTAACCAAACCCGTCGACTTATCTCGTCATCGGCGGTCCTGCTCCCCTCCTACTCTCTCTCTCTCCCCTCCTACTCTCTCTTCCCCCAATATTAACACACACACACACACAACACACACACACTGTACACTACTCATCGTCTTCATCATCATCATCATTCTCGTAATTAATAAAAAGAAAAAGCTATGGTAATGTATATGGCGTCGATGCGCATCTTTCGTCTTGTCAGACGGTTAGTCCGCGGATTGTTAGAGTAAGTTAGTTTTTTTTTATTTTATTTCTTTAAAAAAAAATTTTTTTTTTTTTTTGAGGGACGAGAAGACTGAAGCTATAAAAAAAAAGCCGAGTCAGACAATCATCTGCATATTTAAGATATTTCTTTTTCAATAGAAATAATAATAATAATATAATAATAATAATAATAATAATAATAATAATAATGAGACGTGACGACGAAGATGAAGTTTATAACAATAATAATACAAGAAAAGAAAGAAGAAAGAAAAGATGATACATTTTTATTTGCCTGAATCTTTCTTTTCTTTCAGCTCCTCCTCCTTCTCCTACTTTCTCCTCTTTCTCTGATCTTTATCTCTTCTCTCTCTCTCTCTCTCTCGTCCTCTCTCTCTCTCTCTCTCTCTCTCTCTCTCTCTCTCTCTTATCTATCTACTTTTTTTCTCTTGCTCGCTCTGCTCTCTTCATATTACAGTAACTGGTGGTCATTACTGAATCCCGAGGGACAGCAAGTCCCCTCAGCTTTCCAGGACTCTTCTCAGTATTCTAGCTGACCTCAGCAGTGCTGTGCTTTTAGAGGTTCTCAATTTCTCTTTGGATTTCTCGTTCCCTCTGTTTGTTCTTTTGTATCGTTCCTAGAGCTCCAATGATTATCGGCATTACTGTCACATCCATGTTGCATAACTTTTTCAGCTAACCGCCAAGTTCATTTACACCGGATATACCTGAGGGTCATTTCAGAAGGTCTAGTGACCGGAAGTTTCCAGTACTGTTTGGAGCCACACCACCGGAAACATTTTAATGTTGGGTGGGGTTAAAAAGTAAAGTCGTCGGGGTTGCCTATAGTCGGTATCAGCCAATCAGCGAGGGAGTCTATCCCCTTTTCACTAGCGCTAGACCAAGGAGATTTTTTTTGCGTCTAAGGCGGGGCACCACACCTACCATCAGCCCCTTATTTTACCGCACAGATCCCTGTGCTACTCATACGCTGAGTTGGCGAGGGCCGGTTTCGAACTAGGAACATTGTGGTTTCTAACAAAACAAATGCATACACAATTCCCAATGGTATTAGCGCAATGCATGTGAAATGCAAACAGCCTCGTCCAATATTTGAACACGGGTCGACGAGTCCATTTCCTACGACTCTAACCATAACAGGGCAAAACAGGTAAAACTCCAGGTCAGATGGAGGGTCTGGGTCAATCCCCCATGTCTGAGGGGAGGGATGCAGGTGGCGCTATTTTGGCACCGCCTCCCACCCGTATGCATTAAAGTCGACCTTTAGTAAAAATTGCCCCCGCGTGGGAAGGTAGCTGGGTAAATAGCTTCTTTTTGTTGTTGTGAGTGAGATGTAAATTCGTCGATGAGACTCCGGTTCTGGAGCACTGAGTGTGTGTGGGGAGTACCCCTTCATTACCATGACTCCCAGGTTCACTCTGATCCCGAATAGTAGTACCTGTTAGAGTCCCATCTGTGTAATTGTATATACTGTATATGTGTTAGGGGATACTTGACACTATATAACTGTGCAAACAAATGATTATTATAGTAAAAAAAATGATTTAAGAATTATGATTGTAATAGAACGTTGAAAATATAAATAATTCTAGTGAAATAGAAAAGGAAAGGTGTATACAATTAGTGAAATCGATCACTAATTAGGACTGAGCCTATTCTAGTAGTGACTACCCTAAGCGGATTTAACAGGTTTGAATTCAGAATTTTCCTTCTCCTAGACTGGTTGTTAAAGAGCCCAGTCTGTCCTACTATTTATCCATAGCTGGATGGAGAATAGTTGGATTCATACCTTTCCCAACGGTATTAGCGCTATGTGAACTGTAGCTTCGTCCAGGATTTGAACTCGGGTATACGAGTCCATTTCTTACGACTGTAACCATTAACACCACGCACCTCCAACTTCTGTAATCAAACATTTAAAAATGAATCTCATTTCATCATTAAATAACCCATAAGGAGTTGATATGCCGTTAACTAAAGCTTGACAAGAGTGGAATCTTCCTTAGAATCTGATATGAGAAATCTCATCCGGATACGAAGAGATTCTTTTCTGATGTCTCATTGGTTGTTTACCTGGAATTTTCCGAGGGTGATCGATTGGTGGGTGATCCTTTCTCGTTGTTCCAATAACAACTGATTACGACTCTTGTATCTTTCCCCTTTCCCCTTTTTCCCTTTTTCCCTATTCACCGGCGTCTCTATCTGAAGATTCTGATGCTTCGTTAGGATCAACATTTATTGTTAACCGTATTGTGCGTACCCGAGTTTGTTTTGCAACATCTTCTGTTTTTTTTTTTTAAATATTATAAAGAAAAAATATTTACCCCATTGATGAGATCATTTTTTATACTTACAAACCCCCCCCCCCCAAAAAAAAAAAACTGAGGCCATTTTGAACATATCCATAGACAAAATAAAAATCTAACATTAGATCACACAGGATGCAACTCAAGGTCAATTTTGTTTTACAGAGTACAGTTAGTATTATTTGTATTATTCGGACTCATCTTTATTGTCATCTGTACGACATTTCGGCCGATGTGCCGTCTGACCGTCTTCAGGCATTTCTTGTCAGACTCGGGAACCTTCTCTTCGTAATCGGGAGCCTTCACGGAACTTTGAACCCAACCCTTTATTTTATTTTTGTTTGAGAAGGTTCCCGAGTTCGACAAGAAATACCCGAAGGAGACCGGAGGGCACATCGGCTGAAACGTAGTGCAGATAACAATAAAGATGAGAACAATAGTCCGAATAATCCAAATACTACAGATTATCAAGCCTCATCTAAAAAAAAAAATAAGAGAAATAGAATATAGTTTGTTTGAATTTAATTTTCCTTTTCCTTAATTGGTTGCATTACCAAAGCCAAAGAACGTAGTTAGCCCTAGTATTTTCCCATAGCTAGGGGAAGGGAAGGAGGATTCATGTCTTTCCCAAAGGAGTTATGCAAACAGCATTGTCCAGGATTTGAACTCGGAATGCCTAAGTTATTGGATCACATTTGAAACTTGGTTCGATCCAGTTTTACTGCCGCTCTCTTCCAGTTTGAAAACCCATATTCTCAAGACCGAAACCCATATGAAAAACAAATTCTATTTAACACTTCCTGGCATTAAATGACCCACAGAAGTTGATATGCCGTTAAACAAAACTTAAACTATTCGAGCCTGGTTTACCTGATATCTGCTTAAAAAGATAATCGTTAATCCTTCTATTCTTGATCCTTTCCCCAGCGATCCAGTGACAATTGATCCTGCGTTTCAAACGTCGCCTGATTTTGATCTCCGATTCCTGATACGTCATTAATTATAATTAACGTCTTTTTTTTTTTTGCTTTTTTGTGCATCCATAATTTTATTTAGATATCAAAAAATATCTTATCGCTATCATTTGATCCTTTTACAAAAAAGAAAAAGAAAAAGGCTAGTGTTTAGATAATATTCCTAGGAGAAAAAGAAAGAAAGATATCAGATCTCTTTTAAAATTTGGATCATGATGGATTCCTTGACTTTCTCTCCACACATCTGGTAATGAAATCTTTTTTTTTAATACTAAAAATCATTTCCAATGCATTTTTATAGTAAAAGAATCATTGGCCAACGTATTTTTATAGTAAAAATCATTGTCCAATGCATTTTTATAGTAAAAATCATTGTCCAATGCATTTTTATAGTAAAAGTCATTGTCCAATGCATTTTTATAGTAAAAGTCATTTCCAATACATTTTTATGGTAAAAATCATTTCCAATACATTTTTATGGTAAAAATCATTTCCAATGCATTTTTATGGTAAAAATCATTTCCAATGCATTTTTATGGTAAAAATCATTTCCAATGCATTTTTATAGTAAAAATCATTTCCAATGCATTTTTATGGTAAAAAATCATTTCCAATGCATTTTTATGGTAAAAAATCATTTCCAATACATTTTTATGGTAAAAATCATTTCCAGTGCATTTTTATAGTAAAAATCATTTCCAATACATTTTTATGGTAAAAAATCATTTCTAATGCATTTTTATGGTAAAAATCATTTCCAATGCATTTTTATAGTAAAAATCATGTTAGCTCTTATGAGCGTATTGTGGTTTTTATTATTATTATTATTATTCTTTTGAACATTTTAAAATAAATAAATCTTGAATTGTTAGGGCATGATGAGATTGATTCTCTTGGGATAGGGGTGTGAGGGGTAAGGGATGCTTTAAGGAGGCCCCCGACAAGACTTAGTCAGCACCAACACAACACATCAATGACTAATCATTACTAAAGTTATGAATACGGCTTGTAAGGGCTTCTGAGTAGAACCAGGGGGTCAGCAGCCCCCTCCCCGCATCCTTTTCTTTGCCGAACACAGGTCCCTTCGTATTGATGATGACGATGATGATGATTGCTATTATTATCCATTTATTTGTTATTATTGTTGTTATTGTTATTATTATTATCATCATCATCATCATCGTCTTCCTTTTTGTTTCTTCTTCTTCCGTCATATTTCTCCTTCTTCCGTCATATTTCTCTCTCTCTCTCTCTCTCTCTCTCTCTCTCTCTCTCTCTCTCTCTCTCTCTCTCTCTCTAACCCCACCTCGCCCTTCTTGAATTAAAAAAAAAAATTTAAATTTGTTTTGTTTTTCTCTTCTTTTTCCCGCTTTCGAATATTTTTTCAGTTCAGTCATCTAATTTTTCTGTCTCTTATATCGTTTGTCATCAGAAATAGGTGCGCGCGCGTGTGTACGAGGGTGGTGGTGGTGGTGGTGGTGACAATGCTCATCGTCGTGGTGGTGGTAGTGGTGGTTGGTTGGTTGGTTGTTTAGTGGTAGCTACTTGATACTATTGTAACTATGGTTACTAACACTGAAGTTTGCGGAAACCAAGTTATGTAATTACAGTAGAATTTCTAAAAAGAAAGAAAAAATTTATAAATAAATAAATAAATAGATAAAATTAGATACCCCCTCTCTGCATCCTCTCTCTCTCTCTCTCTCTCTCTCTCTCTCTCTCTCTCTCTTCTCTCTCTCTCTCTCTCTCTCTCTTATCTCTCTCTCTCTCTTTCTACTTTTTGATCAAGCATAGTCTTTGAAATAATTGCGTGTGTGTGTGAGAGAGAGAGAAAGAATTTTCTAAAAAAAAATATAGATAAAATTAAATACCTCTCTCTCTCTCTCACACACACAGAAGATGTAATTGCAAAAGAGAGTTGGGGGGAGGGGGCGCAGAAGGATAGTGTTGACTGTTGCCCAATGCTCTCAATAATCAGTTCCTTGCAACCAAAGTTTGGCAAAGGGTCAGGCCATCTCGAGTTCCTCTCTGGATTTGCTGCGATTCTTTGTCGCGTCCGTAATTTGTACGATACATAAGCTGACACTTGGAAAATGTGGAGAATTTGAACATCCGCCAAAATCCAATGAAGTACGGAGTTCTATCGTCACTTTTACTTTTTTGCTAATTCAAGTAAAAAGCTTTTTCATGGACAAATACTTGGAACCTTTGAGTAGCATTGATATATATAACACACACACACACACTCTCCTCTCTCTCTCTCTCTCTCTCTCTCTCTCTCTCTCTCTCTCTCTCTCTCTCTCTCTCTCTCTCTCCATATATATATATATATATATATACTTTCAAAGAAAGAAAACTTAACAAACCGTCATCCCGTTCTTTCCCTGAAAGTTAAATATTACTCTGTATTTAATATAATTTATTAATTATTATACATTGAGCTCTCTTCAGGGATTCATAAAAATCCTTGTATAAGTTTGCACCTACAAGAGCATACAGTATGGTTATACAGTGAGATTTTGAGGATCCAAATCATCCTTACAACCAGTCATTTGGATTACCTTATATATAAATATTATATTGTATTATATATAATGTAGGTGTGTACATTATTAAATCAACACCTAATATAGAAAAAGGAATTTATTTTATATCACAATTGTGAAATTACCAATTTAATTTTGGCAAAGTACTTTTCCCCCGTTGAACATTATACATTGAAAGTTTTCGCCGGTGAACATTATACATTGAAAGTTTCCCATCAAAATCCACCAAACAACGTCAAGATACGAATTTATTACTCCACACCTCTATGTTTGTAATCTGATACATATATATACGTACGTGTATATTTATATTATATTATAGAACACGCTACGTTGTTTTCATTGTCATTTCAATTATCTGTGCCTTTTCGGTACGCGGGAATTTTAAGGCGCTTAAAACAAGAAAAACAGATTTGTGGTTGGTGTGTGTGGGAGTGGTGTGTGGGGCGTGTATTGTGGATCATTTGATTTAAAAAAAACATTTCAAAATGCATTAGGGTTTAAGCTTAAAAATTGACGCTCATTTAAAAAAAATCCCATTCACACAGAATTGGACTGGCGATACTTCAAAAACATTACAAAACAAAGTCGTCACTTATAATGTATATCCATGTACGTACAAGGTGGTCCGAAAGTCTTGTCTCCCTCTACCAAAATCTAACTCCTAATTAATCAACTATAATTGTATTATTTTTCATACTTATATTATACTTATATAATCTCTTAGAATTATATTATATAATTATTAAAAAAAAAAAAAGATTATACTCTTATGTATCTTATTACTGTGTTCAGTGTTATGAAATATCTGATTTTCGCCACCCACGTTGATATGGTTTCTGCTCGAAGATGAAAAATAATATATATTGAGTGATTTCGCATCATCTTTTAGTTAGATGTAACAGTAGGGTCTTTATTTTAACTAATTTTTAAAAAAATAAAAGAAAAGGGGTTTCCGCCGTCATCGGGATATTCCTCTGTCAGGTATTCATGCAAAATAGCGCGCAAGAGATAATATCATTAGATTACGTATAAAAAGCATTGGTACTAATGTAGAATAGCGCGCAAGAGATAATATCTTTAGATTACGTATAAAAAGCATTACATTTCATGGAAATACCCGTAACCTTTGAGACGTTAGGGTAAGAATTAGTGTTAGGGTTAGTTTACTTCGGGAGTTTCCGTAATCTACTGCTATTTATACGTAAAATGCGATTCTAATGCATTTGTACCCTCTGTCCTTATCTCTACAATATGGGAACTTTCTGTATGTTTCAATTGAACAAAACTCTAACAAATGATCTCTCCCCCCCTCTCTTACCTCTTCCTTATGACCCATATCCATGTCGACCTGCCACTGTGTTCTTGTTCTTGATTTATCATCAGACTGAATTTGCTTGATGTTGATATTTACCTGACCCGTTCGACGTGGGTATGATGTGACACAAGTTCGCAAGCGTGGGTATATCCAGTGAGGATCGAACTCGCTGTTCAGTTTTAATGGATCTGCGAGACTAGCCTGCTGACGATTACACCACGATGGGACGGGCATAGTGGGACAGCGTTGAAGATCGAACTGGCTTGTTAACCATTACTCTCTGGTCGACCATTTCGTTTGATTGGATATATATATATATATATATATATTGCCATCTTCTCATCTCCATGACGGACAGTGCCCGGTTTCAAGGGATTGCGACGAATGCGAGTCCAGTCGTCTGGTTTTAAGATCAGTTTGCTCCCCCCACCCACTATATATGAGTTGGAGGCGTGTGGTGTAATGGTTAGAGTCGTAGGAAATGGACTCGTCGACCCGTGTTCAAATATTGGACGAGGCTGTTTGCATTTCACATGCATTGCGCTAATACCATTGGGAATTGTGTATGCATCCAACTACTCGCCTTCCAGTTATCGGTAAATAGCAGGACAGACTGGGTTGTTTAACCTTGGTTAGGCAACTAGTCTAGGAGAATGAAAACTCTGAATTCAAACCTGTTAAAAAATTGACTTTCTGTCACAACCTATTCGTGCGGAGTTGTTGATATATATATATATATATATATATATATATATATAGATTCGTGTCAAGGAGCCTAACAAGCCCGTCAACTTTTGATATTTCGCCTCGGTATGTTAACGAGGCTTCATACCGAGGCGAAATATCAATTGAATGAAGTTATTTGTGTTTTTATCTTTTATTCCTAAATTTTTAATCACATTTTGTTGGGTTTTACCCAATCAGTTACTTCTCACACACACACATATATATATATATATATATATATATATATATATATATATATATATATAGTCATCCACAGACACGTGTTTCGACTTATCAAGTCTCTTCAGTGTGGCTAGGCATTTGCAAACTACTTACAGCCGGGATTGAAATCCGATTGGTTCAGCATCTGTCAAACACCTTAACCGCTAGGCTATAGTCACCTGCAGAATGCGAAGGGGATTTTTTAAAACTGTTTTTAATACACACATCCCTATGTATGTAAAGGCAGCAAATAGTGCTCCATCTCTTTATATAGATGAGCGTTGCGTTTACGCTCGTCAGCGAAATCCCCCACCCCCCCAAAAAAAAGTGATCAACTCCAGGGGAATGGGGAGCATATATATATATATATATATATATATATATATATATATATATATAATTTGTGGTAAAGAACCTAACAAACCCGTCACTTGGATTTGTTGGGTCGATTTTCCGATACTACTGTTTGAGCCAAGACTTTGCAAAAAATACACGAAGTTGTTGGCGTCCCAGCAGGTACTATTCGGCTGTGCTAGTACGCACCAACCGCGCTCCTTTCATTTGACCAAAGCTGCAATTATATTTGACTAATCTGAAAAATCAATTAATTAGTCCAACCAAGCAGTCCGATAATGGATTGGCGTACCCCCCCCCCCTCCCCCCCCTTTCCACCCTCTCCTTCCTGTATCGCCCCCTACCCATACATCATCATCATTTTTCTTCTTTAAAGTCTGCCGTTATTTCACCACTAACCAAACCCGTCGACTTATTCTCGTCATCGGCGGTTCCTGCTCCCCTCCTACTCTCTCTCTCTCCCCAATATTACACACACACACACACACACACACACACACACACATTGTACACTACTCATCGTCTTCATCATCATCATCATTCTCGTAATTAATAAAAAGAAGAAAGCAGTTGGTAATGTTAATGGCGTCGATGCGCATCTTTCGTCTTGTCAGACGGTTAGTCCGCGGATTGTTAGAGTAAGTTAGTTTTTTTTTTTTTTAATTTATTTCTTTAAAAAAAAATTTTTTTTTTTTTGAGGGACGAGAAGACTGAAGCTATAAAAAAAAGCGCGAGTCAGACAATCATCTGCATATTTAAGATATTTCTTTTTCAAAGAAATAATAATAATAATGATGATAATAATAATAATAATAATAATAATAATAATAATGACGACGAAGATGAAGTTTATAACAATAATAATAATACAAGAAAAGAAAGAAAGAAAGAAAAGATGATACATTTTTATTTGCCTGAATCTTTTCTTTCAGCTCCTCCTACTATTCTTCCTCTTTCTACTACTTCTCTATCTATCTATCTATCTATCTCAGTCTCTTCATATCTATCTATCTATCTATCCATCTTTTTCCCTTGCTCTCTCTCTCTCTCTCTCTCTCTCTCTCTGTCTCTTTATATATATATATATATATATATATATATCCTTTGTCCCTCCCCCCTCTCTCTCTCTCTATCTTTTTCTCTAGTTTTCGCTCTTTTCTTTTCCCCCCTCTCTCTTATCTCTCTCTCTCTCTCTCTCTCTTCACCCTGCCTCTTTTCCCCTTCCTTTCGTTTCTCTTCTCATCTTTTTCCCCCTTCTTTTTTCTCTCTCTCTCTCTCTTTTGTGCAAAAATTTAAAGTTTAAATATCGTCCAATTTTAATGTTCATCCAAAAACGGAATCACCTCTAACCAAATTACCGTTCATCTTAAAGTTCAACACATTTTGCGCATCGTTTCTCAAATCCATTTAACCCTTTAAGAATCAATAAAATACGCGAAAAGAAAAGGTCATTTACTTCTTGGTTTGATTGAGAACTTTTCAGTAGCCTCTCGTATGAAAAGAAAAAATCAGCATCTTTCTGTCGCAGATATCTCACTTGGGACAATGCTCGCTACCATTCCTTGAGAAAGGTATGGATTCAACTACTCTCCATCCAGCTATAGGTAAAATAGTAGGGCAGACTGGACCCTCTAACCTTGGTTAGGCAACCAGTCTAGGAGAAGGGAAACTCTGAATTCAAACCTGTTAAATCCGCTTGGGGTGGTCACTGCTAGAATAGGCTCAGTCCTAATTAGTGATCTTAAAAAAATTTGTAATATACTACTTTTCCCAAAGATAGAAGGCTCGTTTGTTATTGGATCCAGCGAGAAATAATAATAGTAAAAGAATATGAAAATAATAATGATAATGATAATAATGATGATAAAATAAATAAATAAATAAAACAAATATTTTTAAAACTCATTTTTTTTCTCCCAATCCTTTATTTTATTTTTATATTGAAAATTTTTTTTTGTTCAAGGCAAAAATTCATTCTACTTTTATCAAAAAGAGAACAAAAGCTTCCAAAACAGAAAAGAGAACAATCGAAGCCCCCCGTTTTTTTTAAGGGGTCAGAGGAAGGGAGTCGAAGAAAAGACGGGATCATCTTTTTGGAAGATGATCGTCATTCATTTCCTTTCTTTTTTTTCTTTCTTTTTTTTTTCTTTCTTTTTTTATTTCAATTTTCCCTCCCCCATCACTACCTCCCCTTACCTCCACTTTGAAAGAATTTCTATCAAAACCGACGAAGAGAGATTTCCTTACATTTTTAGGGTTTTCTCTGAAATTTCCTCGGGGCTCCCACTGTAACGGGAGTAGGTCATTTATTGAGGGGCGGGATTTTGGGAACCTAGGAGTCACGGGAATATAAAGACTCGTAAAGTTTTTGGTGGGTCGGCAATTTATGCCTCTTTTTTTTTTTTAGGAAACTTATTTGATGGCTCCGGGGGTGGGGATCTCTTCTTCATCACTCGGATATATTTCTCCCCCCCCCTCACATTATATCTTTTTGCTTTTCTTTTTGTCTTGGTTTAATTCATTAGGTCATAGGTTTCAAAGATTTCTTCTCTATAAACTTTCTTATTCCAAAAAAAAAAAAAAAAAAATTAGATTAAATTAAAAAACAGCTGTAAAAACTACTGATTATCTTTTAATTTCCCTGCTGATTGATACCATGTAACCCAGTACAGCTTGTCACGTGTCACTTAAAAAAGGCCACCAACACTTTTTATTGTGTATGTGCTAAAAGGCGGTGGCTGAGGGTCTTAATGTTCTAGGTATGACCTTAAACTCTATCTGATGCTGAAGTTCCATTTCCAGAGCTCTGTGTAATGTGGAGTATCCCTTACTCAACATTACTCCCAGGTCCACTCTGACCTGGGGTGGTAGTACATGCTAGGGTCCCATTTATGGGTTAATTAGAAAAGAATTGAGTTTTAAAAAATTGAGTACCCATCAAGAATGAATTAAACAAAATGTCTTCAGCATAAAATAACCCAACAAGAGTTGACATGCCGTAAAATCCAAAAAAAAAATTGATACCCTTCAAGAATGGAGAAAACAAAAAGTCTTCGGCATAAAATAACCCAACCAGGGTTAAGATGCCATGTAACCCAACCAACCAACCAGACAACCAGAATAATAACGTTGATTTTTTTTCCACCTAGTTCATTCACTTGGAATCGGCCAAGTTTGTATGTGACGTCAGCTCATACGTCACCACAACCCACTTGGGACTGTCTCTTCAGACCAATTCTGAAACTTGTTGAAATATGACCTGTTAAAGCTCTCAAGCCTTGACCAGAAAAGCCGCATTCTGCAAATCAATATTTCGTGTGTTGGTCAGCCAACGCCAATTGGCTGTTTCTCGGTGGTCTGATTTGATTTGCGCGAGTGACGTCCCTTGTTTTTTTTGGTTTTTTTTGTGTGTGTTTTACCTCCAGTCTTAATACTTTGATTCTGCTGTTTGAAACCAATACTCTATCTCACCAATAAATACGCGTACAGCAGAGCTTTGATTTAATGCTAATTGGCGTACCTCGTTTATCTATATAGTGATTCAGAAAATAGCAAAATCGTATATAGAAATGCATTGTAATTTTAAAAAAAATCATATCTGGAGAGTACAAATATATATTTTGGTCTTTTAACTAGAATATATGTATTCACCCTCTCATGACAGCCATACACCATCTCTGGGTTAAATAGTACCACTACTGTTCTTCTACAAGGATTGCTTTGGTATAAAACATCGACAAGACGAGCCTTACTTTATCGTATAGAATTCAATAATTCTTATTTCAACTTATAGATGCAGCATGGTAGGGTTTTCTAACTTTGCCTCTAAAATATACAGTACATAAAATACGTTTTTTTTTGTTTTTTTAATTTTTCGGACTATTGTCCTCATTTTTATAAAGTTTCAGCCGATGTACCCTCCGACCTTCTTTATATGTTTCTTGTCGAACTCTGGAACCGAAGGGCATATCGACCGAAACGTTGTGCATATAACAATAAAGATGAGACAATAGTCCGAAAAATCCAAATAATACAAATTATCAACCTCATCTAAAAGTGTATGACGTTAAACTGTATCTAATGTGGAGTACCCCTTCATTGCCATTGCTCCCAGATCCATTCTGACTCGAGTGGTAGTACCTGTTCGGGTCCGTCTGTCGGTTAAATAGTTAAAAAATGAGTCTGAATTTGAAATTTAAAAAAATATTAATACGAGTGAATTAATAAGGAATAAAAAATTTAAAAAAGTCTTCGGCATAAAATAACCTAACAAAGGTTGACATGCCGTAATATCCAACCAACCAACATAGTAGATATGTTTTTCTTTTAAAATCTTAGGGTGATCATTTTCGAACCCCTACCTATCCACCTATTTTCTTACCGCTTGTCATTGCATTGTGGGTCAATTTTTTATTTAAAATTTTATTTTTATTTTGATAAATTGTATTTATTTATCGAGATAGGGGTTTTGTTGTCCTGATTAAAAAACTGTATGAAATCTATTTTCGAACGATTCAAATGAACTTTACACAAAGTCAAAACCGAAAGAGAATACACACAATCTTATAAATAGGCGGACGATTGGTGGTGGCCTGTTTTATTGATTGTAAGCCGAGAATGGTTAGAGATCTTTCTTTTCATTGGAATCCGGAAATGCACCTCCCACACTACTCTCTCTCTCTCTCTCTCTCCCCCATCTCCCTCTCTCCACCCCCTCTCTCTCTGAAAAGCTGTCGATCAACTTTATTGAAGATTGTCTTCTCCCTCCTCTTCCTCACCAACTCAGTATTATTATTATTATTATTATTATTATTATATATTAATACTCTAGTTCCTTAATCTTCTGACCGTTATCATTTTGCAACGCCTCTGGTTAAAAATGAGATCGTCCAAGAGATGAAATGTAAATCCTGATTATCTGGTGTGCTTATCCGCCGAATTCTTATTTCTTATGAGTGAGCGAAATAATGGACCATTCCGTTTTTATTATAAAAGAAAAAAAAGAGAAGAAAAAGGGACATGTGATACAGAAAAAAATATAATAAGAAAGAAGAAAAAAAAGAGTAGGGGAAAGATAGAGAGGGTGGGCGCGCGGAAGCGATAAAGCTAATTTGTTTCAATCAAACATAATGAAAAGATGAAAATAAGGGAAAAAAAGAGTAAGATAGTTAAATCAAGATAACTTTCACGTTCCACAGATTTCTCAGTTCTCTGGCAAGGTCCTAGTATTTGATTATCTTTTCCCTTTCTTTCATTTTAATTCTGTGGTCGGCTGGAACGGCAAAATCCACCTGTTTACAAGTTCTTTTCTTCTTGTTAATTAATACTGGGTCTTCTGGCCGGGATTGGGTGGTCCGTTTGCATCTTAAAGTTCAAGAAAAATCATTATTATACCCCTACGTTCTTGTGGATTATTCAGAGTGCTCCGGTTGTGATAGGTATTACTGACACCTTCTTTATGTACTTGTAACATTTGTTCTAGACTAACTTTTTATCAGTGCTATTCCACAACTCTTTTTTTTTTTTAAACTTTCTAGCAAGGCCCAGATATTTTTCCCCTTTTCATTGTGAAAATATCTGATCTTACATGAATAGTACTTAAATGATATCTTGTGTATCTTCGTTATTAGGTGCACGTGTACCTAGAATTTATTATAATTTTTCTCAACCGAAACCGGCTGATAACAAATCAATTATATTAGCTCTTTAAAAGAATATTGGAAACTTTCTCTTTATATTCAATCTATTGAACAGGGATATAACTACAAATTACTCATGCGGTGAGTTGGTGAGGGGTTGTATTAAACCCGGAATTTTGGTGGCCTTATTGGCTTAAAGAGTTAAACAATTTTAGTTTCATTAGCCTGTTTTAGAATATGTTTTATATACTTGTAAAATAGTTTTCAAAATATTGGGCCTTCACTGTATAGTAAAATAGTACCCTGAAATATTGGCCTTATGGGTTTAAAAGAGTTAAGAAATTTTAGTTTCATTAGCATCTTATAGAATATCTTTTATTTACTTGTAAAATCCGCTCCAGCCTCATTTTTTTTTTCTATCAGTATTTTTACACATTCATTTTTTTAAAAAATGCTCATTTACCATCGAACACGTTTGCACATGAACTTTGGGATTCTCACATCTGGAATCTCCAGACAGTTGACATCTTTTGAAGGGGCCTTGGAACTTACAGGATCATCATCAGCAGCAGAAGCAGCAGCAGCAGCGTCTTTTGTACGGAATCTTCAGCTCTCTTCTTTCTTTTTTTTTCTTTTTCTTTAAAAAAAATCTGTTCTTCACAGTTCGTCAGTGGATGATTGCTGGTAGTCTACAGTCTGATACTTTATCAGCAGTTGTACCACTGATTTGCTGCGTGGAATTAGCTCATCTGGATTCAACGAACTCAACCAACCTACCAACCAACCAACCAACAGATCTACCAGCCATTTTGTGATATTTCCCATCATGCCTCATTTTCAACTGCAACAAGCACTCCTACACATCATTCGCACATCCACAGAAGGGCAGGTCACTTTGCTGGACATTACATATTACATCATTCATTCTTCATAAATATATATATATATATATATATATATATATATATATATATATATATTTGCGGATTTTACAATTATACGTGTGTATTAATATATATATATATATATATATATATATATATATATATATTTGCGGATTTTACAATTATACGTGTGATATATATATATATATATATATATATATATATATATATATATATATATATTAAAATATCTTTGCGGATTTTACAATTATACGTGTGTATTAATATCTTGAAGGATTTTTTTTGCAGTCTGAACCTTTTAAGTTATTACCATATAAATCTTTTCTTTGCAATATATATATATATATATATATATATAGGTCTATATAATATATGGTGTGGTTAATTTGCATACTGGTTTTAACAAATAATTACTTGGTGTTATTGATCTCTAATATTTTTTCATTCTCCAACGTATTAAAAATCAATCATATGAATGATTTAATATAGAAACCAATAAAAATACAATTAAAATAAGTAATCTTTTTATATGCGTTCTTATTTAATTTTATTAGTCTTTCGCCCAGCGGAGAGTGTATAATCTAGCGAGTTTATCAAATGTAAATTTGAGATGAGTCATTATCAATCCTATAGTAGTGGTTATTCACTAGGTTTACCTTAGTTTAGTACAAGGCCAGAAGTACTGGGTATTCAGTGGCGGTAAATGATTACCCCTGACTCCCGTCTCCGGGATGGGCCCAAGCCTGCTTTAGGGTCTCCATAAGGGCGGGGTTCTTATACTTAATATGAATACTGTTTTATGAAAATTGACATGTAATAGCGTGGGTGATCCGTATCATAGATTCGGGGTTTGGGCATGAGCACCGGCCCAGACGATGTCCAGTGAGAATCAAACTCACTAACAATGGTCTGCAAGCCAACTATTACATGAGGCGTGATGTTTGGATAAATAAACTTTGTTCTTTTGTTTCTATGGTTATTGTAGTGCCCCCCCTCTCTCTCTGTGATTTCCCCCTCTCTATTAGTAATAGTAATTGTGGAAAAGATTTAAGGGTCTACCATGGCCCCCCCCTCTCTCTCTCTCTCTCTCTCTCTCTCTCTCTCTGTTTTCCTTTTATATCTTTTATAGAGTACAATTTCTCAATTACCTAAAGATCATTTTTTTTTAAATCAAGATAAATACTGAAGATGTGGTGTTATATATATATATATATATATATATATATATATATATATATACTCACATGTATGGTACTTTAAAGTATATATAGTAGTAGTCGGTATCAGCCAGTCAGCGAGGGAGTCTATCCCCTTTTCAATAGCGCTAGACCAAGGAGATTGTTATAGCATCTGAGTTGGAGCGCCACACCTACCATCAGCTCCTTACTTTACCGCACAGATCCCTGTGCTACTCATACACTGAGTTGGCGAGGACCAGTATCGAACTAGGAACGTTGTGGTTTCTAGCCGAACGCTCTACCGACTAAAGTATTATATACTCATCATATATATATATATATATATATATATTATATATATTATATATATTCACATGTATAGTACTTTAGATGCATTGTGTTGTTTTATCATATAAAGAAACGAATAAAACTGATTAAAGATATATATTTTTTTTTAAAGTAGATAAGGGGGGGGGGGCGGTCAGTGCGAGTAAATCGTTAGCATGATAGAAGTACTTAAAAGATATTTTTAAAAACATTTTTTGCATCAGTCATCATGGCTGACAACAGATTCTTAGGAAAAAATAAATCCAGTTTTCTCTCTTTTAATAATCACCATTTTTTTCTTCTCCTTTTCGATTTCTCACTTTTTCTTTGGTTTTTATTAAGAACAAAAATAACTTATTGTTTTGTAGACTCATCTCGACTTTGTTTCTTGTTAATTTTTTAAAATTTTATTTTTGTTTATAATCCCGTATTATCTATATCAAATATATAGGATTAGTATATATATATATATATATATATATATATATAGTCCTTTTTTTTCTACCTGATTGAAGGTTCTACATATGTTACTGATCTTACTTGTCACTTCTCTCTCTCTCTCTCTCAATAGCCCCTCTTCTCTCACTTCTTTCTCTCTCTCTTTCTTTCTTTCTCCTCTGTTTCTCTCTCTCCTATCTTTTTCCACTTTCTCTCTCTCGCTCTCTCTCTTCCCTCTCTCTCCCTCTGTCTCTATCTCCTCTTTCTCTGTCTCCCTCTCCCTCTTCTCCCTCTCTCTTCCTCTGTCTCCCCCTCTCTCTTCCTCTGTCTCCCTCTCTCTCTTCCTCTGTCTCACTCTTCCCCTGTCTCCCTCTCTCTCTTCCTCTGTCTCCCTTTCTCTCTTCCTCTGTCTCCCTCCTCTCCCACTCTTTTTCACTGTCTCTCTCCCCTCCTTCCCTCCCATGTTTTTCTCCTCTCTTCCCCCCCTTCCCCCTCTGTTTTTTTTTGTAGTGGGAAGGGACAAGGAGAAGAGACTTTTTCTTTTTTGTTGTTGTTGTTATTAAGTTTTTCTGTCTTCTTGTTTACTCTCCCCCCCCCCCCAGTATTCTTCCAGATTCTTCCTGATTCTTTTTTCTTCTTGTCCCAGAAATAGAAACTTTTATACCGTGACTCGATGGCACCAGCCAACGGGAATCATTTTTTACCATTTTCCTTTTTTTTTCTTTTTTCTTAAATTTGTTTATTCATCCTACTCCCCCTATCATACCCCCCCTTTTACTTTTCTGTTTTGAATTTCAAATTCACCTTCCTACTCCATCCTGTCACATATATAATA
>CM042165.1:496689-501689 GCA_023376005.1 Doryteuthis pealeii | reverse complement strand
TCCACCTTGGAATCACAAGGTTACAGAATTTAATCAAATTTAAGCATTAAATAACCCATAAGGAGTTGATATGCCATTAAACGAATAAACTAAATCAAATATAAATAGTTATGATTACATGTAATACAATGTCAATTTTTTTAACGGGTTTGAATCCAGAATTTTTTTCCTCCTAGATCGATTGCCATACCAAAGTAAAAGTGTCCAGTCTGCCCTACTATTTACCCATAGCTGGATGGAGAATTATTGTATTCGTTCTTTTCCCAAGGGTATTAGTGCTATGTGAAATATAGCCTTTTCCAGGATTTGAACTCTGATAACCATTATACTACGAGTGCCTTTAATAACCCATAAGGAGTTATTGTGTCATAAGACAAACAAACCAAAGCAAATCATTTTTTTTAATATTTTTTTTTCTTTTTTTAAGTTGAGTATGAAGACAAGGAGGGTAGTAGTAGTTAGCTGTCCATCATATCCAATGATGATGCCATGCGAATCTGTTTTCTCCATTTGATTCGATCTCTGGTTGCATCTTGCCAACTGCCTAGGGGGTGGGGTGCTTAGAATCCTCAAACATATTTGGCAGAAGACCATTTCTGACCGCAAAAGTGGATTCACTTCTCTCAGTTGAACTCTTCCCGCTCCACTAGAATGTGTAGCCCGTCTCCTCTCTGCTGATGCTGCCATTCTCAGTGAATCTGACTTTGCTCAGAGCGGCAATGACGATATTGTATTTTTGGTGCTCTTATCATGATGCTGTTTTTATTTTATTTTTTTGGGGGGGGGGTGCTCGATAGTCCCAACTCAAATAGAACAGAAAGAAGGGGGGTAATTTATTTATTCATTTATTTATTTCTGTTATCCAATTCGTTCTGTTGCTAATCCAGAATGAAACCAGAAATTGTTGTGGGTAAACAGAGAGACAGCTGGGGACAGCCAACGAAGCACAATGAACCTGAAGGGTGTGTGTGTGTGGGGGGGGGGGCGATTGAGGCTTTGAAGTTCTTTCACAGACCGTCATTTAAAGAATATGAAAATGATTTTATATTGTGTTTCTCCACTTTTATGTACGTAAGAGTCAGACCCAAATGACTGTACGACCAGTCATACAGTGTTCTCTTCCCCATTTACAACTCTGCCAGTACTGCCTCTATTTTTTTTTTTTTTTTGTCCTTCTTTATAACTGTCTATCCTGAAACTGGCCAGACTTGAATACTGCTTAATCCTTTCGTTGCCGTGGGCGATACTGCAGTCCAATTCCTGGCCCTGTGCCATCTGCCAATATTTAATACTGCATTGCATCTGCTGATTGTCTCTTGATAGAGAAAGTGCGACACTCGCAGATAATCAAACAAAACATGCAGCAGCAGCAAAAAAAAAAAAAATAAAATAAAATAAATAAATAAATAAAAGCTAAGATTTTAATGGAAAGCAACCTAACTTCTATATAGACTTACTAGAAGAGGGTACCCAGAATTACCTTGGTAGAGTGGAGTGGGGAAAAAAGCCCTGGTGTTTTGATTTGTTTACTCTTGAGATTTAAAAAATGCTGGACATTTTTTAAGTAGAATTTCAATGCTATTTCTATGTATATTTTAATTTTTAGATATCTTTGAATATAAATCAAATCTTCATAATTTACAAATGCTGGACATTTATAAGTAGAATTTCAATGCTATTTCTATGTATATCTTAATTTTTAGATATCTTTGAATATAAATCAAATCTTCATAATTTACAAATGCTGGACATTATAAGTAGAATTTCAATGCTATTTCTATGTATATCTTAATTTTTAGATATCTTTGAATATAAATCAAATCTTCATAATTTACAAATGCTGGACATTTATAAGTAGAATTTCAATGCTATTTCTATGTATATTTTAATTTTTAGATATCTTTGAATATAAATCAAATCTTCATAATTTACAAATGCTCGATATTTTTAAGTAGAATTTCAATGCTATTTCTATGTATATCTTAATTTTTAAATATCTTTGAATATAAATCAAATCTTCATAATTTACAAATGCTGGACACTTTTAAGTAGAATTTCAATGCTATTTCTATGTATATCTTAATTTTTAGATATCTTCGAATATAAATCAAATCTTCATAATTTTTGGACAAAAAAAAAAGCAGGAACCAATGATATTTAATGTATATATTTACTTTGTCATTAATTGTTTTATTTTTGTAGTTTCATCCGAACATACACACCAAGTGGTAGTACCTGTTAGGGTCCCATCTATGGGTTAGATAGAAAAGATGGGTTTTAAAAAATTGAGTTAAAAAAAATTGAATACCCATTAAGAATGAATAAAACAAATATCTTCGGCATAACATAACCCAATAAGTATTGACATGCCGTAAAAAACCAACTAGCCAACCACATTCCTTTCTCTCCTCTTCTGTTGAGCATCTGAGCAATTTCAACCTCTATTTCCTTACTTGGATGATGACAGTGTCCTGCAGCTCCTCAAGTAGTTTCTAATTCAATTCCCTACCCCCTCTCATTTTTTTTGCTTTCTACCAGAGTTGTTAATAGGTGAGGTGCTATATTGAATTCTAAGCCTCTTGTCTTCTCTTCAGTCTTTGGAGGTCAGCTCAGTGGTGATAGTGTTGGGCAGAATCTGCAAGATATTTTGGTTCTCTGTATTTCTTACTGGCTGATTGAGGCTTTGATTCAATTTAAAAGATAAAAAAAATAATGCTCTTTTTTTAATTTTGAAATTGGAGAAATTTAAAAGAAAGATTATCAGTCTAACTGTGGTCAGTTCACACACACACACACACACACACACACACACACACACGCATGGACAGGAACATGAAGTTAAGGTTTCTTGCCTATGTGATCTTCAGACCAATATATATATATATATATATATAAATAATATATAATATATATATAATTTAAACTCTTCACTTGTACTCTCCTTTTTTCTCCTCTTTCTACCCTTATCCTTATACCCTCTCTCTTCTCTCTCCTTTTCTCTCTCTCTCTCCTTTCTCTCTCTCTCTCTCTCTTTCTCTCTCTCTCTTTCTTTCTCTCTCTCTACTCTTTCCTTTCTCTCTTCTTTCTCTTCTCTCTTCTCTCTCTCTCTCTCTCTCTCTTCCCTCTCTCTCTTCTCTTCTCTTTCCCTTTCTTTCTCTCTCTCTCTTACTCTTTCCCTTTCTTTCTCTCTCTCTCTTACTCTTTCCCTTTCTTTCTCTCTCTCTCTTTCTTCTTTCTCTCTCTCTCTGTTTCCCCCTCCTTTCTCCTCCATTCTTCCCCACCCCTTATTTCCCTCCCCTTTCTCACCTTTTCTGTAAACACTTTATTTTACCTACAACCATGGGATTTATATAGATATAATCCTCTTTGGGGATTCATTAAAAGACATAGCGTACATAAACCAAACATTTTTACAAGTTCCTTTTTCTTTTCTCTAAGTGGGTGGCATTTTTCACTTTAGTTTATTCTAAGCTACTAGCCGTACAACACAGACCCTTGGAGTCGGCCTCCTCTTCATCATACCAGCACATTAGTTACAGTGTAATATTTGGTATTGTCTGTTATTTTTAGCCGAATACACAGCACTTGGCTTTAATTGGTGTGCTATGTGTAGTTTGGTCACGAGCCAAAAGTCCCACCTTGTGTTCTCCTGGAGATTTGACTATATTTCCTCGAGTAGACGTTTTAAGAATAGATCTCTATCCTTCGCTGCTTTTATCTCTTGTTAAGCATAGTAATTTCTATCTTTGGGTCGTAGTTTGAGTCAGTGTGTCGACGGCTGTAGGTACCTGCTGCACATCAGTGCTCAAACTCAATCCTTTTGGGGGGTCAAGTTGATTTGTTAAGAATTAACCTCTCTGCTAGATTGATTGATTGATTGATTTTAATGGCATGTTAACCTATCTAGGGTTATTTTATGCCCAGGGGTTAGGAAATCACATTCACTGTACATTTATATTGATATGGCTTTGTACAGTTGTTTCTTAAGAGGTTTTTTTTACACAGTCATGATATCAGGTATTATTATTTGATACAAATAATTCGTACACAGTTGTATGGTTTCAAGTATTCCTATCTAATATGAATAATTTGTACACAGTTGTATGGTTTCAAGTATTCCTATCTAATATGAATAATTTGCACACGGTTGTATGGTTTCAAGTATTCCTATCTAATATGAATAATTTGTACACGGTTGTATGGTTTCAAGTATTCCTATCTAATATGAATAATTTGTACACAGTTGTATGGTTTCAAGTATTCCTATCTAATATGAATAATTTGTACACAGTTGTATGGTTTCAAGTATTCATATCTAATATAAATAATATGTACAGTTATATGGATAACTAAAGCCATCTAACCCTGACCTTATACCCCATACAGTGTAATTCGTTTCCAAGAAAATATTGAAATGTATTCATTGTTAGCTGGAAATGGTGGGGGAAGAAAAAGACACTGGGACTCATGGAAATGATTTTTCTGCGTCCTTTTAGATTTTTATGTGTCATTGACGCAAGCACACCTATCAGCATCTCTTGTATTGGATTCTAACTTTTGGTCAGTGTGGAATAAATTGGTACTCCACACTCTTCAGTTTTCCAGTACTGGAGTCTCGCTACCAGATACAGTTTAATGTCACCCCCCCCTTTTTGTGTGTGGGTCTTACCCCCTCCCCCTGCAGGGGTATTCTAAGCGCTACTGACATATAGTGCTTGTGGCATCAGTCTTTTGAGGATAATTTTTTTAAGATAGTTTTTTTTTTTTTAAGTAAGATACCGACAATAGGCCACTCTGCCAACTTTACTTTTTTTTTTAAATTCAGAGCTACTATAATTAAATATTTGTACGTTTAGGGGAATAGGGTCACTGTTCTGAAAAGATCGGTGGTGGGGTGAACAACTATTTATCAGATAAACAGGTAACTGAGGTTAATCATGAGCATTTTTAAAAAAGTATTTTAGGGAAATAATTACTTTCTTTTTCTCCCTTCAGATTAT
>CM042165.1:459189-489189 GCA_023376005.1 Doryteuthis pealeii | reverse complement strand
GTTATATTTGGTTAGAAGAAAAATATTAAAGTCCAGTTTTGAAATTTTTGAATATATTTACTATCATCATCATCATCATCATCTGTCTATTTAACTAAGTTTTTATTGTTATTGTTGAGTAGGGTAGGTCGATTTTGGAACTGTAATGTCTCCAATGTGACAAAAGTTGCAATTTAACACAAAGAATTTCCTCACAAAATATTTTTCTTCAAAACTTTTGCCTTCATTTGAGGAAATAGATTTCAATCTTTTAAAATGTTATCACTATTACAGGTTAATTACTCTGTGCAAAGGAGCATATCAGAGGTGTCAATGGTGATGGGAAACATATTTTCAATTTGAATTCAAGTTAGAATATTTTAATTATTTTGTATAAAATGGCAAGATTTTCTGTTTTAACTCTTAACATCCTGAGAATTTTCCAAGTCCAGAACCCAATTCCTATAACTATTTATCAAAAATGGGTAAAAATAGCAGTTTCATTAAAACTCACCTGTTATTTCCCTAAAATTAAAGACTTCTAAATATGTTCAATATTACATTTAAACAAAGGCTATCGTTTGGGGTGGATTAGGAAAATGAATGTGACTTCCGGCCGGGTGGAATGAGGTGGTATAGGACATTAAGAGTTTTAAATATTGAAATTGCTAAATTTTCTAATCAATTTCTAGGCTAAATGTTGCAAAAACGAGGATTTTTAGTACATTTTAGTAGATGATATTGATGCTATTTCCTCCAAACAATGGCACAAGTAAGACATCCAGTTTTTGGTATCAGTATTCCTTATACCAACACAACTTTCACTATTTGAGAGATCTACCCTATTAAGCAGTCACGGTTCCAACAATGGTCTGCGAGATAAGTTTGGAAATTCCTTCTCTAGAACATGTTCTATTTCCCCAAATAGATTTTAAGAAAAACTATCTTAAACATAAATCCATGTAAATGTGATTAATTATCGAATTTTTCATGAAAATTTGACAATTAATTGATTTTTCACATAATTTTAATATTTTTATGTAGTAATAATAAAGACTATAAATTAAATATTCATTGATAAACTTAATTCCTGAAATGACACTGACATAATTTCAGTTAAAGACAAATAGAAGCTTTTTGAGTTTAAATATTGAAATTGCTAATATTTTCTAACCAATTTCTAGGCTAAATGTTGCGAAAACAAGGATTTTTAGTAGATGATATTTACTGCTATTTCCTCAAACAAATGCTACAAGTACCAATTTTTTGTATTAGTATTCCTCATACCAACACACAACTTTTGCTGATTGGGAGAATTTGATATCTAAAAAAAAAAGTGAAAAATCAACCTACCCTATTATTCAGTGAGACGATTTTAAACCTTCACTTGGTACCATACAGTAATTTTTAAATCCTCTTATAATATATATCTTGGGCTAGACGGGCGGTCGGAGAGGCCCCCTCCGATCAATCGGCTGGTCACGTCAAGCCCTAGCACCTATATGATTGCCCCAACCCTATTGCCCTTATGGCAAGCCCCAATCCCTTTTTATCATATGGGTGCTAGAAGGCAGTGGCTGCGGGTCTACATGTCCTGGGAATGACGTTAAACTCTATCTGATGGTGAGGTTCCAGTTTTGGAGGTTTGGGAAATGTGGAACACTCCTTCATCACCATTTCTCCCTGGTCCACTCTGACCCGGAGTGGTAGTACCTGTTAGGGTCCCATCTATGGGTTACATAGAAAAATGTATTTATAAAAAAAAATTGTATTATCCATTAAGAATTGATTTATTTCAAAACTTTATCGGCATTAAATGACCCACTGAGGTTGATATGCCATAAAACAAAACAAACCAAAAAAACAAAGACATACAGACAGAAATAGAGACAGAGACAGAGAGACAGCGTGAATATGTATATATATATATATGCGTAGGCTAAATGTTGCGAAAACGAGGATTTTTAGTAGATGATATTTACTGCTATTTCCTCAAAAAAAAATGCTACAAGTAAGACATCCAATTTTTGGTATTGGTATTTGTTATACCAACACACAACTTTTGCTGTTTGGGAGAATTTGATATCTAAAAAAAAAGGTGAAAAATCAACCTACCCTATTATTCAGGGTTCGGTTTAGCTCAGTCGATAGAGTATTTGCCTAAGAATTGCAAGGTTCCAGGTTTGATTCTGGATCTAGTAGCACAGCTTGATATGTGCAGTAAAGAATATCTATTGAAATAAATCTATCTATACATATATAAAGGGCAGTTGTGTGTATATGTATATCCGGAGGAAACTTTGAAAATAAAACAATTAACACAAAGTAAATATATATACACATTAAATATCACCAGGGCTTGGTTTTCTATACATATATAAAGGGCAGTTGTGTGTGTATGTATGTCCGGAGGAAACTTTGAAAATAAAACAATTAACAACAAAGTAAATATATATACACATTAAATATCACCAGGGCTTGGTTTTCTATACATATATAAAGTGCAGTTGTGTGTGTATGTATGTCCGGAGGGAACTTTGAAAATAAAACAATTAACAACAAAGTAAATATATATACATATTAAATATCACCAGGGCTTGGTTTTCTATACATATATAAACGGCAGTTGTGTGTGTATGTATGTCCGGAGGAAACTTTGAAAATAAAACAATTAACGACAAAGTAAATATATATATACACATTAAATATCACCAGGGCTTGGTTTTCTATACATATATAAAGGGCAGTTGTGTGTATATGTATGTCCGGAGGAAACTTTGAAAATAAAACAATTAACGACAAAGTAAATATATATATACACATTAAATATCACCAGGGCTTGGTTTTTGAGCAAAAATAATAGAGATTTGATTTATATTCGTGAAGATAATTAAAAAATAAAATTTAAATGATAACAGCATGGATTTTTTTTTTTTTTTCATTTAATATTTTAGATAGTAGACATTAACATTTCTTTTCAGAGTAGCTGGATCAATGCAAGGTCTATTTTTTTTACATCGGGATTTAAATGGGGCATCCCACAAGGATTCAAATCACGATTCAGTAATAATGGATTTGCGAGACTAACTTTTAAAAAAAATCCACATCTACCCAGGTGATGCCGGGTAGCTGCTGCTAGTATATATATATAAAGAGCAGTTGGTATGTATGTATGTATGTATATATGTCTGGGTAAAACTACAAAAATAAAACAATTAACGATAAAGTAATTATATATACACATTAAATATTACTGGTTCTTACTTTTTATGCAAAAAATATTAAGATATTATTTATATTTGAAGATATTTAAAAATTAAGATATACATAGAAATAGCATTAAAATTCTACTTAAAAATGTCCATTGAATATCACTGGTTCTTGCTTTTTGGGCAAGAATTATGAAGATTTGATTTATATTCAAAGATATCTAAAAATTAGAATATTCATAGAAATAGCACTGAAATTCTGCTTAAAAATGTCCAGCATTTGTAAATTATGAAGATTTGATTTATATTCAAAGATATCTAAAAATTAAGATATACATAGAAATAGCATTGAAATTCTACTTAAAAATGTCCAGCATTTGTAAATTATGAAGATTTGATTTATATTCAAAGATATCTAAAAATTAAAATATTCATAGAAATAGCACTGAAATTCTGCTTAAAAATGTCCAGCATTTGTAAATTATGAAGATTTGATTTATATTCAAAGATATCTAAAAATTAAAATATTCATAGAAATAGCACTGAAATTCTGCTTAAAAATGTCCAGCATTTGTAAATTATGAAGATTTGATTTATATTCAAAGATATCTAAAAATTAAAATATTCATAGAAATAGCACTGAAATTCTACTCAAAAATGTCCAGCATTTGTGAATCTCAATAGTAAACAAATCAAGACACCAGGGTTTTTTTTTTCCACCCACCTCTACCCAGGTGATGCCAGGTTGCTGCTTCTAGTTTACTATATATAAAAATATATATCTTTCTTTTACACCTTTCTTGGACTGTTATCTTTATCTTTGTTGTTTTTCATCCAACATTTCAGCCAATTTATTCTTTAGCCTTGCTTGGATATATATTATGTTATGTGGTGTAGGATTTGGTTAAGCTCCTCTTTGATTATCCCAAATATTCACTGGATAGTCATTCTGAACATTTTTTTAAAATCCCGAGTATTTGCGTTCTATCACTGAAACAAAATTTACTAGCCCAAGACATTTTGCCGATAATTTCCCATTTTCTATCAGTCTCGAGTACTTTTTTTTTTTTTTTTTCCAATTGTTGTACGTTTTATTTACTATTTTCAAAATATAAAAGAATACTTTTTCACTAGTTTATTATTGTATAGTTTTAAAAATTCAAAAGTGAAACGGATATTGAGAAGAAGATAACTTTTTTTTCTAATAAATGTGAATGATTTCATTTGAAGGTAAAATTTTACTTTGTTCAGAATTTTACAAAAATTACACTTTATTGAAGTCAGTCAGTATACTGTTGGTTTGAACAACAGCAACTGGCTAAGCACAACTGAACCTGCCAGTCAGTCAGTATACTGTTGGTTTGGACAACAGCAACTGGCTAAGCCACAGTCAGTACAGTCAGTCAGTATACTGTTGGTTTGAACAACAGCAACTGGCTAAGCACAACTGAACCTGCCAGTCAGTCAGTATACTGTTGGTTTGAACAACAGCAACTGGCTAAGCACAACTGAACCTGCCAGTCAGTCAGTATACTGTTGGTTTGGACAACAGCAACTGGCTAAGCACAACTGAACCTGCCAGTCAGTCAGTATACTGTTGGTTTGAACAACAGCAACTGGTTAAGCACAACTGAACTAGTGCGCAAGACAGCTGGTAATTATGGGACTCAAGAATAGTCCATTCATGTATTTGGATGATTCCATTCCTTGAGTCCTGATTGGCTGCTTGGTTTCTATGATGTTATGAGGCTTCATAAATATTCTGGCATTCTGCAGTAGAATTGCAACAAGTTTAGATCTGTATTGAGTAACAGCTACTTGTTGCATTGCTTTACCAATTCGACTGGTAAATTGGAACTTAGTATGATTATTCTAAACCCTTGATCTTAATTGAGTTGTGTGTGTCAAAAATTAAGATCTAGAGAAGTGTCTTTACAATAAAAAAAGTGTTTTTTTTTTTTTTTAAATTAAAGAAAACACTTAGATGTATTTCAAGTGAATACATTTTTAGAATAATGCATATTAACTCCAAATATGACCAATAATTCCACATTTCAATAGAAGCAATGTCATTTTTCAGGAATTTACTATTTTCAAAATATAAAAGAATACTTTTTCACTAGTTTATTACTGTATAGTTTTAAAACTTCAAAAGTGAAATGGATATTGAGAAGAAGATAACCTTTTTTCAAATGAATGTAAATAATTTCATTTGAAAGTAAAATTTCACTTTACAAAACTAATTCTGTGAGAAATGGAAATGAAACTGTCTTTGGCATAATTACAAATAAAACAAATAAACTTAAATTTTAATTTAATTTTTTTTCTTCAATTCTGTATACATATATATATATATATATATATATATATGTATCGCATCTGATGAGTCGGGAGAGTTAGACACTTTGTCTAAGCTCCCTGAAATAGACTATAATGCAAAATCTCTAAGTCTTTTGTTATTTCTTTACTTATATATTTGCTCTGTAACTCTAACATTAAGAGCACACATTGAGCTCTCAAACTGTGACAGGTTTTTTAGATAAAACTCTTGTGTCGTAAGGAAGATTTCTTCTCTGGACTTTTGGATTACATATATATATATATATAATAAATAAGTAATCCACAGACACGTGTTTCGAGGTATCTCTCCAGTGTGGTTATACCTTAACAGCTACCCCTGGCCGGGTTTGAGACCCGAATGAACTTTTGTTCACCAAGCCTCTTACCCGTGCGGCCAGAGGCAGCTGTCAAATATAGGAGAATATTTAATTGCTACATTTCTAAGCGGAAATGAATTCACTAGAGTCCTCAACCTTTTTTTTTTTGTAAACAAAGCGAGGGTTAGCTACATGCCAGAACGGGGAACTTTTCAATTAAATCCCTATTTAGAGAACTTGGGAGTAATATATGATAAATAAGTAATCCACAGACACGTGTTTTGAGGTATCACCTCTCATCAGTGTGATTATACATTAACAGCTACCCCTGGCCGGGTTTGAGACCAGAATGAACTTTCATTCACCAAGCCTCTTACTCGTGTGGCCAGAGGCAGCTGTTAAATATATATATATATATATATATATATATATATATATATGTGTGTGTGTTTGTGTTTGTGTTATGCCTTTATCGAGAATACTCTGGATAAGAACAGGATAAATTTCAAACCCATATGACTTTAAAAATATTGATAATTTCATAAGAAATATTCTCAAATTCACTTAAGTGAATTTGAGAATATTTCTTATGAAATTATATCATAATTATATCAAATATAAAAGGGATAATTAAACAATGTAAAAAAAAAAAACGTGCCCTATTTTGATTAAAAAAAAAAATTAAAAAAAATTTTTTTTTCAAAAGTGAAAGGGAAGAGGTTAAACACAGATCTGTACTTGGCTCTATAGCAAATTGAGTTTTACTCTAAGACCGAGAGTTAGTTAGTAGGTGCTTTACATAGTAGGTTGGGATGTCCCATTATGCATTTTGGCCAAGCTCATTCTCTGGCTTCTGATTGGCTGCTGTTTTTGCCATGGATACTTTGATACACACACATATATATATATATATATATAATGTATTAATTTGAAAGCAATTACAATGCAAGTAAAAAATAAAAACAAAAAGATGTTATTTTTTGTGTCCTATCGATTTCAAAGTAAAACTTTATCTTCAGAGACGATTTTCGGAAATGGACGCGTTTTTTTTTTTGGTCGTTATTTTTTTTTTGTTCTTTTTTTTAAACGTCATGCTCACTTTGTGTGATGAACAATTTTAGCCGTTAATTCAATTTCAATGTTATTATTTTCATCTATTTATATATTTATATAATATTCATTTGATATATGTATAAAGAAATGTACATACTATGTATCATATACTGTGAGGAACGTGTATTTTAATTAATTATGTATTCAGTGTATTTATATATATATATATATATATATATATATATATATATATATTATATATATATTAATAGCATCAGATTCACACAACCACTATACACTTAACATCTTTCATTTCGTTCCTCACATAAACATTACCTAACAGTGTCCTGAAGATGGTACAAAATACCGAAATGCTTAAGTATTGACACTAAAAATTGTTTCCTGTGTTTGTTATATTTAAAAAGATATTTTCTTCATATATGAGTAAATAAACAAATGTTTATTTTTATATGGCTTTAAACCGACAATTTTTGGAGGATATGTGCTTAATTGAAGTCATACCAAATTTTGAAAATTACTTAGTTAATAATTAATGAATTTAGGCGGGCATATATGTTCAAATGTAAGGCTAAACAAATCAAGAAAATGTCAATCCCTGAATGTACATTTCGACCTATTAGGTCTAATCAGCAAGGTTATAGACCCGCCTAAATTCATTAATCATTAACTAATTAATTTTCAAAATTAGGTATGACTTCAATTAAGCACATATCCTCCAAATATATATATATATATATATATATATATATATAAAAGTAAAATGTAATAGAAGATTTAGATTTTTAGCATTATAGCTTATTTCAAGAAGCCTAGAACAAATCTCTAGCCATTTCAATCATAACTTCTATGTCATAAGGGAGATTTCTTCTCCAGATCTTTGGATTATATATATATATATATATATATATATATATATGTGTGTGTGTGTAATATATTAAGAAAATTGAAAAAAACACAGGTTTAAATAAGTTGAGTGGTAAGTTTATTGGCTGACGCTGCAATGTTTCGATCTATTAATTAGATCATCTTCAGGGCATTTGTTGGTATAAGGAAGGTGATAAAAAATTTTATCACTGAATAACGAGAAAAGCAAGTGATAGTGCTTGTTTATAAGTCTGTTCAAAATTTGAAATCTGAAGAAAGGACGCTGAAAAAAGTGGACGGTTTGAAATGTGACGTCAAATATTCTCTTTTAAGGTGTGAGTATGAGAGTGTGTGAGTGTGTGTATCGAAAAAAAAGGCATTGTGCATTTTTTAGGTGTTTTGTGTGTGTGGTTGCGCGGTGTGTGTATAAATCTTTTGTGATAAAGGACATCGAAACAAACCTCAAGGTTGTGTGTGTGTGTATATATATATATATAATGTGTGTGTGTGTGTGTGTAAAAAAATGGAAATTGGAAATGAATCCAACAATATGAGGAAGAATGAATAAAGAAAAGAAAGAATAGAATGGATAATGATTAAATTCATCTTTTATTATCATTTCTTTTCTTTATTCATTCTTCCTCATATATATATATGTATGTACCCATCACATGACTATGATGAGAGTTGGTACAGTGTCTGTATTTGGTTACAGCCTGCCTTTGTTTGCCAACTGGATGCTTGTTTTTAACCTTCTTGTGAAGATGAGATTTATATCTTGATTCTACACATGCTAATTTTTTCCCCTTATTTTTAATCTCTTCAATAAAGAACACAACAGCCTCATAAAGTCGAGGTTGTTGGTAGGAGAGAATAAAGTGTCATCTTAGTATTGATATGAGAACAAAAAGTGGAAGACCATTATACTAAGGGATCACCCACTTAATACTGAACAGGGTCATAGTTGCTTAACTTAAGTAACAAAGATTGGAAGATTATTAGTCTATTAAGTTTTACTTAGTTGGTCACACCTACTATTACTAAGGAGTCACCCTCTTAAATACTGAACAGGGTCATTTTTGCTTAACTTCAGTAACGAAGAGTGGAAGACCATTAAGTTTTACTTAACGAACACACCTGACACACACCTACTGTTATTAAGGAGTCACTCTCTTGAATACTGAACAGGGTCATTGTTGCTTAACTTCAGTAATCTAGAGGGAATAAGTGTTTTAAAGGGAATGTTGACATTGCTCTATACATACCAAGGAATTTATTTTTTGTTTTTCATTATAAATTGAGTCGGTTTTATTTAAAATATTAAGAGGTAGATATCCTTTTAAATATTTCTTATCAAACAGGAAATTTACTGTCAAGGCAAATTTTTAAAAGAAAAAAAGTTTATTAACGAATTGGATTTTTTTGGCTAAGCCAGCAATATATTGCCAAATCGGATCAAGAACTGCAATAGTGTCAAGAATTAAAGATTGAATTGGATGATTTCAGAAAAAAATGGTAAGAAAAAAGAAAAATGAATTTAGAGGTCTTGAGGCCGAAGCCCAATGAGCAGAAACCAGAGCTTCAAAGACCAGATCACGTTTGCTATGGTAAACAATTGACTAAAGATTTTACTTACATAGTAAATGGGTTAATATTATCACATCCTACTTTTTAAAAAAAATTATTAAAAGAAAGAAGAAAAAAAAACTCAATCCTGAAAGTAAGGAATAATTCAGTATAACTTTTGTTACATTAAACTAAACAGTAAAAAAGCCTTTAGGAGACAAATATTGATTCGCTCAGCTTTAGTATAATAATAATAATAATAATAATAATAATATATATATATATATATATATATATATATATATATATATAATAAAATAAAAATATAAAAGGTTTTACATATCTATTTATTTGGTGACAAAGGAACATTCACGACCATATTAGTTTCATGCAAGGCAATCGTCAGTTGAAGATGTTACAAATAACATTTGTAATATCTTCACCTGACGATTGCCTCGCATGAAACCAATATGGTTGTGAATGTTCCTTTGTCACCAAATAAATAGATATGTAAAACCTTTATATATTTATTTTATTATATTATATAACAGTTCTATTTTTATATTGAGCACTCTGCCAATAATACTGCGTTTGGCACACCGTTCCAGCAAAAGCTGAAACAGTGACCATACCACACTATATATATATATATATATATATATATATATGATTCTGTATGTATGTTTGTTTGAACAGCTACTGAGCACATGTCCTTTTTATAAGGAAAAATTGATGGTGACCAGCAAAGACCAATGTTCAATAAAATCTACACCCTATTTTTGTCCAAGAGAGGGTAAAAAAAATGTTACCCCTCATTTTCCATTTGAAAAATTTGATAAAAATATCAATAAGGGTATAAATCAATGATGTATTAAAAAAATAATTTGAAAAAATGATTAAAAAATAAAACAAATTATTAAAGGATAAAACATAATAAAAATAAAACAAACCAATCTGAATGAAACGAAACCACATAAAGTTAATGAAAATTATTTATATCAATTTTAAGTTAAGAACTTGAAATATAGAAACATTTATCAAAATGACTTGTTTCGGCATTAAATGACCCAAAAAGGGTTGTTATGCCGTAAAAAACCCAACCCAAACCAAATAAAGTTAATGAAAATTATTTATATCAATTTTAAGTTATTAAGAACTTGAAATATAGAAACATTTATCAAAATGACATGTTTCGGCATTAATTGACCCAAAAAGGGTTGTTATGCCGTAAAAGAACCAAACCATACATTTGAAAAAAAAAAAAAAGAAAAGATTTAAAAAATATATTGGTTGCATACTTTTGATTCAACTTATTCTTTCTCCTGCCCTAGAGCAATGGTTAATTAGCTTGTAAACTATTACTACTGTCATATTTATTTACCAACCCCTCCGCACAAGCAGGATGTAACACAAAGTCAATAGAATCATTACCACCATCAACTCATCTGGTCTTTAGTGTGTGTGTATATATATATATATATATATATATATATATACACACACATAATCCAAAGATCAGGTGAAGAATTTTCCTTATGACGTAGTAGTTTTTTAATGTCTTTGTTTACAGAGCTCAATGTGTGCCCGTATTCTCAGAGTTACAGAGCAAAATTATATCAGGAAAAAATAACAGAAGGTTTAGATTTTCAGCATTATAGACTATATCAGGGAATCTAGAGAAATTTTTTGCATCTGATGATGGGAGCTACTAGACAATGTCTCTAGGTTCCTTGAAATAGTCTATAATGGTTAAAATCTAAATCATCTGTCATTTTTTCCTGATATATATATATATATAATATTAAGGTTTTACATATCTATTTGTTTGGTGACAAAGGAATATTTACGACCATATTGGTTTCATGCGAGGCAATCGTCAGGTGAAGATGTTACAAAGGCATTTGTAACATCTTCACCTGATGATTACCTCACATGAAACCAATATGGTCGTGAATGTTCCTTTGTCACCAAATAAATAGATATGTAAAACCTCTATATATTCATTTTATTATATTATATAACAGCTCTATTTCATATTGAGCACTCTACTAATAATACTGCCTTTGGTACACTATTCCAGCAAAAGCTGAAACAGTGACCATCCTACACTATATATATATATATATATATATATATATATATATTACACCAAAACCTCTGTACAACCAGGATGTAACACAAGGTCAATTTTTAAGCAGAGTTTAACAGGTTTGAATTCAGAGTTTTTCTTCTCATAGACTGGTTGCCATTCCAAGGTTAAAGATTCCAATCTACCCTACTATCTAACCATAGCTGGAGGGAGAATAGTTGAATTCATACCTTTCCCAAAGGTATTAGCACTATGCGAAATGCAACTAGCCTCATCCAGTATTTGACTTCATGTTGCCACATCCATTTTCTACAATGATAGACACTTACTACTGTAATGAGTTCGATCAGTTGGGAACCCATTACTTGTTCCCTTGTGCCAGCCAAAGTGGATTATTGTAAAATAACTGATAAGCCCACATGCAAAATTCTATCAAAAAATGTATTGATACTTTTTAAGTTACCAGATAAAATGCAATAATCACATTTCTGTCAATAAGTCTGGTGGAATTTATGCTGCTTGGACCCCCGCCCCCTTAAACTTGTGGCTATGATTTCAGATCGGAGACTGAATTCATGGATAATCGTCTGAAGATGACTTATTTTAAGGTAATTAAAAAAAACCCACCTAAACAGAGCCTGAGGTTACTTTGGCCTGAACATAGTGTTTATACACAATAAAGATGAGGACAACAGTTCGAAATATCAAAATTATTCAGCCATGTCCAGGTTTTGAACTCTGGTTTGCTGTGTCCATTTTCTATGTTGATAACCATTACATCACAAACACCTCCTTACCATTTTAAAGATATAATAAAATATATAAAGAGAGGACATTTAAAAGCTGCTATATTAGAATACTAATTTTGTTTGAGTCTTCGAGATTTAGTATTATCTGAGTTATTTGGACTATTGTCCTCATCTTTATTGTTATCTGTAAAACGTTTCGGCCGATGTGCTCTCTGGCCTTCTTCAGGTATTTCTTATCGGACTTGGAAGCCTTCTTTTCAAACTAGGGAACCTTCTTTTCGAACTTGGGAATCTTCTTGTCATAATCGGGAGCCATCACAGAACTTTGAACTTAACCCTTTATTCAGTCCACGGGGGTATACTGTTCTCATTCCGCTAACCATAGCTGGGGTAGAGGCATTAAGCTGTGTTGTTTATTATTCTATGTTACTGCTACCCTTGACCAGGATTGAGCCTACAGTCTAGAGATAACTGTCACTTAGAACTGTCTTAACCTAACTCCTTTATCCACTAGGCCATGTCTCTTCGAGATTTGTATCAAGAATATTGTTAAAGTGTAAGTAGATATATTATAAACTAATATTAGTAAACAATGGTTACCTAGTCTTTTAGACCATGACTGCTGTACTGACTGCTGTCACTGAGTGTCAATTAAATTACCTGACCTCCCACCAGGCTGGATTGACATAAGGACTGAGTCATGCAGTGGCCAGTGCAAAAAGTGTCTGATCCTGTTGGCCTTCCTCTTTCGGGGCACTTCAGGTTCAAGGCAATAAACCCGGCCCTGGTCATTTTTGACGAGGAGCCTGGTAGTAAACAATGGTTAAATAGTCTTTTAGACCATTACCACTGTACTGACTTTAATCCTCACTGAGTGCCAATGAAATAACATTTTTCTGACCTCACCCCAGGTATAATGATTTTAACCACGAATGGTGGCAGACAGTTCAAGAGTTAAGAATAAAACGAACAAACTTGAAATAGGAATAAAGACTTGTATTACAGAATATATATAACAATAAAGGTTGCAAACTTTTAGTGTGTCTGCACAAATGTAGATAATTTATAAAAAAACTTAGCTGACTCCTGAGGTAGGGTGAGTTATCGGATCCCCTGCTACGGCTTCTCTGTCATAATGCTGGATATGAGAGACGTTCAAATTGTGGTCCGTCTTCGATGCTGGTCGAGCAGAAAAAGGATGAGTTTAGACTGTGGGTTTACTGCCAAAGTATTCTAGCTTGTGATTGGTTGTTTCGAGACAGAGGCTCTTAGACAAGGACGATAACCCCCCTACCTCAGAATTCTCAATACAGGCTGTATTGACACAAGGACGTTTTAACATGTGGAGCCATGTGCTGGCCAGTGCAAGAAGTCTGGCATTCCTCTTTTGGGGCGCTTAAACCCGGCCCTGTCCCTTTTAGATGAAGAGCCTAGTTCTGCCTAAGGGCATGGCCCCCTGGGATTATGCAATTAATTTTACTTTACTCAGAAGGTCAAAGTCCTTAATCCCGGTAAGTATATGAATGTTAATGATATGCACCTTGTGGCAGACAAAACTAAACAGAGTAAAAACCCGTATTAAAAAGGAACTAAAATTCTAAAATATCTAGATGTGATTCTTTTAATGTGTCAGACGAAATGTAATGGAGAAAATAAGAATGAAGCGATTAAAAAAAAAAAGAAGATCTTTCTATGATCTTCATATTAAATTTAAGAAACTATAAAATAGATTGAAGTCCTTTTTTTGAGAAAAAAACGTGCATTTTAGATGAAAAAATACAGGTACTTTTTAGATGACAAAAAAAAAAGATAACTGTACTTTTTAGATGAAAAAAAAGAAATACGGGTACATTTTAGATGACAAAAGAAATACGGGTACATTTTAGATGTAAAAACGAAATATGGGTACTTTTTAGATGAAAAGACAAAATACGGGTACTTTTTAGATATAAAAAACAAAATACGGGTACTTTTTAGATGGAAAAACAAAATACGGGTACTTTTTTAGTTGAAAGAACAAAATACGGGTACTTTTAGATGGAAAAACAAAATACGGGTACTTTTTAGATAAAAAAAAAAAAAACGCATACTTTTTAGTTGAAAAAACAAAATACGGGTACTTTTTAGATGAAAAAAAAATAACGGGTACTTTTTAGATGAAAAAATAAAATACAGGTACTTTTTAGTTGAAAAAAATAAAATACGGGTACTTTTTAGATTAAAAAACAAAATACAGGTACTTTTTAGTTGAAAAAATAAAATACGGGTTCTTTTTAGTTGAAAGAACAAAATACGGGTACTTTTTAGATGAAAAAACAAAATACAGGTACTTTTTAGTTGAAAAATAAAATACAGGTACTTTTTAGTTGAAAAAATAAAATACGGGTACTTTTTAGATGGAAAAACAAAATACAGGTACTTTTTAGTTGAAAAAATAAAATACGGGTACTTTTTAGATGAAAAAACAAAATACAGGTACTTTTTAGTTGAAAAAATAAAATACAGGTACTTTTTAGATGAAAAAACAAAATACGGGTACTTTTTAGATGAAAAAACAAAATACGGGTACTTTTTAGATGGAAAAAACAAAATACGGGTACTTTTTAGATGGAAAAAACAAAATACGGGTACTTTTTAGTAGAAAAAACAAAATACGGGTACATTTTAGTAGAAAAAACAAAATACGGGTACATTTTAGTAGAAAAAACAAAATACGGGTACATTTTAGATGAAAAAACAAAATACGGATACATTTTAGATGAAAAAACAAAATACGGGTACTTTTTATTAGAAAAAACAAAATACGGGTACTTTTTAGATGAAAAAACAAAATACGGGTACTTTTTAGATGAAAAAACAAAATACGGGTACTTTTTAGATGAAAAAACAAAATACGGGTACTTTTTAGATGAAAAAGAAATAGAGGTACTTTTCGATTTTTTAAAAAAAAAACAAAAAAAAGTCTTGTCGAATATTTAAATAAGATTTTTCTCAAAGACACTTCTATTTGCTATTGGCAAACGAAATGTAACATAGAAAAGAAGAAAGAAGAGATTTAAAAAGAAAAAATCTTCCTCTGATCTTTATATTAAATTTGAGAAACTATAATTTGAAATTTATTGAATTACAAAGAATAATAAATGCAATAATTTTGCATTATGAGTAAAATGTCTCCAATTTGAAATAAAGATTGAAATCTTTAAAAAAAAAAGAGAAAGATCTTCAGTCTAGTAGGTATTTACCCAGTCCATTCGCTATGTCTAGGATCTGACACAAGGTCACTAGTATAGGGCGTCCAGTGAGGATCAGACTCACTATTTAGTAGTAAGGGATCTGCGAGACTATCTTGCTAACCATTACACCATGGTGGGACGCCAAATCTGTAGTCTAATAAAGAAAACCAAAAATGATAAAATTATAATTTTAAAAAGTAAAAATAAGATTAGTTAATTTATTTATCAAATGCACTGATGATTTGGTTTCTTTGCTTAATGGCATATCAACCCTTGTGGGTTATTTAATGCCAGTGTTTTTGTAGAAGAACAGTAGTAGTACTGTTTAACCCATTGGTGGATAAATGCTGGGATGATATTATATTTGGCATGTATTTCTATAGAAGGGGGAAATAGATATTTGCTTCAACAAGTTCCTGCTGAGGGGGCGGGTACTAAAAAGAAATGAGTTCACTGTCTTCTCGTAGGCCAAACTTCCTTTTGGTCAACACAGTCTTCGACCAGCAGCTGAAAATCCGTCGCCGTCGTCAAAATAATATTTTCTGACTGCCATCTCACGTAAGATGAAAGCTTCTCTGCTTGTCACGCCACGCTCCACTCACTTTGGTTATTTTATGGGCATATTACCCAAACATCCGGGCACATCAGTCGAACATCGTGTCCGTCCAGTGCCTAAATTGCTTTTGTTTTTGCATGCGGGAGGACGCGGGTTCGATCCCGGCAGGCAAGACAATGTCTTGCTCTTTTTCCTTTCTCATTCTCCGCCATAATTTCAATAAGTAAGAAAATGTTAAATTGATTTTAGGTTTCATTTTGAAATGGTATAATCTTTATCTTAGAGTATTAAGGGTGGCTGAAAGGTTCTCAGGCTGACCAAGAAAAATGTGGCTTAGAACCATGAAACCGTGCTATTCCACTTTGGTACATCTTTTTTTCAAGTGTCTGTAACTCTTCCTCCACAGCACACATTCACACGCACATATATATATATATATATATATATATATATATTATGGACTCTCTCGTCGATTTTTGACGCATGAGGGTTCACACACACAATGAACACCAACACAGTGATTTGTTTATAGTGGTGAAGGCTTGTGTTGGACCATTTCACACTTTTTTGGTACAGTCGATAGGAAAGGATTGGTGCATCAAGGGTTGCCACAAACCCAATCAACAGCCGACCTCAGGAATTTTGAATTCAGAGTTATCCCTCTCCTAGACTGGTTACCTACCTATGGCTGAAGGGCCCAGTCTGCCCTACTAGTTAATCCATAGCTGGAGGGAGAATATATGGATTCATACCTTTCCCAAGGGTATTAGCGCTATGTGAAATACCAACAGCTTTGTCTAGGAATTGAACTCGAATCAACGAGTCCATTTCCCACGACTCTAACCACTAGCCCACGCGCCTATATATATATATATATATATATATATATATATATATTAGTCATCCACAGACACGTGTTTCGACTTATCAAGTCTTTCAGTGTGGCTAGACATTTGTAAGCTACCTACAGCCAGAATTGAAATCCGATCGAATCAGCATAAGTCAGACAGCTTAACTGCTCGGCTATCATCACCTACAGAATGCGAAGGGGATTTTACCTATTTTAATACACACATCTGTATGTATGTAATGGCTGTCATAGACTGCGCCATCCCTTATATAAGAGAGTGTTGCGTCTACACTTTAGTTATATGCATATATATATATATATATACACATGTTCCTTTGTCAGCAAATAAATAGGTATGTAAAACCAAATAAATAGATATGTAAAACCTTTACATATTTATTATATTATATAACAGCTCTATCTTATATTGAGCACTCTACCAATAATACTGCGTTTGGTACACCGTTCCAGCAGAAGCTGAAACAGTGACCATCCCACACTATATATATATATATATTTGTATATATATATATATCCACACATATGTGCATGTGTGCGTGTATCTGAAGCAAACAACAGATTAAGGAAATGTAACAAATATAAAGGAAAGGTGTATACAATTAAAATTCTTACAATTAGTGAAATCGATCACTAATTAGGACTGAGCCTATTCTAGTAGTGACTAGCCCAAGCAGAGGTTTCCTTCTCCTAGGCTGGTTGCCTAACAAAGATTAAAGAGTCCAGTCTGCCCTACTATTTACCCATAGCTGGAGGGAAAAAGTTTTGAAATAAATCAATTCTTAATGGATAATACAATTTTTTATAAATACATTTTTCTATTTAACCCATAGATGGGACCCTAACAGGTACTACCACTCCGGGTCAGAGTGGACCAGGGGAGCAATGGGTGATGAAGGGGTGCTACACATTCCCAAAACCTCCAAACTGGAACCTCACCATCATTTAGACTTTAACGTCATTCCCAGGACATGTAGACCCTCAGTCACCGCCCTTCTAGCACTCATATGATAAAATGAGGTTGGGGCTTGCCATAGGGCAATAGGGTTGGGAAAATCATATAGGTGCTAGGGCCTTGACGTGACCAGCCGATTGATTGAAGGGGGCCTCTCTGACCGCACCGTCTAGCCTAAGATAGGGCCAAAGTGAGTCATTTTATAATCTAATAAGATATTCAGCTCATTCAACTGTAAGTGTGTATAATCTAATAGAATTGCAATAACGTTATCAGAATAATAATCAATTAGAATAATTTATTTATTTGGTTATTTTCTAAAAAAAAAAAAAGTGGTTAAATTACAAAAATACTAATAGTACCCGGGTAATTGCTTGGTTACCTCATTTTAGGAATGACCCCCCCCCCTCTCTTTAAAAAGTACCAGATATTTTTTTCATATCACAATTTTTTTTACAATATCACAATTTTTTTACAATATCACAATTTTCCTTAAATTTTTTTCAAAATACAGTTAAACAGTTAAAAATCTTTCCGGTTCAACATGCCAAAAAATTTCAGCTAGAAATCACAAGGTTCCTAATTCGACAACCCGCCCTCGCCAACTCAGCGTATGAGTAGCATATGGATCTGTACGGTAAAGTAAGGAGCTGATGGTAGGTGTGGTGTTTCCAGCTCAGACGCTAAAATAATCTCCTTGGTCTGGCGCTAGTGAAAAGGGGATAGATTCTGATACCGACATGGCTGATACCGAAATTAGGCCGCCCCGACGACTTTTACTTACTATATATATATATAATATATATATATATATATTATATATTAAATATATATTATAATCATGTCATACTGGCTGCACTGATTCTCATGACACTCGCTCTCGCTACCCGCCCCTATCGGTTATCGCTCCTGACAATTCCTTCTCATAATATCCAGTCTTCTCAGAGCTGATCAATGTAAGTGTTTTACTGGTCTGCCCACTCTGGTGAGTCCATGTGTAGATGTCCACAGGAAAATGTCATTTTTGAGTTCGTCCTTACTTCTCCAGCAGTGTCCAGCGGTCTTGTTCGTCTTACTTGGATTGTTTGGTTTAATAGGATGTAATGCTCTCTCTCTCTCTCTCTCTCTCTCTCGCTCTCTCTCTCTCTCTCTCTCTCTCTCTCTCTCTCTCTCTCTCTCTCTCTCTCTCTCTCTCTGTTTAGACTTTACGACAGTCAAAAATTAACACAAGGTCCAACCGTGAATATGACACGAGCACGTTTTGGTCTAGATTTTAAAAACACTCTCGCATAAACAAAATACTATATAAAATGTTGTAGAGTAGCTAGCAGTCCTTCAACACTCTACCAGATGCCTGGCTCATAGTCTAACTATTAAGAACTTCAACAGTGGATTAATAAGCTAATTAAATATTCGGGCTGATCTTACTGTGTTTGGCTATACCGCATTTGACCCTCCTCTATTTTTTTGTAAGTTGTCTTGTTAATTGTTTTGTAACTTATGTCCTGTGTTTATGTATGTATCCGTTAGCACCGGATATTGGTACTGGATAAATATATTAAGCACGCAATTTCTTCTGGTATCATTTCACCTCGACGATACAACAACAAATGTACAAATATTCAAAATATCTCTAACCAGAGTTTTTCAACCGGTGTGCCGCGGCACACTAGTGTACCTGAAGCTTCCGTGGTGTGCCGTGAGTGTTGAGGACGGTTGATCATCCTCTTATATTTATTCTATTACTTTCATAATTTTGTTTAATCTAATATTTTTGTTTAATTAAATATTTTTTTTGTTTTAATTATGCTACACTTGTAGCATATTTTCACTGTTCCTTTCTTTAAAATTTAAATGATAAAATAATTATGTTAATATACTGATGGTGTACCTCGATCAATTTATTGCCCAGCTACACTGTGCCGTAAAATGAAAAAGGTTGGAAAAACTCTGCTCTAGACTCCCAACAGAAAAGCATTGCCATATATTAAACACGAAAGATTCACTGGCAACAAGGTTTGGTTCCTTTGTTTAATGCTTATCAACATTCGTGGTTTATTTAATACCAAATCAATCCTTATAGAAGACCAGTGTGTTACTATTTAACCCATAACTCGGATGGTAAGGGGGATTCATACCTTTCCCAAGGGTATTAGTCTGAAAGTGAACGTAATAGCGAGACTGGAGTTCAAATTCGTTTACTACTATGTCACAGTCCAGCACATCTCAAGCACACTGGTCTTCTTAAGATTGCTTCTTGGTATTAATAACCACGAACTGTTGATTACGAAAGCACTTTAAACAGAGAACCACACTTGTTGCTTTACACGAAAACTTTAAAGAAATCAGTCTGTGAGAAATCCATTTGCAAGATTCGAACATTCAAGACAGTAGAAACTATTCTTTTAATACAGGTTATTCGGTGTACTGTCTGTAACCGGAAAGCTACATCACCAGCTCACTCGATAATACCTTCAGAAATTGCATATTATCATTATATATGGTTAAAAAAACTGATACAAGATAGTAATAACGAGTAGTTATTAATTTAATGGTGGTCTTTTCTACAAAAATCCGATGTAGACTTGCTTTATAGAACAGCCATGATATAGTGACATTCAATTCTGCAATCGGTGTCTTTATATTATAAGAAAAAGTTTGTAATAACACTATGGTGTTGATTTAAATTTGTATAACTGCTTTTCAATCAAACCTGTCATTAATACATCCAATTGCTTGGTATTCTTTTTGATCCTCGACGATATACTTGTTTTCTCTCCAACGTATTAAAATCAATACTTTTAAAATGATTTTACACAGAGCAAATAAAACTAATTAAAATAAGTGTTATCTCTTATATTGCATTCTTATTCTGATTTCGTTTGACTTTCTTCTAGCTAACATATATTTTCATTACAGCAAACTTAAATACAACCGCAGGGCATATTATCGAGTTAGTTCATCGATTTAAAAATTCTCAACATTCTGTAGGCGCGATTCACTCCTCGAAGGAATGACATAGAAAGGTTTTTTGTGAGCGTGACGTAAGAGGAAATTGCCTGCCTACACAGCGTTTGGAGATCCGGTTTGTCAGTCAAGATCTTTTTTTTTGTATGTCTAATGGCATGCTCTTTCTAGCTCTAGCCATATCTGCCGAGTAATCGATCAGCAGTTCGCTTACAATTCTTTTCCTGGATGCCAACAACCTGGTCTTCTCGTTAAAAACTGAGAATCCTTATTCAATTATCGTGAATATCGGAATTTCCACCACGACGCTTTTCACTAGAATTGGCATTTTCTATTCTTCAGCGTGGAGTAACAATGTTACCACAACGGGTTATTGTGCTTTCAGGTTTGTTTTTTCTTTTCCCTTTTTCCTTTTTATAAAAATTCATGCATAAAATTTCAATCAATTCATAAAGTTCGATTAGCTGAAAATGAGATAATTTAGCAACGCATATTGTTATTGGCCATTAAACTGATCAGGCATCTTAGTTAGTACTTTAAGTTGAAACTTCTTTTGTCTTCAAGGAGCCCGTGCGCCTAGGCGTGCTATACGNAAATCGGCAAACCCCTGAATGAATGGTTCTTTTTTTCAAGATTCAGTCCGATTTGCATCTATGGCAGACAAAGACAATAGTTATCTTGCAAGCCTCGGACTGGTCAAGTTGTCGCCGGCAAGGGAACCGCATCCAGTTAACCCCCCCTCACCGACGCCCAATATATAACCCCCCCCTCACCGCGGCTCCACTTTGCGCGACGGTTTTTCCTTTTCCTTTAATTCTCAACCCCCCAATCACACAACATCAACCAGCTTTCTTTTCTTTATTTATTCTTCTTTTTTTTTTTACTTTTATATTTTAATCCACACACCCCCTCCCCCGCCAACCCCAACTCCTAAGTGACACCTTGATCCTGACTCCAATCCCCAACCTCCCCACCAGCCGCCAACCCCCTTCACTGCTTGTCGAACATGTACGAGGGACAACGAGCTGACAGTGGCAACTGCACCACACAGCGATTTTTTTTAACAGGCGACTACACAAGAATTTGAAACTATTTTCGCTGAGACACGGCACGTTAGATGCACACCACACACACACACACACACACGCATAATATATATAAATTATATATGGTTTAGAAATGTGAGGAGGTTAATCACGACAGTATGTGGAGAAAAGTAATACAACACGGGATGTTATGGAAATATGTTTATTGCCGACGGTTGCAACGTTTTCGTCTCTTATTAGACCATCTTTTCAGCGTCGACCAATAAACATTCAAGTTTTCCATAACATCCCGTTGTGGTCTACTTTTCTTCCACACACTTAATAATATATATTAATATAATATATATATATACATTATATATATTATAGACGAGAGAGAGAGAGAGAGAGAGAGAGAGAGAGAAAGGGAAGGTAATTTATGGAAAGTTGCGTTCCGGTCTCCTGCCTCAGAAAATTGCTACCCGGTGACTATTAAATAATGTCCCAGCATGTCGGTCTCAGCGGTGTTACTTGAAGAAAACAACTTAGGGCGTTGAATGTATTTTAGGGGGAGCTTCTCTTTTTATGAACAATAGAGATGGGTGGATAGAATATATATATATACAAACGTAAACGAACAATTCGAGGTAGATTAGATAGATAGATAGATATATATACATTTCATATCTAAACAAGAATACGACAATCTATATAAACAGAATTACAACAAATTCTATAAATAAATTTCTAACAAATTCGATAACTAAATAAGAATTACGACAAAAAAAGAAAGCCCCCTCAAAATACATTAACGCCTTAGTTGGCTTGTTCTTTCAGTAACACTGCGAGATTGACATAAGCTGGGGACGTTATTTTAATAGTCACCGGTAGCAAATCTGAGGTAGGAGACCGGGGCGCATTCCTCATTAAATTACAGAGATATATATATATAGAATATATTAAAATTATGTTATAATGTACTATTCGGCATACCAACCTTCGTCATGGCAGCGATGCAACACCAAGGTCAATTTTAAGCAGGAGTACGCTGCTGGTTTTCTCGTAGACACCATACCAGGAACCACAGTCATTTAGTGAACACTTTTCCTTTCTAATGTCCTGATGAAGGTTTGAGAAAACCGAAACGTAATTTGACTACACATCAATAAGAAATCTATCCTTTTGGGAATTACTTTGTTTTTCTATTTGCTTCACACTATCGAGATTCTTTCCTTATTTCTCCCATGTTCATAATATTATATATTATATATATTATTTACATGTAGATTAAACAAAGACACATCTCCGTTTAACAATTTATTTCTTGATCTTTCTTGAGTTTCTGGCCAACTTTTTAATGGTTTGGTGAAATTTGGGATAGTCCACTAAAGTTCAAAAGTTCCCCCCAATTTTTTTTTTTTTACTTTCGGCACTTCCAAGGCCATCATCAGGGTGATGTGTCCAGTTTTTTTTTTAATTATATTAATGTGGAGGCTGGAAGGAGAAGAATTGTGAAAGGTGTTATAGGCATTTTAAAATGTGTATACTGCATTGGAAATTAATTTGTTTAGGATGGTATTGTTTTATGTATAGAGCTTCTAGTACCGAAATATTACACCAGAAATACACACATTTCTGCACAAAGAAAAAAATAACAAAAAACTCCAAATACTAGAAGCTTTAAACATAAAACAATATAAACCATCATTAAACAAAATTAATTTCCAATACAGTACACACATTCTAAAATGCCTATAACACCTTTCTTACCAATTCTTCTCCTTCCAGCCTCCACATTAATATAATTAAAAAAAAAACTGGAACACATCACCCCTGATGATGGCACTTCGAAGTGCCGAAAGTAATTGGGACTTGAACTTTAGTGGACTTATCCACGAATTTCACCCAAACATTAAAAAGTTGGCCAGAAAACTCAAAAAGATCAAAAATAAAATTGTTAAACAGGAGATGTGTCTTTTGTTTAATTCTACATGTAAATATATATATATATATATATATATATGTATACATGGGAGGAAAATAAGGAAGAAAATCCGATAGTGTGAAGCAAATAGAAAAACAAAGTATTCCCAAAAAGATAGATTTCTTATTGATGGTGTAGTCGACATTTAAAACGTTTCGGTTTTCATCAAACCTTCATCAGGACATTAGAAAGGAAAAAGTGTTCACAAATGACTTGTGGTTCCTAGGTAGGTGTTCTACCGAGATAAACCAGCCAGCTGTACTCTGCTTAAAAATTGACCTTGTGTTGCATCCTGCTCATGACGAAGGGGTTGGGTAACCGAATATGTACATATAAACATAACATTTTATATATATATCATATATATATATCTCTGTAATTTATGAGGAAGTGCGCCCGGTCTCCTACCTCAGAATTTGCTACCCGGTGACTATTAAAATAACGTCCCCAGCTATGTCATCTCGGCAGTGTTACTTGAAAGAAAACAACCAACTAAAGGCGTTAAATGTATTTTAGAGGGGGGCTTCTCTTTTTTTTTGTTAATTCTTATTAGTTAATTTTATTATAGAAATTTGTTGTAATTCTTGTTTATTTATAGAAATTGTCGTAATTCTTGTTTAGATATGAAGATGTATATATATCTATCTATCTATCTATCTACCTCATTTGTTCAGTTTTTACTTTGTATATATATATATCTATCCACCCATCTCTATTTGTTCATATAAAAAAAGAGAAGCCTCCCCCCCTCTAAAATACATTCAACGCCCTAAGTTGGTTGTTTTCTTTCAAGTAACACCGCTGAGACGACATAGCTGGGGACATTATTTTAATAGTCACCGGGTAGCAATTTCTGAGCAGGAGACCGGGACGCACTTCCTCATAATTACCTCTCTCTCTCTCTCTCTCTCTCTCTCTCTCTCTCTCTCTCTATATATATATATATAATATATATATTATATATATATATATATATATAATATATGTGGAGAAAAGTAGACAAACACGGGATGTTATGGAAACTTGATGTTTATTGTCGACGCCTGAAGATGGTCTAATAAGAGACCGAAACGTTGCACCGTCGACAATAAACATCAAGTTTCCATAACATCCCGTGTTTGTCTACTTTTCTCCACATACTGTCGGATTAACCTCCTCACATTTCTACCATATATATATTATATATATATATGCGTGTGTGTGTGTGTGTGTGTGGTTGTGCATCCTACACGTGCACGTGTCTCAGCGAAAATAGTTTCATCTTGTAGCTCGCCTGTTAAAAAGAAATCCGCTGTGTGTGCAGTTGCACTGTCAGCTCGTTGTCCTCGTCATCATGTTCGACAAGCAGTGAGAGGGGGTTGGCGGCTGGTGGGGAGGTGGGGGATTGGAGTCAGGATCAGTGTCATCAGGATGTGGGGTTGGTGCGGGGGAGGGGGGTGTGGATTAAAATATAAAAAGTAAAAAAAAAAAAAAAAAAGAAGAAATAAATAAAGAAAGAAAAGCTGGTTGATGTTGTGGGTGAGGGGGGGGTGTTGAGAATTAAAGGAAAAGGAAAAACCGTCGCAGCAAAGTGAGCCGCGGTGAGGGGGGGGGTTATATATGGGGCGTCGGTGAGGGGGGTTAACGGATGCGGTCCCTTGCCGGCGAACAACTTGACAGTCGAGGCTTGCAAGATAACTACTTGTCTTTTGTCTGCCATAAAATGCAAATCCGGAGCTGAATCTTGAAAAAAGAACCCACTTCATCAGGGGTTGCCGATTTGCCCCCCCCCCAATCCATCCATCCACCCCTCTCTCTCTTCCAACCCCCTTCAGCCCCCCCCTCTCTCTCTCTCTCAAGAGTGTGCGTCTCCATGTTTGACAGTAAAAAGAGACCTTTCTTAGTTCTTGACTCCTGTGAATCCCCGACCTATTCTCCCTCCCTCACTGTGATTTTTTTTCCAGTAGCCCCCTCCTCCCTCCCCCAATTCCCCCGTTAAAAAGAGGAAGAAAAAAAAAGATGAAAAAATAAATGAATAAATATATATGTATGTATTCATAGTTTTCCCTCCCCGCCCCTCGTTCATTCTTATTTCATCCTCCCCCTGCCCCCTGCCCCCCCCCGTAAAGAGGTGTGGCGGCGGCGTCCCCCACTGTCAAGCCCTGGTGCACGCACGCCCTTAGCTTTTATAAACACAATGCACACTTTTAAGCGCCATTATTGCTATTATTACCACCTCATTTCTTTTCTTTTCCTAAAACTTTATTTGTTCTTAATAAAAACAAACCTATATCTCCTGTTTTCACCATCTTCGCCGCTGCCTTCTTCTTCTTCTTCTTCTTCTTTCTTCTCTCTCTCTCTCTCTCTCTCTCTCTCTCTCTCTCTCTCTCTCTCTTCTTCTCTTCTCTCTTCTTCTCTTCTCTCTCTCTCTCTCTCTTCTTCTTCTTCTCTCTCTTCTCTCTCTTCTCTCTTCTTCTCTCTCTCTCTCTCTCTTCTCTCTCTCTTCTCTCTCTTCTTCTTCTCTCTCTCTCTCTTCTTCTTCTTCTCTCTCTCTTCTTCTCTTCTCTCTCTCTCTCTCTCTTCTTCTTCTTCTTCTCTCTCTCTCTCTTCTCTCTCTTCTCTCTTCTTCTTCTTCTCTCTCTCTCTTCTTCTTCTTCTCTCTCTCTCTCTCTCTCTCTCTCTCTTCTTCTCTTCTTCTTCTTCTTCTCTCTCTCTTCTTCTTCTTCTCTCTCTCTCTCTTCTCTTCTCTCTCTCTCTCTCTCTCTCTCTCTCTCTCTCTCTTCTACTTTCTTCTTCTTCTTCTCTCCTTCTTCTTCTTCTTTTTTTCTTTTCTTATTCCTACTTCTTCTTCGTCGTTTTTTTTTTTCTTCTTCTTCTTCTTCTTCTTCTTCTTCTTCTTCTTCGTTTTATTCCTCCTCCTTCTCCTTCGTTTTTTTCTTTTCGTTTTTATTTCTTCTTCTTCGTTCTTCTTCGTTCTTTTTTCTTCTTCGTTTTTTTAATTTCTTCTTCCTTCTTCTTCTTCCTCCCCACTTTCTTCTTCTTCTTCTTCTCCTCCCCGGAACCCACTCTTGTGTGAAAAAAAATTAATTTGTGTGGTCAAGTTCTTTAGCCTTTATTCTTTGGTTTGTGGCCGTTTTGGCAAAATAACATTGACATCATTTTCCCGCGCTCCCCTGACCCGAACCTCCAATTAACCCCACCACCACACCACCACCACCATCCATCAATTCAACCCCGCGAATAACTCTCGTAGAGCTACATCCTTCGCCCCCCCCCCTCTTTTGTGTTCCTCTTTAACTGAAAGCGATAACGAATCAAGGCTATTAATTTCCGAGACATCCTTGGGGACAAATCGCGCTCATTGTCATCCATATTGCTGACAACAAATATGGTTACGTTACAAAAAAATAACAATATGGTGGAATGAATAAATAGACCCCAGGGACACCACGCCATTGATATTTTGCGTTTATTTATTTTAAATTCAGAATAGTTTTCCATTTTTTTTTTGGGGGAGCGGGGGTCAAAAGCAACACGGGTAATATGAAAAGAAAGAAAGAAAGAAAGAAAGAACCATAACGTGGAATGTTTTTAGAACATCGAAATAAAATGTCCTAACAGGACCTGTGGATATACCACAGTATGATGATTTAATTATTAGAACGATTGATGTTTACTTAAGAGCTATTGCTAAAGTTCAATGTAAAAAGTATAATAATCTTGATTTAACTCTTTTTACAAGCAGGACCTGTGGATATACCACAGTATGATGATTTAATTATTAGAACGTTTGATGTTTACTTAAGATCTATCGCTAAATAGTTCAATGTAAAAGTATAATAATCTTGATTTAACTCTTTTTACAAGCAGACCTGTGATATACCACAGTATGATAATCTAATTATTACAACAGTTGATGTGTTTATTTTAAGAGCTATTGCTAAATAGTTCAATATAAAAAGTATAATAATCTTGATTTAACTCTTTCTCACTCTTTCTTTCTTTCTTCTTTTGATTATGTTCAATTGAAACAGATTAGTGTTATCACTTCCGCGCTCTCACCCTATCTTATTATCTTTCCCCTACTCCCTTTCTTTCTTATATTTTTTCTGTGTAGCGTGTCCTTTTTCTTCCTTTTCAATAAAAAGTAATGGTCCATTATCTAGTTGAGGTGATGAGACTCATGGAAAATAAGAATTCGGTAACATCAGATAATCAGGATTTACATTTTAGCATTTCATCTTGGGTGATTTGGAGGGCCTCATTTTTAACTAGAGGATGTTGAAAAATAATAATAGACGTACAATTAAGGAACACGAGTATTAACATATAGATGTCTCAACTCTAACTCTCGCCCGTTGAGGGCTTAGAAATGCTGTTTCCATTGCATAGGGCTAAGCACCACCCCCCTAAAAAAAACCCCAAAAACCGTCAGCTACCAGTTGCTCTACCGCACAGATCAGATTACCAAGCTGTGCTATTCATGCGCTGGGTTGGCGAGGACAAGTATCGAACCCGGAACCTTCGAATTCTCTATCAACTGTGCTAACCAGCCACACACACACACACACATATATATATATATATATATATATATATGGTCACTGTTTCAGCTTTAGCTGGAATGGTGTACCAAAATGCAGTATTAATTGGTAGAGTGCTCAATATAAAATAGAGCTGTTATATAATATAATAAGATACATATATAAAGACATATATATAGACATTTGAAGCATCTTCACCTGATGATTGCATCGCATGAAACCAATATGGTTGTGATTGTTCCTTTGTCACCTAATAAATAGATATGTAAAACCTTTATATATTCATCTTATTACATTATATTATATATATAATATATATATATATATATATATATATATTAAATGAGTCGGACACTATCTCCCTAGGTTTCAACTGAATGGTTCATTAGGATAATTCTGACTAAAGGAGGTTGGTAAAAACGTCTTTTATTATGGGAATTGGTATCTGAGTATATATATATATATACACACATATATACTAATGTATACATCTGGTGTACATATAGCCATGCATGTGAAGATATATACATCTATGCATATACTTGTGCTATAGACGTGCATATATATATATATATATATATATATATATATATATACACACACACACATATATATACACATATATACACACTCATATATATGCACCTACATACATATACATATATATGTATATATACACACTCATATATATATGCACACACACACAAACACATATTTATAATATATATATATATATATATATATATATATATATATATGCATGCTATACACACACACACACACATACATATATATATATGTATACCACCTATACACACACACACACACACATATATATATATGTGTGTGTGTATGTGTATATTTACAACGATAAGGTTTAAATTTGGCTAATCGACACTTACATGGATTCATTTTTTCTCTCTCTCTCTCTTTTTTTTTTTTTTTTTTTTTTTTGACAATCTGATTTTTTTCTTGAATCGAATTTTCCGCTGACATCAATGGAAGCCAACATGTTGATGATTATCAGTTTATATTACATTTGCATTTTTATCCATCAAAATCCATTAATTCGTGATTCTTTAAATAGACACTGCCTATTACTTCTACTACCGGGTACTATACTGCTTTTTTTTGTCGGGGTGGGGGGATCATAGCCTGTAATATCTTTATTTTGCATTGTTATCTATTTTTCTACGAGGGTAATCCTAAACGCAAGGTCTCCAAAGTACCTGAGGACGAAAGGAAACTGTTCGTGCGGCAATTGACAACAATGCTGTGTTTGTTGTATATATATTTACCAACCCCTCCGCACGAGCAGGATGTGACACAAGGTCAATTTCTTAAGCGGAGTTTAACAGGTTTGAATTCAGAGTTTTCCTTCTCCTAGACCGGTTGCCTAACCAAGGTTAAAGAGCCCAGTCTGCTCTATTATTTACCCATAGCTGGAGGGAGAGTAGGATTAATACCTTTCCCAAGGGTATTAGCGCTAAGTGAAATGCAATTAGCACGTCCAGGATTTGAACCGGGGCGACGAGTCCATTTCCTATGACTTTTACCATTACACCACGCGCTTCCTTCCTGTGTTTGTTGTATATGCACCAGCGCCTTGCTGCCACGCTCAGTCTTGGCTGGGTAGTCGTTTCTGATGGAGCTCCCGATTGACGCTACCGCCAAGTGTATGTGTGTGTGTGTGTGTTTTATC
>CM042165.1:411689-454189 GCA_023376005.1 Doryteuthis pealeii | reverse complement strand
TCTATCTATATGTCTATGTCTATATATCTATCTATATCTATCTACGTATCTATCTATCTATCTATCTATCTATCTATCTATCTATCTATCTACGTATTTATCTATCTATCTATCTGTCTGCCTATCTATCTGCGTATTTGTCTATCTATCTATCTATCTACCTATCTCTGTCTGCGTGTTAACACCCTCCTCTTCCCCCTGGTCAGCATCTTCATCATCCACATATATAGATACTGTGGAAACGATTCTTGTAGAGCGGAAATATTCTTTATATTTAAGATACCAAAGTATCTTTCTATCTCTCTATTCATCTATCTATCTATCTATCTATCTATCTATCTGTCCGCCTGTTTTTATCCATCGTCTGTCTATCTACTTTGGAATTCGGCACGGGACGCCGTCTACCGGCCAGGATAGACGGCTTTTCTCAGTTCTTTGCGTTGATTTAAAAAAAAAAAAAATCTTTCTACACTGCCGACCAGCGTTCAAAGTCAGCCATAGGTCACGTGATTGATCGCTTGGCAACCTGTGATAAGTGTGTATGGTGGTGGTGATGGGTGTGGGGGATTGGGAAAGGAACGTCCAGTGAAAATCAAATCTTTTTTACCTGCATTCCCCCCTCCTGCCCTGCTTTGCTCCGGCACACCTCCGATCTGCCGCCGCCTCCTCCTCCCCGCCTCCTCCTCCGCCGCCCCTCCTTGTCTTTTCGCCCCACCATTACCCCTCCCCCCCGGCCTCTTGTAATTGCCAAATGTAAAACTCATCCATCAGTTCTGTCTATAATCAAATAGAACATTCCTTCGGTTCTACAAGAATCGTTTCCACAGTATCTACATATGTGGTTGAAGGGGGGAGTAGGAGGAGGATGCTACAGAGCGGGAGGAGGAGGACGTTGAAGAGGGGAGGAGGAGGATGTTAAAGAGGAAAGGAGTAGGAGGATGCTGAAGAAGGAGAGGATAAGGACGTTGAAGAGGGGAGGAGGAAGGAAGATGCTGACGAGGGAGGAGTAGGAGGATGTTGAAGAGGGAGAGGATAAGGACGTTGAAGAGGGGAGGAGGAGGATGCTGAAGAGAGAGAGGATAAGGATGTTTTAGAGAGGGGGAGGAGGAGGATGCTGAAGAAGGAGAGGATAAAGGACGGTTGAAGAGGGGAGGAGGAGATGCTGAAGAGGGGAAGGAGGAGGAGGAGGATGCTGAAGAGGAGGAGAGGAGGATGCTGAAGAGGGGAGGAAGGAGGATGCTGAAGAGAGGAGGAGGATGCTGAAGAGGGGAGGAGGAGGAGGAAAAGTCCGAAAGAATGTGGTTATTCAATTTTATTTAAAAAAATATTGAATAACAAGTTGGTTGGATTAGTCTGTATTGTAGATGGCCAGCCGGTTGTCTGCTGGGAGTTCGGGACAGAGTACAAACAAACGGGCCCTGTTGGCTGCGGCTGTAGGATACACTGACTGCACATCTGCAGAGGGGTAAAATCCCTCCAATGGGGCCACCTGTTGACCGTGGGTGGCGACCTGTGTTGCTTAAGGATTGGAATCTTGTGGCTGAGCACTTAATGCAACACTCTCTTTTGACCCTTACTTGGGCTAGATGGGAGCTCGGAGAATCCCTCTCCGATCAATCGGCTGATCACGTCAAGCCCTAGCACCTATATGGCCATATTGCTCTTATGGCAAACCCCCAAACCGTTTGCTAGAAGACGGTGGCTGGGTGGGTAGGGGTTAGTGTCCTGCAACTATTGATGTAGTTCCAATCCCGGAGGTCTGGGGAGTGGGAAGTACCCTTTCATCGCCATTACTCCCAGGTCCACTCTGACCCAGAATGATAGTAATCTGTCAGGGTTCGAAGATGTATGGCGGTTATCGTTCAGTACATCTCTAATAAATTGTAGCCCACCCCAATGGATGTGGGGAGTAGTTTCGTTTAAGCCTGAAAAATATACTGTTTCCCTTGGCGTCTAAAACCTAGCTTCTTAATTTAACCCCCTCCCAAAAAAAACTAAAAAAAAAATCTCTTTCTTAATTCGTACGTAACTGTCCACAGTCAATCAAACGATTGCTCCTGTCCTTCTCACAGTTGGAACTGTCGCGGATTAAACTATGACCTGTTGTCTGTCAATCAGTCCCACCCGATGTTCGGGTTTGTGGCGGAGTGGTAGGCATTACATTTTGTCCTCCGGATTAAAAGAGGTGCCGAACGAAAGAGGTTGCTGGTAAATTGGCGGTATTGAACAAGTCTATAAAAGGATCTCTTGAATTAATCTCTTTAAGTGGATGAAGGGGTGGGGGGGGGTGATAGACATCTTGAAGATAAAAGAATTGCCAATAACAATAGATTCATATATAGTGTATCTTTTTTTATAAAGAAATCTGGGGCAATATACATCTTTGTGTATAAAGCGAACTGTAATTATTATTGTGCATCGTAGTATATTTGATTATATTAATACTCATGTTCCTTACCGCCCTGTCGGCTGGGGTGTTAGAATGCACCGACTGCACCTCTGCAGAGGGGTGCTCCACATTCCCAAACTCCAAAACTGGAACCTCCATCAGATAGAGTTTAACCGTTCATTCCTTCAGGACATGTAGCCTCGCCATAACCTTCTAGCACCCATCCGATAAAGGGGTTGGGGCTTTGCTATAAGGGCTAGGGTTGGGAAAATCATCTAGGTGCTAGGGCTTGACGTGACCAGCTGATTGATCGGAGGGGCCTCTCTGACCGCGCCGTCTAGCCCAAGATAGGCCAAAGTGGAGTATTGCATGTTAATGGACTGCTCATCCCTGGGGCTCTATCCTTAAGCATCACGAGTCGCTCCCCACGGCCAACAGGTGGCCCATTGGGGGGAGTCTACCCCTCTGCAAGAGGTGCAGTCGGTCATTTAACACCCCAGCCGACAGGGTGGAAAAGTGGCTGAGGGTCTTCATTCCCTAGGTATGACGTTAACCTCTATCTGATAGTGAGTTTCCAGTTCTGGAAGTCTGGGGGAATGTGGAACACTCTTTTATCACCATTAGTCCCAGGTCCACTCTGACCCGGTGTGGTAGTCCTCTATTAGGGTGCAATCTATGGGTTTAAATAGAAGAAAATGTTTAAACAAATTGAGTATCCATCAAGAATGAATAAAATAAAACGTCTCCGGCCAAAATAACCAACAAGTGCTGACCTGCCGTAAACCCAACCAAGTAAACGATCCAACCGAATTCCTTTTTCAGTAAGAAAGTAATTGTACACTGTTATAGGAAAAAATGTAAATTGATTTTATTATATCTATAGTAACAGATTATCTTTAGCTCGATGTTAAATACAAAAGAACTGATTTTCATATTGCACTGCCATTATTGTTTTCTATTTTTCTATCTAAATTTTGTTAAAAGTGGTTGCAATAAAATAAGTTAGCCAGATATTAAAATTGAATCGAAATGGTTATTTTCAACTGTACAATGACCGAGAAACACGTTTTCTTGTACAACACAAGTAGGTCTAGTTTTTTACTGAAAGAGAATTGCAAACTATTATATATATATATTAAATTAATATATATATATTATATATTAATATTTATTTTTTTGCTTGAAGGCAATTACAATGCAGTATATCGCATAAAATTCAATAATTATGAAGATAAATAATATTGACAAGTGATCTTGCAAAAATTACTCGTGTGTAGAACATTGTACAGCAGCTGTTTCGACTTAATTAAGTCTCATCAGCGATGTATACTAAACGATCTCCCTCCGACAGAATCAAAACCGGGGCTTCAGTAGGATAGTCGGAAACTATACTGCCTTGGCCACCGATACAGCACCAGAAATTCCTGCGAATTAACCTGTCAATGTTACGGACGTCTCTGCCATATGAGGCAGGGAACGCTAAGTGAACAACAAACACGGTGCTTTATGCTCTTCGGCGAAGAAAATAAGATTTTGGGATGTTTGTTTATTTTTTGAAGCATATATATATATATATATATATATATATGTGTGAAGAAGAAGTGAATCCGTTGGTATGTAGTATAGTGAAAAATTGAAAAAACACAGGTTTAAATGAGTTGAGTGGTAAGTTTATTGCTGACGCTGCAGTGTTTCGATCTATTATTTAGATCATCTTCAGGGCATTTGTTGATATAAGGAAGGTGATAAAAAAATTTTTATCACAGAATAACGAGTGCGTGAGCATGATTTTCATTGATAAATGGGGAAGGAGAATATTCTTTTAAACACACACACACACACACAACCTTAAGGTTTGTTTCGATTCCGTTTATCGCAAAGATTTATACCACACGCGCAACACAACATTCATAAACACATAAAAAATGCACAATGCTTTTTCGATACACAACATTTACACATTCTAATACTCACACGCAAAAAAGAATATTTGACGTCATATTTCAACCCGTTCATTTTTCAACGTTCTTTTTTCTCAGACTTCAAATTTTAAACAAACTGATAAACAAGGCTATTACTCGCTTTTCTTCGTTATTCTGTGATAAAAAAATTCTTATTACCTTCATATACCAACAAATACCCTGAAGATGATCTAATATTAGATCGAAACACTGCAGCATTGGCCAATAAACTTACCACTCAACTCATTTAAACCTGTGTTTTTTCAATTTTCTTATATAACTACATATATATATATGTGTGTGTGTGTGGGTGTGTTTTATATGAAAAGGGTAACTTACCGGTGAATGGTACAATGGTTTGTTGATGCAAGTTTCACAATGATAAGACAGCGATATAACAGATATAAAGTGCTCAATACGTGAGTAGAGCAAATTTAATTGAAAAAAAAAATCATCTCCGTTCATTTTTCAAAATTACATCCTGGCGTTCATTAACTGCGAATCTGTCATTAACCGTCATTAACCACTAAATACACGCGTACAATCGGATGGAATTAATCAATATATTGAGGTAATTCAGTGGATTTAACCCTGAGATCCTTATGGTGAAACTCGAGTAGGTTATTCCTGTGTATACAATTATAATATGTAATATGTAACAGTATAATAATCTTGATTAACTCTCTTACTCTTTTTCTTCATTCTTTCCTTTTCATTATGTGGATTAAAACAGATGTAAGCATTATCGTCCCATGCGCTCATCTTCTCTTAAACGAAATGAAAGCTTATTATCCAACGCCCCGCAAAGATGTAAGATGTGACACAAGGTCAATTTCTTAAGCGAGTTAACGGTTGAATTCGAGTTTTTCTTCTCCTAGACTGGTTGCCTAACTAAGGTTGAAGAGCCAAGTCTGTTACTATTTACCCCTAGTTGGGGGGAGAATAGTTGGATTCATACTTTTCCCAAGAGTATTAGCAATATGTGAAATGCAAACCCTCGTCCAGATTTGCACTCGTCTCGTCGTGTCATTTCCCTATGACTCTAATACTCACACCCACCATGCGCCTCCATAAAATGCTGTAAAAAAATTCAACCAACCAACAACGCGGAAGATTAACAGGTTTGAAAATTCAGAGTTTCCTTCTCCTCTCCTAGACTGGTGCCTAACTAAGGTGAAAAAAGCCAAGTCCTGTTACTAATTTTACCCATAGCTGGGGGGAAGAATAGTTTTGGATTCATACTTTCTCAAGAGTATTTAGACTATGTGAAATGCAAACAGGCCCTCGTCCAGGATTTGAACTCGTTCTCGTCGTGTCCATTTCCTATGACTCTAACTATACACGCACGGATGCGTCTCATAAAAAATGCTGTAAAATTCCAACCAACCAACCACGCGGCAGATTAACAGGTTTTCATTCAGAGTTTCCTTCTCCTAGACTGTTTTGCCTACTAAGGTTGAAGAGCCAAGTCTGTTACTATTTACCCCATAGCTGGGGGGAGAATAGTTTGGATTCATAACCTTCCCACGTATTAGCACTGATGTTAATGCAAACAGCCCGTCCCAGAGATTTGAACTCTCTCGTCGTGCCCCATTTTCCTACGACTCTACTATTACACACCATCGCGCCTCCATAAAAAATGCTGTAAAAAATTCCAACCAACAACAACCACCAGCTGTTGACAAGGAAACAGTTGACAATCGTCCTGTATCGAAGAGAAGTCGTAGAACACAGAACTAGTAACAATATTAAACATTATCGCTGAATACAAACGGATGACATGGTTAAAACCTTATACGTCACGTATAGGATAATTCTTTTCTTTTTTTTTTTTTTTTTCTTTTTTTTAAAGAAAGAAGATTTTTAAGGATAATATTGTACAACTGCTTCCAACAACTTAAAATAAATGATGTCATTTCTCCTTCACCTTCTTCGCATCACAACCAATTGTGCTTTGTATGAAGTAGAGAAAAGCAAGTTGCTTAGACAGCCAGACAATCAGTTACCGTAGCCGCAGGCTCTAAAGACATAGAGAAAAGAGAACAGTATCACTGACCACAGAAAACACCAGTTAATAATCGCCGTATAATCCCACCATCTCTCTCTAATAATAAATGCGAATGTCAGTGTGTCACTTTTTTTCAACTTTACTCCTAGAGGCATACCCCAACAATATCATTCCACATCTTTATAATGCGAATGTCAGTGTGGTCCACTTTTCAACTTTAACTTACTCCTAGAGGCCATACCCCCAACATATCATTCCACATCTCTAATAATAAATGCGAATGTCAGTGTGTCACCATATTTAAAAACTCCTTTAAAAATCTAGAGGCCATAGCCCAACATATCAACAATTTGGAATCAGCCCGACTCCGTGAAGCAATCCTGATATTTTGTATTCCCAAATTTTAATCTTTATTAAGATGTTTTTTTGGGTGATTTTACGTAATTTACTTTGCTCCGAGAGGTTGTAGTTGTGATATATCATACCCTCTTGAATCAGATCGATTCCTTGAGCAATCCTGAAAATTTCTATTCCCAGTACTGTGATTGTTTTTTGACGATTTTTTACATGATTTACTTTACTTCTAGAGGCGTAGCTCAATATATAATACCATTTTGAATCAGGCTGACACCGCGAGCTAATTAAAACTTTATGGGACGAATCCAGACCAGTAATCCTGTAATTTCCTATTCTCACATTTTTTGTGATTGTTTTTTGATGATTTTTTTATGTGATTTTAAGTAGTCATATATTGACATTCCACATGTCACTTGAACAGAGTCTAATTTACGTGGGAGCCATGCACGAACCGGAGCTCATCGGTGACAGTGTTAAAAATTGCGTGTATCACACATTCTCCTTTTGAGGTGCTTTTCAGGCACTGGGCCAATAAACCCAGTCCTGTCCCTTTAAAGTCGAGGGGGCAGGTGTTGTCTAAGGGGATGGCCCTTTGAGATTCCCCTTGGGGATCACCGCGTATTATCGTTGTTCGAAACTGCAAAATAACAAATAAGATGGTTTAATGAAGTGCCGACATGTGTTTCGGCCAAGAGTTTGTTCTTTGTACTCTAAAATGAACAAGTATTTGTTGGGCTAAGCAGTTTTGTTTCAAAATCATATTCACGATAATTACATAATAATTCTAACCGGTCCATGACCGAGGCACCGGACCATCTAAGTTTGTTTATTGATTTTAACGGCAATCAACCGTCTGGGGTTATGTCATGCCTAACGTTTAGGAAGTGAATACATATCATGTATTTATATTTATAACATTTTAGTAATTGGTTTTTAAAATGTGTTAGTATTATTGAGGATTATGTTGTATGGTATTCGATTTGTTCATGTCTATATTCTATGGTATAATTTTTTTCCCTCAAAAAAGAGAGAATATCCTCCCTGTTGACATTTTCAAACAGATCTTCATATTGTTGCTTAAACACTCAGAAGTTATCACTGATAGTGAGAAACCTGAACATTCACCATAGATAGGATGATATTAACTGTCAAGGTGTTTTGACATGTTTCCATATTGTGGTTGTTGTTCTTGTTGGGTATATAGGGTAAATCGGACAACAATGACTTGTTCTTTCTAGACTTCCTAAAGTTGGTCCTCAGATTGCACCTATATATATAAATTTTACTTTGAATATATATATATATAGATAGATAATTTAAAAACAATTTTAATGTGTAGTAGGTCCTTAATATATATAACAAACCATTTTTCTGTTTATGGATTTCGCATTAATTTTGATTATTTCCAATTTATTTCTAAGTTATAAAATTGATATATAGACCTGTAAGACATGAGTGTAAAAAAAAATGTCGAAATGGCGATTATAAACCTAAATAATGTAAACAAACATTGTATAAACATAAACATTTTCTGTGATTTCTAGATATTTTGGAAACTTATATAGATGATAACCTCGTACTATTGTTTTCCGACCGCATATACAAACAATTAACTGAAAGATTATTTGTTAAAAGCCAAGTTTGGAAACATATAAGACTTACTTAAGCTAGACGGGTGGTCGAAAAAGCCCTCTTGATCAACTCATTTGGTTTCGGTTTTGGTTTGTTTGTTTTTACGGCATACTCAACATCAGTGGGTCAAATATTAGGATATATCGATACAGTCATTTTTAATGGAATACTCAATGTTTTTTTACTAAACACATTTTTCTATTTAACCCATAGCACATGGGGACCAACTAACAGGTACACACTACCGAGATAAATTGGGATGGGAGCAATGGTGATAAAGATCATACAAAACATCACCATCAGATATAGTTTACTCATTCCCATCATGTAGACTCAGCCACAAGTTCTAGCACAAAATGTAAAAAGGGTTGGCTTGCCATACAGGGCAATAAGGGTTGGGAAAAATCTATAGAGGTGCTAGGCTTCCGTGTTGACCAGCCGAATTGATCGGAGGGGGCCTCTCCGACTGCCCGTCCTAGACTAAGAAGGGTCTAAGTGGAGTGTTGCAAGTCCATGGACTGCTCATGACAAGACTTCTGTCTTTAAGCATCACTGGTCGCCAAAGGCTAAACGGTCGACCCATTGGAGGAGCATTACCCCATCTGCAGAGGTCAGTCGGTGGTATTCTAATGCCTAGGCGACAAGGCGGCTGATCAATCAGTTGGTCACGCCAAGCACTCTAACGATTTTCTCAGCTCCTTTAGTCTTATAGTAATCTCCGAGGGTCTTAGTGATCTGGGTTATTTATGTTAACTCATACTTGCGATTCCACCAATTCTGGAGCTCTGGGGATGTGCAGTATCGCTTCATCGTCATTACTTCCAGGTTCACTCTGACCCGGAGTGGTAGTATTTTTTAGGGTTCCATCTATGGGTTTAATAGGAAAAATGAGTTTAAAGTATCAAGTAGGAATAAAACAAATGTCTCAGCATTAAATAACAAATTATGGGTTGATATGCCGTTTAAATAACACAATGGGTTTATATGCCGTAAAATTCAACCAACCAACAATGTTTGGTACACAATCATATTCAAAGAGCACTCGGTGAGGAATCAAACTTACCTGCAGATTAAACACTTTGTCTATGACGTTCGCTTCCCAGAAGAAATTCGAACAAACAGAAAATGAAAAAAAATAGGTGATATTAATAATCTTTTGCTTCCTAAAATAAAAAATAAATAACAATTGATAAAATTAAAAAATCACCAAAATAAAAACATGCTAAAAAAAAAAAAATTAATAATTTTTTGCCTCCTAAAATAAAAATAAAACCAAATTGATAATTTTAAAAAATACAATACAATAAAAAAAATGTTAAAAAAACAAAAAAAATTTTAATAATTTTTTTGCCTCCTATTTTTTTTTTTTTTTTTTTTTTTTTTTTTTTTTTTTTTTTTTTTTTTTTTTGTTTTTTTTTCTTTTTTTTTTGTAAATAAAAAATAAATAACAAATTGATAAAATTTTAAGAAATACAATACAAATTAAAAAATGTTTAAAAAAAAAAAAATTTTAATACATTTTTTGCTCCTTCATAAAAAAAAAAAATTGGAACATTAAAAATACAAAATAGAAAATAAAAAAATTTAAATTAGGAGAATTATTTAAAGTAATTTTCTGCCTCCGTGAAAAAAAAATATTGAAAATGATTTAAAAAAAAAAAAAAAAAAGACAATACAAAATAAAATAGATTCATATTGACACTTTAATATAAACATCATTGACAATCTGTGATTTCTAAATACTTTGGAGACCTTATCTTTGACCGCCTGTCGTGGACATTTAGAATACATTGGCTGCACCTCTACAGAGGGGTAAGACGCCCCCAATGCGGGCCACTGTTGGCCGTGGATGCGACCCGCTGATGCTTAAGGATAGAACCCAGGTGGATGAGCAGTCCATGAGACTTGCAATACTCCACTTTGACCTGTTCTTTTGGGCTAGAAGGCCGGTTGGATAGGCCCCCCCCGATCAATCGGCTTGTCATGTCAAGCCCTAGCACCTATATGATTGCCCCAACCTATTGCCCTTATGGCCAACCCCAACCCTTTTTTCATATGGATGCCCCCTAGAAGTCAGTGGCTGAGGGTCAACATGTCTAACACGTTAAACTCTATCTGAGAAGGGTCCAGTTCTGGAGATTTGGAGAATGTGGAGACCCCTTCATCACCATTGCCTCCCTGCGTCCACTCTGACCCGAGTGAGTACCTGTTAGAGTCCCATCTATGGGTTGAATAGAAATGTGTGTTATAAAAAAATTGATTATCCATTCAAGAATGAATTTATTTCAATACTTTGTCATTTAAATTGCACCCCTGAGGTTGACTTATGCGGGTAAAACAAAACAAACAAACAACCCAACCTTATCTTTGGAATCACCCACACTTCTCAAACTGCCAAATACAATAATTACTGAAACAGCAGTATTTGTTCGGCTAAGCCAAGTTTGTTCTCAAAATCATATTCAACGAGCACTCGCGTGAGGAACGAACAGCAGTTTCTTTTCTCTTCTTCTTGTTTCTTTTTTCTACTCTTTCTTTCTCTCTCTCTCTCTCTCTCACTTTCTCTCTTCTCTCACTTTCTCTCTCTCTCTCTTTCTCTCTCTCTTTCTCTCTTTCTCTTCTTTTTTTCTTTCTCTTCCCTCCCCCCCTCCTCTCTTCTTAGTATTTCTCTTCTCTCCCCCCCCCCCCCCCCCAATCTCTCTATTTCTCTCCCTCCTCTCTCTCTATTTCTCATCTCTCCTTCTCTTCCTCCCCTCCTTCCTCTCTCTCTTCCCTCCTTCCTCTCTCTCCCCTCCTTCCTCTCTCTCCCCTCCTTCTCTCTCTCCCCTCCCTCTCTCTCCCCCCTCCTCCCTCCCTCCCTGTTCTTTTTCTTCTTCTCTTTCTCCTCTTTTCTTCTCTCTCTAACAGAAACAAGTATTTGTTTGGGCTAACAAGTTTTGGAACAAAATCATATTCACGGCACTCGGGCGGGAACGAAATTCACCACAGATTAAAACATTTTGTCTATTACGTGACTTGAAGAAGGAATAAGTGGCGGGTGGAATTAGAATTGAAATGGCTGACAAATTGCGCAAGGAAAAAGTTGTGTGCTTTTTGTTTTTTTTGTTGTTTGTTTAAGCGCGAAGAAAACATAAGCGTTGATCTATGTATTATTTGAATGGAAGTGGTTTTAGTTTTAGTCTTTGTTAAAATGGTTAAGCGGCCTAAAAGCCAGTTTTTATTTGTCTGTAAATCAATCGACTGGAAGTTAGTACATGGAAGAAAGAAAAAAAAGAGATTTATTTCTCTGTTTGGCCCCCCAATTTTGGCCACTTAGAATCTTCTCATCTCCATGGGATAAAGATTATCTATTAATGATTAATTTAATCGACATAAGTTTTCAGCCTCATTTCTCTCTCTCTCTCTCCTTTCTCTCTCTCTCTCTTCCCCTCTCTCTCTCTCTCTAACAAACTAATAATATAATATATATATATATAATATTATATAAACAATCCATTTTCTTTTAACAAATTTCCCGTGTTTGTCTTCTCTCTCTTCTCACTCTCTCCTCTATACTTATATATATATATATATTATATATAAAAAAATTAATGGATAAAACAAGAATGGATGAAAATGAGAGGGATAAATGACAAAATCTTTCCAAGGGACCCCTCTCAAAAGTATTAAAACACTTTTGAGAGTGGGGTCCATGATTAGAAAGTTTTTCATCATTATTAGACTCCTTGAAGCATCAAGCTTAATATATTATTTTAAGGTTATTAGAGAAGGGGGCCGGCATTAGCCCTCAGTCGCGTAGAGGTTTTGGCTAGTAACCACACAGGGCCTAGTTTCGATACCGGTCCTCGCCAACTAGCGTTATGAGTAGCCACAGGGATCTGTGTTTGGCTAAAGTAAGGAGCTGATGGTAGGTGCTGGCGCTCCACCCCAGACTCCAAAACAATCTCCTTAGCCTATTGAAAAGGGTAGACTCCCTCGCTGACGGCTGCATTACCGACTTTAGGCCGCCCGACTATAATATATATATATATATATATATGTATACGAAGAGAGAGAGAGTTAGACAAACACGGCGATATTGTAGAAAATGGATGTTTTATTGTGTGTTTGTGTGTGGCTGTATATTATATATATTGTGTGTGTGTGCTATACTCTCTATATATATGTGTGTGTACCTATACCATATATATATATATATAATATATATATATATATATATATAATATATGTGTGTGTGGTGTGCCTTTCTTTTCTCTATATTTCTTTCTCTGTTTCTTTCTCTTTCTTTGTCTTTTTCTTATTATCGTTCTCTCTCTTCACTTTCTGTCTGTCTGTCTCCCCCACTCTCTCTTCTCTCTCTGTCTTTGTTCTTCTCTTTTCTTCTTCTTTATCTCCTTCTTCTTTCTTCTCTTCCTTTCCACTTTACTGTTTTTTTTTGTTTTGTTTCAGTTTTTCTCTCATTATTTGTTCTTTCTCCTATCTCCCTCTCTTTCTTTCTCTTTTTCCCCTCTTGTTTTTTTAAAATTTTCTCCTCTCTCTCTCTCTCTCTGATTCTTCTCTTTTTCTTTTCTCTCTTTCTCTCGTTGTTCTTCTCTTCCCCCCTCTCCCTCTTGTCTTTCTCTCTCTCATCTGTCTCTCATGTTTTCTCCCTCTCTCTCTCCCTCCTCTCTCTCACACACACCACCACACTTCATCTGTTTTTTTTTATTCTCTCTCTCTCTCTCTCCCTGATCTTTCTCTTATTTCTTTTCTTCTCGTGTTCTTTTCTCTTTCCTCTCCTCTGTCTCTCTCTGTCTCTCTCCTCTGTCTCCCTCTGTTCCCTTCTCTTTCCTCCTCTTCTCACACACACACACCCACTATTATCTGTTTTTTTATCTCTCTCTCTCTCTCTCTGATTCTTTCTCTTTTCTTTTCTCTCGTGTCTTCTCTTCCCCTCCTCTCTCTCTCTTTCTCTCCCCCTTCCTCTCTCTCTCTTTCTCTTCTCTGGTCTCTCTGTTTCCCTCTCTCTCTCTCTTCTCTTCTCTGTCTCTTTTTACTCTCTTTCTCTCTTCTCTTCTCCTGTCTCTCTGTCCCTCTCTCTCTTTCCTCTTTCTCTGTCTCTCTGTTTCCCTCTCTCTCTCATCTCTTTCTCTCTCACTGTCTCTCTTCTCTTTCTCTCTGTTCCCCCTTTCTCTCTCTCTCTTCTCTCTCACACACACTACTTTATCTGACTTAGCAACGGCTCAAGAGATTGCAAGAATTGAAAATTCACATTTTACATAAATGTCGACTGCAAAAAAAAACCCCAAACAAACACCCTACCCCCCCCCCCGAATTTTAGGGTCGCATCTTTTCTTTTGCCAAAACCCAAACAATTTTCAAACAAGCTCTTGAGGAGGATAATTACTGTTGATTTTACTCCTGGCCGCCCTTAAATGATTAATACGGCCTGGCTGAATTCTGTGGAGAAACAATGAAGATTTTTGTGCCGATTCAAAAAGAGTTCTTTTTAATTGCTTGTCCAAAACAATAGAATCGAACCCATACTCAAAGAAGAAATAATAAAGAAAATACTTGTTAAATGAGTCAGCAAAAAATCGTCTGAATCTTCACTCACAAGAAAATGAACTTCGTTTTGGTTTTGCTATGAATTATATTTTCAAAAAAAGAAAACGACCTCCCCCCAAACAAAAAGGGGGTTATTTTGGATCTATTGTCATCCCAGCCTCTTGTTTCTAATTTGCGCCTATGTTTAGCGTGCGGCGTCAGCGCGAATTCTTCCGGTGCACTAGATATTTTACGCATCACAGCCGCCACACACGGCCAACAGGTGGCCTCATTGGGGGTGGGGCACAGAGTTGCAATCGGTATATTCTAAAGCTCCAGCCGACAGTCAATATATTAAACTAGAAACAACATTTTTACCAAAAAAAGTTTTCAACATTAACTGGCCGATAAAAAGTGACAAAAACACGATTCGGAAAATATCTAAGTTGCACCGGAAATTCGCCTGACGCCGGCACGCTAAAACATAGCGCAAATTAGAACAAGAGGCTGGGATGACAATAGATCAAAATACCCCCTTTTTTTTTGGGGGGGAGGGGTCGTTTTCTTTTTTTGAAAATAAATTCATAGCAAAACCAAAACGAAGTTCCATTTTCTTTGAGTGAAGAATTCAGACGAATTTTGCTGACTCATTTAACAAGTATTTTCTTATTATTATTTCTTCTTTGAGTAATTGGGTTCGATTCTTATTGTTTTGGACAAGCCATAATAAAAGAACTCTTTTGAATCGGCACAAAAATCTTCATTGTTTTCTCCCCAAAGAATTCAGCCAGGCCGTATTAAGTCATTTAGGGCGGCCAGGAGTAAAATCAACAGATAATTATCTCCTCAGAGCTTGTTTTGAAATTGTTTGGGTTTTGCAAAGAAAAGATGCGTACCTAAAATTCGGGGGGGGGGTAGGGTGTTTGTTTGGGGTTTTTTTTTGCAGTCGACATTTATGGTAAATGTGAATTTCAATTCTTGCAATCTCTTGAGCCGTTGCTAAGTCAGATAAGTAGTGTGTGTGAGAGAGAGAGAGAGAGAGAAAGGGGGGAACAGAGAGACAGAGAAGAGAGACAGTGAGAGAGAAAGAGAGTGAGAGAGAGAGGGAAACAGAGAGACAGAGAAGAGAAGAGAGAGAGAGGGAAACAGAGAGACAGAGAAGAGAAAGAGAGAGAGAGAGGTAAACAGAGAGACAGAGAAGAGAAAGAGAGAGAGAGAGGGAAACAGAGAGACAGAGAGAGAAAGAGAGAGAGAGGAGGGGGAAGAGAAAGAGAGAGAGAGGAGGGGAAGAGAAAGAACACGAGAGAAAAGAAAAGAGAAAGAATCAGAGAGAGAGAGAGAGAGAATAAAAAAACAGATAAGTAGTGGGTGTGTGTGTGTGAGAGAGGAGGAAGAGAGAGAGGGAAACAGAGAGACAGAGGAGAGAGACAGAGAGAGACAGAGGGAGAGGGAAGAGAAAGAACACGAGAGAAAAGAAAAGAGAAAGAATCAGAGAGAGAGAGAGAGAGAGAATAAAAAAAAAACAGATAAGTAGTGGGTGTGTGTGTGTGAGAGAGAGGAGGGAGAGAGAGAGGGAAACAGAGAGACAGAGGAGAGAGAGAAAGACAGAGGGAGAGGGGGAAGAGAAAGAACACGAGAGAAAAGAAAAGAGAAGGAATCAGAGAGAGAGAGAGAGAGAGAGAGAAAATTTTAAAAAAGAGGGAGAAAAAGAGAAAGAAAGAGAGGGAGATAGGAGAAAGACAAATAATGAGAGAAAAACTGAAAACAAAACAAAAAAAAAACAAAGTAAAAAAGTGGGAAAAGAGAAGAGAAAGAAAGGAGGAAGGAGATAAAGAAAGAAAGAAAAAGAGAAGAACAAAGAAACAGAAAGAAATACAGAGAGAGAGAGAGAGGGGGGGAGACAGACAGACAGAAAGTGAAGAGAGAGAACGAAATAGAAAAAGACAAAGAAAGAGAAAGAAACAGAGAAAGAAATATAGAGAAAGAGAAAGCACACACACACACATATATATATATATATATATATATATATATATATATATATATATATGTATATACACACACATATATATATATATATACACACACACACATATATATATATATATACACACACACACAAACACACAATAAACATCCATTTTCTACAATATCCCGTGTTTGTCTACCTCTCTCTCTCTCTCTATACATATATATATATATATATATATATATAGTCGGGGCGGCCTAAAGTCGGTATCAGCCAGTCAGCGAGGGAGTCTATCCCCTTTTCAATAGCGCTAGGAGATTGTTTTTGGAGTCTGGGGTGGAGCGCCACACCTACCATCAGCTCCTTACTTTACCACACAGATCCCTGTGCTACTCATAACGCTGAGTTGGCGAGGACCGGTATCGAACTAGGAACCTTGTGGTTACTAGCCAAACGCTCTACCGACTGAGCTAATCCGGCCCCCTTCTCTAATAACTTATAAAATAATTATATTAACTTGATGCTTCAAAGGAGTCTAATAATAGATGAGAAAAAACTTTCTATCATGGACCCCACTCTCAAAAAGTGTTTTAATACTTTTGAGAGGGGTCCCTTGGAAAGGATTTTTCATTTATCCCTCTCATTTCATTCATTCTTGTTTCATCCATTAATTTTTATATATATTATATAATATATATATATATAGAGAGAGAGAGAGAGAGAGAGAGAGAGACAAACACGGGATGTTGTAGAAAATGGATGTTTATATATATATATATATATATATATATATATATATAGAGAGAGAGAGAGAGAGAGAGAGAGAGAGAGAAAGAGAGAGAGAGAGAGAGAAATGAGGCTGAAACTTATGTCGATTAAATTAATCATTAATAAGAGTAATCTTTCATCCCCATGGAGATGAGAAGATTCTAAGTGGCCAAAATTGGGGGCCAAATCAGAGAAATAAATGCCTCTTTTTTTTTTCTTTCTTCCGATGTACTACTTCCAGTCGATTGATTTACAGACAAATAAAAAACTGGCTTTTTAGGCGTCTTACCATTTTACAAAGACTAAAACTAAAAACCACTTCCATTCAAATAATACATAATCAACGCTTATTTTTCTTCCGCTTAAACAAAACACAAAAAAAAACAAAACACAACAACTTTCCTTGCCAATTTTTCCAGCCCATTTCAATTCTAATTCCACCCGCCACTTATTCCTTCTTCAAGTACACGTAATAGACAAAATGTTTTAATCTGTTGGTGATTTCGTTCCCCACCGAGTGGCCGTTGAATATGATTTTGTTCCAAACTTGGTTTAGCCCAACAAATACTTGTTTCTGTTAGAGAGAGAAGAAAAGAGAGAAAGAGAAGAAGAAAAAGAAACAGGGAGGGAGGGAGGAGGGGGGAGAGAGAGAGGAGGGGAGAGAGAGGAAGGAGGGGAGAGAGAGGAAGGAGGGGAGAGAGAGGAAGGAGGGAGAGAAAGAGGAAGGAGGGGGAGAGAGAGAAGGAGAGAGAGAAATAGAGAGAGAGGGGGAGAGAAATAGAGAGATGGAGAGAAAGAGAGAGAGAGAGAGGGGGGAGGGAAAGAGAAAGAAAAAGAAAGAGAAAGAGAGAAAGGAGAGAGAGAAGAGAGAGAGAGAGAGTGAGAGAGAGAGAAAGTGAGAGAGAGAGAGAGAGAGAAAGAAAAGAGTAGAAAAAGAAACAGAGAAGAGAAAGAAACTGCTGTTCGTTCCTCACCGAGTGCTCGTTGAATATGATTTTGAAACAAACTTGGCTTAGCCGAACAAATACTTGTTTCAGTAATTATTTGTATTTGCAGTTTGGAGAATGTGGGTGATTCCAAAGATAAGGTTGGTTTGTTTGTTTTGTTTTGTTTTACGGCATATCAACCTCAGTGGGTCATTTAATGACGACAAAGTATTGAAAATAAATTCATTCTTAATGGATAATCAATTTTTTTATAAACACATTTTCTATTCAACCCATAGATGGGACCCTAACAGGTACTACCACTCCGGGTCAGAGTGGACCAGGGAGCAATGGTGATGAAGGGGTGCTCCACATTCTCCAAACCTCCAGAACTGGAACCTCTTCATCAGATAGAGTTTAACGTGTTTAGGACATGTTGACCCTCAGCCACTGACTTCTAGCATCCATATGATAAAAAGGGTTGGGGCTTGCCATAAGGGCAATAGGGTTGGGGCAATCATATAGGTGCTAGGGCTTGACATGACCAGCCGATTGATCGGGGGGGGGCCTCTCCAACCGCCTGTCTAGCCCAAGAACAGGTCAAAGTGGAGTATTGCAAGTCATGGACTGCTCATCCACCTGGGTTCTATCCTTAAGCATCACGGGTCGCCATCCACGGCCAACAGGTGGCCCCATTGGGGGCGTCTTACCCCTCTGTAGAGGTGCAGCCAATGTATTCTAATGTCCCAGTCGACAGGGCGGTCCAAAGATAAGGTCTCCAAAATATTTAGAAATCACAGATTGTCAATGATGTTTATATTTAAAGTGTCAATATGAATCTATTTTTATTTTGTATTGTATTTTTTTTTTTTTTTTTTTTTTAAATATTTTCAATATTTTTTTTTTTCAGGAGCAGAAAATTATTTAAATATTCTCCTATTTTAGAATTTTTTTATTTTCTATTTTGTATTTTTTTAAATGTTTCAATTTTTTTTTTTAGGAGCAAAAAATTATTAAAATTTTTTTTTTTTAACATTTTTTTTATTTTGTATTGTATTTTTTAAATTTTATCAATTTGTTATTTATTTTTTTTTTAGGAGCAAAAAATTATTAAAATTTTTTTTTTTTTTAACATTTTTTTTATTTTGTATTGTATTTTTAAATTTTATCAATTTGTTATTTTTTTTATTTTAGGAGCAAAAATTATTAAAATTTTTTTTTTTTTTTTAAACATTTTTTTTATTTTGTATTGTATTTTTAAAATTTTATCAATTTGTTATTTATTTTTTATTTTAGGAGCAAAAGATTATTTAAATATTCACCTATTTTTTTCATTTTCTGTTTGTTCGAATTTCTTCTGGGAGCGAACGTCATAGACAAAGTGTTTAATCTGCAGGTAAGTTTGTTCCTCACCGAGTGCTCTTTGAATATGATTGTGTACCAAACATTGTTGGTTGGTTGAATTTTACGGCATATAAACCCATTGTGTTATTTAAACGGCATATCAACCCATAATTGTGTTATTTAATGCTGAAGACATTTTGTTTTATTCCTACTTGATACTTTAAACTCATTTTTCCTATTAAACCCATAGATGGAACCCTAAAAAATACTACCACTCCGGGTCAGAGTGAACCTGGAAGTAATGACGATGAAGCGATACTGCACATTCCCCAGAGCTCCAGAATTGGAATATCATCGCCAGATAGAGTTTAACATAAATAACCCAGGACACTAAGACCCTCGGAAATTACTATAAGGACTAAAGGGCTGAGAAAATCGTATAGGTGCTTGGCGTGACCAACTGATTGATCAGCCGCCTTGTCGCCTAGGGCATTAGAATACACCGACTGCACCTCTGCAGATGGGTAAGGCTCCTCCAAATGGGGCGACCTGTTAGCCGTGGGTGGCGACCAGTGATGCTTAAGGACAGAGTCTTGGTGGATGAGCAGTCCATGACCTGCAACACTCCACTTAGACCCTTACTTAGGCTAGACGGGCAGTCGGAGAGGCCCCCTCCGATCAATCGGCTGGTCACACCAAGCCCTAGCACCTATATGATTTTCCCAACCCTATTGCCCTTATGGCAAGCCCCAACCCCTTTTTATCATATGGGTGCTAGAAGGCGGTGGCTGAGGGTCTACATGTATTGGGAATGATGTTAAACTATATCTGATGGTGATGGTTTGGGGAATGTGGAGCACCCCTTCATCACCATTGCTCCCAGGTCCAATCTGACTCGGAGTGGTGGTACCTGTTAGGGTCCCATCTATGGGTTAAATAGAAAAATGTGTTTATAAAAAAACATTGAGTATCCATTAAAAATGACTTTATTTCGAAACTTTATCGGCATTGAATGACCCACTGATGTTGATATGCCGTAAAACAAAACAAACCAAACCAAACCAAACTGATTGATCAGAGAGGGCTTTTTCGACCACCCGTCTAGCTTAAGTAAGGGCCAAATGGAGTGTTCCAAACTTGGCTTAGTCTAACAAATAATTCTTTCAGTTAATTTGTTTGTATATGCGGTTCGGAAAACAATAGTACGAGGGTAATCACAAAGGTAAGGTTTCCAAAATATCTAGAAATCACAGAAATGTTTATTGTTTATTATCAATGATGTTTACATTATTTTAGTTTTATAATCGCCATTTCGACATTTTTTTTTACACTCATGTCATATCAGTTCGCTTTTTTTTATATGATAACAATTTTATAACTTAGAAATAAAATTGGAAATAATCAAAATTAATTGCGAAATCCATGAAACAGAAATAATTGTTTGTATGGAAAGAAAGGACCTACACACATAAAATTGTTTTTAAATTAAGTCGACGCAGAAGAAATATCGTTGAACTTTCAAAAGGTAAACTTAAATATTAAGGCAATCTGGAGACCAACTTTAAGGAAGTCTAGAAAGGAACAAGTCATTGTGTCCCGATTACGCATTGGTCATACAAGACTAACGCACACCTATATACCCAAACAAGAACAACAACCACAATATGGAACATGTCAAACACCTTTGACAGTTAAACACTTATTCAGGGAATGCAGGTTTTTTTGCTCACATCAGAAACCGTTATTTTAAAGCAAACAATATGAAAGATCTGTTTGAAAATGTCAACATGGAGGATATTCTCTCTTTTTTGAGGGAAATAAAATTATACCATAGAATATAGACATGAAACAAATCAATACCATACAACATAATCCTCAATAATACTAACACATTTTTAAAACCAATTACTAAAAATGTATAAATATAAATACATGATATGTATCACTTCCTAAACGTTAGGCATGACATAACCCCAGACGGGTTGATATGCCGTTAAAATCAATAAACAAACTTAGATTGTCCTGTGGCCTCGGTCATTGGACCGGTAGAATATATAATATCGTTGAATATGATTTTGAAACAAACTTGGCTTAGCCCAACAAATACTTGTTCATTTTAGAGTACAAGAACAAACTCTTGGCCGAAACACATGTCGGCACTTCATTAAACCATCTTATTTGTATTTGCAGTTTCGAACAACGATAATACGCGGGTGATCCCCAAAGGGGAATCTCAAAGGGCCATCCCCTTAGACAACACCTGCCCCCTCGATTTAAATGGACAGGACTGGGTTTATTGCCCAGTGCCTGAAGCACCTCAAAAGAGGAATGCTGATGGGATACACGCAATTTTTAACACTTGTCACCGCATGAGCTCCGGTTCGTGCATGGCTCCCACGTAAATTAGACTCTGTTCAAGTGACATGTGGAATGTCAATATATGACTACTTAAATCACATAAAAAAATCATCAAAAACAATCACAAAAATGTGAGAATAGGAAATTACAGGATTACTGGTCTGGATTCGTCCCATAAAGTTTTTAATTAGCTCGCGGTGTCAGCCTGATTCCAAAATGGTATTATATATTGAGCTACGGCCTCTAGAAGTAAAGTAAATCATGTAAAAAATCGTCAAAAACAATCACAGTACTTGGGAATAGAAAATTTCAGGATTGCTCAAGGAATCGATCTGATTCAAAGAGGGTATGATATATCACACTACAACCTCTCGGAGCAAAGTAAATTACGTAAAAATCACCAAAAACAATCTTAATAAAGATTAAAATTTGGGAATACAAAATATCAGGATTGCTCACGGAGTCGGGCTGATTCCAAAATTGTATGATATGTTGGGCTATGGCCTCTAGGAATTTTTAAAGAGTTTTTAAATATGTGACACACTGACATTCGCATTTATTATTAGAGATGTGGAATGATATGTTGGGGTATGGCCTCTAGGAGTAAAGTTGAAAAAAGTGACACACTGACATTCGCATTTATTATTAGAGATGTGGAATGATATGTTGGGGTATGGCCTCTAGGAGTAAAGTTGAAAAAAAGTGACACACTGACATTCGCATTTATTATTAGAGAGAAGATGGTGGGATTTATACGGCGATTATTAACTGGTGTTTTCTGTGTCAGTGATACTGTTCTCTTTTCTCTATGTCTTTAGAGCCTGCGGCTACGGTAACTGATTGTCTGGCTGTCTAAGCAACTTGCTTTTCTCTACTTCATACAAAGCACAATTGGTTGTGATGACGAGAAGGTGAAGGGAGAAATGACATCATTATTTTAAGTTGGTTGAAGCAGTGTAACAATATTAATCCTTAAAAATCTTCTTTCTTTAAAAAAAGAAAAAAAAAAAAAAGAAAAGGAATTATCCTATACGATGACGTAAGGTTTTAACCATGTCAGCCGTTGTATTCAGCGATAATGTTTAATATTGTTACTAGGTTCTTGTTCTACGACTGTCTTCTTCGAATACAAGACGATTGTCAACTGTTTCCTTGTCACACAGTCTGGTTGGTTGGTTGGTTGGTTGGAATTTTTACAGCATTTTTTATGGAGGCGCATGGTGGTGTAATAGTTAGAGTCGTAGGAAATGGGCACGACGAGACGAGTTCAAATCCTGGACGAGGCTGTTTGCATTTCACATAGTGCTAATACTCTTGGGAAAGGTATGAATCCAACTATTCTCCCCCCAGCTATGGGTAAATAGTAACAGACTTGGCTCTTCAACCTTAGTTAGGCAAACAGTCTAGGAGAAGGAAAACTCTGAATGAAAACCTGTTAATCTCCGCGTTGGTTGGTTGGTTGGAATTTTTACAGCATTTTTTATGGAGGCGCATGGTGGTGTAATAGTTAGAGTCATAGGAAATGGACACGACGAGACGAGTTCAAATCCTGGACGAGGCTGTTTGCATTTCACATAGTGCTAATACTCTTGAGAAAGGTATGAATCCAACTATTCTCCCCCCAGCTATGGGTAAATAGTAACAGACTTGGCTTTTCAACCTTAGTTAGGCAACCAGTCTAGGAGAAGGAAACTCTGAATTCAAACCTGTTAATCTCCGCGTTGGTTGGTTGGTTGGAATTTTTACAGCATTTTTTATGGAGGCGCATGGTGGTGTAATAGTTAGAGTCATAGGAAATGGACACGACGAGACGAGTTCAAATCCTGGACGAGGCTGTTTGCATTTCACATAGTGCTAATACTCTTGGGAAAAGTATGAATCCAACTATTCTCCCCCCAACTATGGGTAAATAGTAACAGACTTGGCTCTTCAACCTTAGTTAGGCAACCAGTCTAGGAGAAGGAAAACTCTGAATTCAAACCTGTTAATCTCCGCTTAAGAAATTGACCTTGTGTCACATCTTACTCTTGCGGAGGGGTTGGGTAAGTCTTTTCATTCTTAAGAGAAGATGAGCGCATGGGGACGATAATGCTAATCTGTTTTAATCCAGCATAATGAAAAGGAAAGAAAGAAAGAAAAGAGTAAGAGAGTTAAATCAAGATTATTATACTTTTTACATATTACATATTATAATGGTATACACAGGAATAACCTACTCGAGTTTCACCATAAGGATCTTCAGGGTTAAATCCACTGAATTACTCAATATATTGATTAATTCCATCCGATTGTACGCGTGTATTTAGTGGTTATGACGGTTAATGACAGATTCGCAGTTAATGAACGCCAGGATGTAATTTTGAAAATGAACGGAGATGATTTTTTTTTTCAATTAAATTTGCTCTACTCACGTATTGAGCACTTTATATCTGTTATATCGCTGTCTTATCATTGTGAAACTTGCATCAACAAACCATTGTGACCAATTTTCACCGGTAAGTTACCCTTTTCATATAAAATCACACACACACACACACACATATATATATATGTAGTATATTAAGAAAAATTGAAAAAACACAGGTTTAAATGAGTTGAGTGGTAAGTTTATTGGCCAATGCTGCAGTGTTTCGATCTAATATTTAGATCATCTTCAGGGTATTTGTTGGTATATGGAAGGTAATAAGAATTTTTTTATCACAGAATAACGAGAAAAGCGAGTAATAGTCCTTGTTTATCAGTTTGTTTAAAATTTGAAGTCTGAGAAAAAAGAACGTTGAAAAAATGAACGGTTTGAAATATGACGTCAAATATTCTTTTTTGCGGTGTGAGTATTAGAATGTGTAAGTGTTTGTATCGAAAAAAGCATTGTGCATTTTTTATGTGTTTATGAATGTGTGGTTGCGCGTGTGTGTATAAATCTTTTGCGATAAACGGAATCGAAACAAACCTTAAGGTTGTGTGTGTGTGTGTGTGTGTTAAAAGAATATTCTCCTTCCCCATTTATCAATGAAAATCATGCTCACGCACTCGTTATTCTGTGATAAAAATTTTTTTATCACCTTCCTTATATCAACAAATGCCCTGAAGATGATCTAAATAATAGATCGAAACACTGCAGCGTCAGCCAATAAACTTACCACTCAACTCATTTAAACCTGTGTTTTTTCAATTTTTCTTACTATACTACATACCAACGGATTCACTTCCTTTTCTTCACACATATATATATATATATATATATATATATGCTTCTAAAAAAAAACAAACATCCCAAAATCTTATTTTCCTTCGCCGAAGAGCATAAAGCACCGTGTTTGTTGTTCACTTAGCGTTCCCTTGCCTCATATGGCAGAGACGTCCCAGTAACATTGACAGGTTAATTTCGCAGGAATTTCTTGGTGCTGTATCGGTGGCCAAGGCAGTATAGTTTCCGACTATCCTACTGAAGCCCCGGTTTTGATTTCTGTCGGAGGGAGATCGTTAGTATACATCGCTGATGAGACTTAATAAAGTCGAAACAGCTGCTGTACAATGTTCTACACACCGAGTAATTCTTTGCGAGATTCACTTGTCAATATTATTTATCTTCTATAATTATTGAATTTTATGCGATATACTGCATTGTAATTGCCTTCAAGCAAAAATATAAATATTAATATATAATATATATATATATATATATATATATATATATATAGTTTGCAATTCTCTTTTCAGTAAAACTAGACCTACTTGTGTTGTACAAGAAAACGTGTTCTCGGTCATTGTACAGTTGAAAATAACCATTTCGATTCAATTTTAATATCTGGCTAACTTATTTTTATTGCAACCACTTTTAACAAAATTTAGATAGAAAATAGAAAACAATAATGGCAGTGCAATATGAAAATCAGTTCTTTTGTATTTTAACATCGAGCAAAGATAATCTGTTACTATAGATATAATAAATCAATTTACATTTTTTCCTATAACAGTGTACAATTACTTTCTTACTGAAAAAGGAATTCGGTTGGATCGTTTACTTGGTTGGGTTTTACGGCAGGTCAGCACTTGTTGGGTTATTTTGTGCCGGAGACGTTTTATTTTATTCATTCTTGATGGATACTCAATTTGTTTTAAACATTTTCTTCTATTTAAACCCATAGATTGCACCCTAATAGATACTACCACACCGGGTCAGAGTGGACCTGGGACTAATGGTGATAAAAGAGTGTTCCACATTCCCCCAGACTTCCAGAACTGGAAACTCACTATCAGATAGAGTTTAACGTCATACCTAGGGAATGAAGACCCTCAGCCACTTTTTCCACCCTGTCGGCTGGGGTGTTAGAATGTACCGACTGCACCTCTGCAGAGGGGTAAGACTCCCCCAATGGGGCCACCTGTTGGCCGTGGGTGGCGACTCGTGATGCTTAAGGATAGAGCCCAGGTGGATGAGCAGTCCATGACATGCAATACTCCACTTTGGCCCTATCTTGGGCTAGACGGGCGGTCAGAGAGGCCCCCTCCGATCAATCAGCTGGTCACGTCAAGCCCTAGCACCTATATGATTTTCCCAACCCTATTGCCCTTATAGCAAGCCCCAACCCCTTTTTATCGTATGGGTGCTAGAAGGTGATGGCTGAGGGACTACATGTCCTGAGAATGACGTTAAACTCTATCTGATGGTGAGGTTCCAGTTTTGGAGGTTTGGGGAATGTGGAGCACCCCTCTGCAGAGGTGCAGTCGGTGCATTCTAACACCCCAGCCGACAGGGCGGTAAGGAACATGAGTATTAATATAATCAATATACTACGATGCACAATAATAATTACAGTTCGCTTTATACACAAAGATGTATATTGCCCCAGATTTCTTTATAAAAAAAGATACACTATATATGAAATCTATTGTTATTGGCAATTCTTTTATCTTCAAGATGTCTATCACCCCCCCCACCCCACCATCCACTTAAAGAGATTAACTCGATAGATCCTTTTATAGACTTGTTCAATACCGCCAATTTACCAGCAACCTCTTTCGTTCGGCACCTCTTTTAATCCGGAGGACAAAATGTAATGCCTACCACTCCGCCACAAACCCGAACATCGGGTGGGACTGATTGACAGACAACAGGTCATAGTTTAATCCGCGACAGTTCCAACTGTGAGAAGGACAGGAGCAATCGTTTGATTGACTGTGGACATTTACGTACGAATTAAGAAAGAGATTTTTTTTTTTAGTTTTTTTTTGGGGGGGGGGTTAAATTAAGAAGCTAGGTTTTAGACGCCAAGGGAAACAAGTATATTTTTCAGGCTTAAACGAAACTGCTCCCCTACATCCATTGGGGGTGGGCTACAATTTATTAGAGATGTACTGAACGATAACCGCCATACATCTTCGGAACCCTGACAGATACTATCATTCTGGGTCAGAGTGGACCTGGGAGTAATGGCGATGAAAGGGTACTTCCCACTCCCCAGACCTCCGGGATTGGAACTACATCAATAGTTGCAGGACACTAACCCCTACCCACCCAGCCACCGTCTTCTAGCAAACGGTTTGGGGGTTTGCCATAAGAGCAATACGGCCATATAGGTGCTAGGGCTTGACGTGATCAGCCGATTGATCGGAGAGGGATTCTCCGAGCTCCCATCTAGCCCAAGTAAGGGTCAAAAGAGAGTGTTGCATTAAGTGCTCAGCCACAAGGATTCAATCCTTAAGCAACACAGGTCGCCACCCACGGTCACAGGTGGCCCCATTGGAGGGATTTTACCCCTCTGCAGATGTGCAGTCAGTGTATCCTACAGCCGCAGCCAACAGGGCCCATTTGTTTGTACTCTGTCCCGAACTCCCAGCAGACAACCGGCTGGACATCTACAATACAGACTAATCCAACCAACTTGTTATTCAATATTTTTTTAAAATAAAATTGAATAACCACATTCTTTCGGACTTTTCCTCCTCCTCCTCCCCTCTTCTTCAGCATCCTCCTCCTCTCTTCAGCATCCTCCTCCTCCTCCCCTCTTCAGCATCCTCCTCCTCTCCCCTTCAGCATCCTCCTCCTCCTCCTCCCTCCTTCAGCATCTTCCTCCTCCCTCTTCAACGTCCTTATCCTCTCCTTCTTCAGCATCCTCCTCCTCCCCTCTCTAAAACATCCTTATCCTCTCTCTCTTCAGCATCCTCCTCCTCCCCTCTTCAACGTCCTTATCCTCTCCCTCTTCAACATCCTCCTACTTCCCCTCTTTCAGCATCTTCCTCCTCCCCTCTTCAACGTCCTTATCCTCTCCTTCTTCAGCATCCTCCTACTCCTTTCCTCTTCAACATCCTCCTCCTCCCCTCTTCAACGTCCTCCTCCTCCCGCTCTGTAGCATCCTCCTCCTACTCCCCCCCTTCAACCACATATGTAGATACTGTGGAAACGATTCTTGTAGAACCGAAAGGAATGTTCTATATTGATTATAGACAGAACTGATGGATGAGTTTTACATTTGGCAATTACAAGAGGCCGGGGGGCGAGGGGTAATGGTGGGCCGAAAAGACAAGGAGGAGGCGGCGGAGGAGGAGGCGGCGGAGGAGGAGGCGGCGGCAGATCGGAGGTGTGCCGGAGCAAAGCAGGGCAGGAGGGGGGAATGCAGGTAAAAAAGATTTGATTTTCACTGGACGTTCCTTTCCCAATCCCCCCACACCCATCACCACCACCATACACACTTATCACAGGTTGCCAAGCGATCAATCACGTGACCTATGGCTGACTTTGAACGCTGGTCGGCAGTGTAGAAAGATTTTTTTTTTTTTTTAAATCAACGCAAAGAACTGAGAAAAGCCGTCTATCCTGGCCGGTAGACGGCGTCCCGTGCCGAATTCCAAAGTAGATAGACAGACGATGGATAAAAACAGGCGGACAGATAGATAGATAGATAGATAGATAGATAGATGAATAGAGAGTAGAAAGATACTTTGGTATCTTAAATATAAAGAAATTTTCCGCTCTACAAGAATCGTTTCCACAGTATCTATATATGTGGATGATGAAGATGCTGACCAGGGGGAAGAGGAGGGTGTTAACACGCAGACAGAGATAGGTAGATAGATAGATAGATAGACAAATACGCAGATAGATAGGCAGACAGATAGATAGATAGATAGTAGATAGATAGATAGATAGAGATAGATAGATAGATACGTAGATAGATATAGATAGATATATAGATAGACATATAGATATAGATAGATAGATAGATAGATATAGACATATAGACATAGATATAGATAGATAGATAGATAGATAGATATAGATAGATATATAGACATAGACATATAGATAGATAGATAGATAGATAGATAGATAGATAGATAGATAGACAAATACGTAGATAGATATAGATAGATATATAGACATAGATAGATAGATAGATAGATAGACAGACATAGATAGATAGATAGACAAATACGCAGATAGATAGATAGATAGATAGATAGATAGATAGACAAATACACAGATAGACAAATACACAGATAGATAGACAAATACGCAGATAGATAGATAGGCACACATAGATAGATAGATAGATAGAAAGATAGACAAATACGCAGATAGATAGATAGATAGATAGGCAGACATAGATAGATAGAAAGATAGATAGATAGATAGATAGATAGATAGGAACATAAAGGGACAAACAGATAGAAACCTACATGATTAGAAATCGAAATAAATTGAGATGGATACAATCTCCAAATCTATTTGACTCGTAGATGTCACCCTCAAAAGGTGATTAACATTTCGGATCAGAGAGGATTTGGATTAATGACAATGAAAGAGTACTCCACACTCCCCAGAGCTACAGAACGGGAGCCTCAACACTGGATCCAGGTTATTGTCATACCCAGGCAGATATGCTGATAGGTACGCGTCCTGCGTCACTGACACATAAAATCTAAAAGGACGCAGAAAAATCGTATCCATGCATCCCAGTGTTTTTTTCCTCCTCCCACCATTTCCAGTAAACTGTAAATACATTTCAATATTTTCTTGAAAACGAATTACACTATGGGGTACAAGGTCGGAGGTAGATGGCTTTAGTTGTTCATAGATAAAAAACTCTACAATTTATTATGAAACTTTAGTTGGGACCCATCGAATTTCCGGGGGAGGGGGTAGAGTCAGTGTATTCTAAGCTCTGTTGACAAAGCGACTTCTTGGTTGGACTCGAACACAAGCCTTTGCCATTTTTGAGAAATGTACAACTAGCCCAGCAAGTAAACAAGCCGTAGCCGTATCAGCACTACTGTACAGCTGTACCACTTAGACTTTAACGAAGCGCATATAGAAAAAGCTTGATGGGAAGTTGCACAAGGATGCTGCAAGTTGTCCTGAACAACACCCCACAAGAAAGCCACTGTACCACCTTACCTCCGATCACACAAACCATCCATGTAAGATAGGTAGTCCAAAAATTCGTCTGCTACGAATTTTAAAAAACGAATTAAAATTAATTAAATCTATTATTTAAGGTCAAACTTTTGTCTAAATCGATAAGTAGTCACATAATGACCATCATTAAAAAAAAAGAAAAATATCATTACATATGCAGTTTATTTTTAATACATTTAAAAGGATTTTTTGCCACTTACCACCAAACCACCTGTACTTAAACGTATGCTTTGCTTTAATAAAGTTACTCTGACTGATGGCGTCCGCGTGAATACGGACGAAACTGTTTCATCCTGTGACTTGTTTTGAGTTGTTCATTTTTTGACCACTTTCCTTCTATCTACATCATATCGTCGGATCCTAAACCCATCCATCCTTCATATTAATATATATATATATATATATTAAGGTGCGATTTATAGGAGGCGCATGGGTTAAGGGTTAGAGTCATGGAAAATGAAGTCGTCGATTCGAGTTCAATTCTTAGACGAAGCTGTTGGCATTTCACATAGCGCTAATGCCCTTGGGAAAGGTATGAATCCATATATTCTCCCTCCAGCTATGGGTTAAATAGTAGGGCAGACTGGGCCCTTCAGCCTTGGGGGTAACCAGTGTAGGAGAGGGATAACTCTGAATTCAAAATTCCTGAGGTCGGTCGTTGATTGGGTTTGTGGCAACCCTTGATGCACCAATTCTTTCCTATCGACTGTGCCAAAAAGTGTGGATGGTCCAACACAAGCCTTCACCACTATAAACAAATCACTGTGTGGATGTTCGTTGTATGAACACTCATACGTCGAAATCGACGGAGGGTCCATCATGAATAGAGTGGTGGTGGGGGTGTAAAAAAGCCCTGGTGTGTTGATTCGTTTACTTTTGAGATTTACAAATACTGGACTTTTTTAAGTAGAAATTCAATGCTATTCTCTATATATTTGATTTTTTAAATATCTTCAAATATAAATCAAATCTTCATATAATCTTTGAACAAAAGCAAGAACCAGTGATTATTTAATGTGTATATATATTCACTTTGTCATTATTATCTTTTATTTTCGAAGTTTCAACCGGACGTTATATTATATGGCCGGATTAGCTCAGTCGGTAGAGCGTTCGGCTAGAAACCACAAGGTTCCTAGTTCGATACCGGTCCCCGCCAACTCAGCGTATGAGTAGCACAGGGATCTGTGCGGTAAAGTAAGGAGCTGATGGAAGGTGTGGCGCTCCACCTCAGATGCTAAATCAATCTCCTTGGTCTAGCGCTATTGAAAAGGGGATAGACTCCCTCGCTTACTGGCTGATACCGACTTTAGGCCGCCCCGACGACTTTACTTTTTATATATATATATATATATATATATATATATATATGACACACACACACACTCTGAACCCTCAGTTGCTTAGAAAGAAAATATCACGAGTCAAATAGAGTTTGTCTCTCACCGAGAGCTAAAATTGGATCCCTCCAACCAATATTTATGTGCATACATATCCATAGTCATAGGCAGTGGCGAGTTAGGAATGTCAATTATAAGATAGGGAGAAAACAAGACAAAAAATAGTTCTGCTGAGAGAGAGAGAGAGAGAGAGAGAGAGAGAGAGAGAGAGAAGATTCATAATAAAAAATCGATGAAGAGAGACATTATTTCTCTCTCTCTCTCTCTCTCTCTATATATATATATATATCCATCCTTTTATTATATACACACATGCATATACATAAGCACACACACATATATATATACATATATATACATACATACACAAATATACGCACACACACACATATACACATACACACACAATATATACACACACATACATACACACACACACATACATATATACACACACACATATATATATAAATATATACATATACACACACACACATATATATACATACACACCTATATATATATATATACACTATATATATATTATAACAACACACACATTATATACATATATAATACATACATACATATATATATACATACACACACACACCACATATATATATATATATAAGAGAGGAGATACACACATACACATAACACAGATATATATACATACACACACACACATATATATATACAAACATACACACACACAGATATATATATACATACACACACATATACACACAGACACACATATATATATACACACACATATACACGCACACATATACACGCACACACACATATATATACGCACACACACATATATATACACACACACACACACATATATATAATACACACAACACACATCACACACATATAACACACACATACACACACACACACACACACCACACATAACATATTATAATATATAATATATATATATATACTATTACTTATAGATATTCTCCAATATGATTTAGTAACGCTCTACCTATTTTACAATAGAATCTCCCACATCCTAGTTGAATGCATCTTCGTGTGGCAGACCCCCCCCCCAAAAAAAAGTAGATAAATTAATCAATACTGAAAAAAAACTATGCTATAAATAATCAGCATTGTTGTTTTCTTTTTGTAAATATCTCCACATCTCAGCAGGAATTAAAACGATTTTTTTTGTGTGTGTGGGGGGGGGGGAGAGACGTATCATAAATGCGAACACTACACAACTTTAAAAAATTTTTTTTAAAAAGACCTTGTCAAAAATTATGACACTAATTAAGCTATAGGTATTGTCATCAGAGTTGATATGCAGTCAAGATACTAAAAGCACCTGCCGTAGGGTAATGGTACGCAAGCGAGTCTCGCAGTGTGTAAGTCAATCTGACCCTCACTGGCGAGTGGGTTGGGGGATGAGGGTGAGGGTATGTTCAAAAACCGGCTAATAACATGCAATCACAATTTATTCTCAACAGTAATTTACCCCTTCTAATTATCTATTTACCCAACCCCTCCGAACGAGCAGGATGTGACACAAGGTCAATTTAAAAAATGGAGTTTAGGTATCAGCCAGACAGCGAGGGAGTCTATCCCCTTTTCACTAGCGCTAGACCAAGGAGATTGTTTTGACGTCTGAGGTGGAGCGCAACACATAGTATCAGGTCCTCACTTTACCGCACAGATCCCATGTGCTACTCATAAGCTGAGTTGGCGAGGGCCGTGTAATCGAACCCAGAACCTTGTGGTTCTAAGCGGACAATCTATCGACTGAGCTCAACCGGCTCTTTTTCCTTCTCCTAGACTGTTGAAGCGCCCAGTCTGCCCTTACTATTTACCTAGATAGCTAGAACGAGAGTTGTTGGATGCATACCTTTCCCAAGGGTATTAGCGCTATGTGAAATACAAACAACCTCATCCGGATTTGAACCTCCTCTTAATTAAGAAGGGATGGAGGCACGTAGTGTAATGGTTTACCGTAAGCGAAAATGGATCGCCAACGAGTTCCATATCCTGGATGAGGTTGTTTGTATTTACACATAGCGATAATACCCTTGGAAAGGTATGGCCATCCAACCAACTCTCGTTCTAGCTATCTAAGGTAAATAGTTAGGGCAGACTGGGCGCTTCAACAGTCTAGGAGAAGGAAAAAAAGAGCCGGTTGAGCTCAGTCGATAGATTGTCCGCTTAGGACCACAAAGGTTCTTGGGTTTCGATACCGGCCTCGCCAACTCAAGCTTATGAGTAGCACAGGGATCTGTGCTGGTAAGTTGAGGACCTGTACTATGTGTTCGCGCTCCACCTCTGAGACCGTTCAAAACAACTCCTTGGTCCTAGCGGTCTAGTGAAAGGGGATAGACTTGCCTCGCTGTCTGGCTGATACCTAACTCACATTTTTAAAATTGACCTTGTGTCACATCCTGCTCGTTCGGGGCGGGGTTTGGTAAATAATATTATTAGAAGGGGTAAATTGTACTGTTTGAGAATAAATTGTGATTGCATGTTATTAGCCGGTTTTTGACATACCCTCAACCCTCATCCCCCACCCACTCGCCAGTGAGGTCAGATTGACTTACACACTGCGAGACTCGCTTTGCGTACATTACCCTACTCGCAAGGTGCTTTTAGTATATCTTGAACTGCATATCAACTCTGATGACAATACCTTATCTTAATTAGTGTCATAATTTTTGAACAAGGTCTTTTTAAAAACTAAATTTTTTTTAAAGTTGTGTAGTGTTCGCATTTATGATACTCCTCTCCCCCCCCCCCCCACACACCAAAAAAGTTCGTTTTAATTCCTGCTGAGATGTGGAGATATTTACAAAAGAAAAACAACAATGCTGATTATTTATAGCATAGTTTTTTTCAGTATTGATTAATTTATCTACTTTTTTTTTGGGGGGGGGGTCTTCACACGAAGATGCATTCAACTAGGATTGTGGGAGATTCCTATGTAAAATAGGTAGAGCGTACTAAATCATATTGGAGAATATCTATAAGTAATATGTTATATATATATATATATATATATATATATGTGTATGTGTGTGTTGTGTGTTATGTGTGTGTGTGTGTGTGGTGTGTGTGTTATAGTGTGTGTGTGTGTGTGTATATATATATGTGTGTGTGTGGGTGTGTATATATATGTGGTGTGTGGTATATATATGTGTTGTGTGGCGTGTATATATATGTGTGTGTGCGTGTATATGTGTGTGTATGTTATATATATATATGTTGTGTCTGTGTGTGTATAGTGTGGTGTATGTATATATTATATCTGTGGTGTGTATGTGTGTATATATATTATGTGTGTGTGTGTGTATATATATCTGTGTGTGTATGTTGTGTATCCTCTCTTCTATATATCAATAGTATATATGTTGTGTGGTGTGTGTGTATGTAATATATATGTATGTAATGTATAAGTATATAATGTGTGTGATATGTATACTATATATATATGTGTATATATATATTATATAGGTGTGTATGTTATATATATGTGTGTGTGTGTATATGTATACTATTATATTTATATGTGGTGTGTGTATATTGTATGTGTGTGGTGTATATATGTTGTGGTGTGTGTATATTTTGTGTGTGTATGTGTATTAGTGTGTGTGTGCGTATATTTGTGATGTTATGTATATATATATGTATATATATATGTGTGTGTTCTTTGTTATATTGCATGTGTGGTAATAATAAGGATTGGATATATATAATATATAGAGAGAGAGAGAGAGAGGAGAAGAAATAATGGTTGCTCTCATACGTTTTTATTAATGAATCTTCTCTCTCATCTCTCTCAGTCTTCATTCGTCTCTCTCTTTCTCTGCAGCAAGGACTCTTATTTTTGTCTTGTTTCCTCCCCTATCTTTATAATTGACATTCCTAAACTCGCCACTGCCTATGACTATGGATATGTATGGCAATAATATTGTTGGAGGGATTTTCCCAATTTAGCTCCATCGTGAGAGACAAACTCTATTTGACTCGTGATATTTTCTTGTCTAAGCAACTGAGGGTTCAGAGTGTGTGTGGTGGTCATATATATATATATTATATAGTATATATAATATTAAAAAGGTAAAGTCGTCGGGGCGGCCTAAAGTCGGATATCTAAGCCAGTAAGCGAGGGAGTCTAATCCCCTTTTTCAAGCGCTTAGACCAAGGAGATTGATTTTTTAGCATCTGAGAGTGGAGCGCCACAACTCCTTCCATCAGCTCCTTACTTTTACCTCGCACAGATGCCTGTGCTACTCATACGCTGAGTTTGGCGGGGATTACCACCGGTATCGAACTAGGAACCTTGTGGTTTCTCAGCCGACAGCTCTACCGGACTGAGCTATACGGCCATACATATAACCGTCCGGTTAGAAACTTTATCGAATAATAAAAGAATTAATGATTTCAAACGTGTTAATATCATCTCCATTAAATATCACTGGTTCTTTGCTTTTTGTTCAAGATTAGAAGATTTGATTTATATTTGAAAGATATTTAAAATCAAAATATATTAGAGAATTAGCATTGAATTTTCTACTTTAAAAAAGTCTCAGTATTTGTAAATCTCAAGTAAACGAATCAAACACACCATTGGGCTTTTTTTTTACATCTATCACGTTGCCCCACACACTCTATTCATGATTGGAACCCTCCCGTCGATTTCGACGTATGAGGTTCATACAAGCGAACATTTCCACACAGTGATTTGTTTATAGTGGTGAAGGCTTTGTTGGACCATCCACACTTTTTGGCACAGTCGATAGGAAGAATTGGTGCATCAAGGTTCCAACAAACTTCCAAATCAACAGACCGACTCAGGAATTTTGAATTCAGAGTTATCACCTCTCCTAACACTGGGTTACTAACCAGCTGAAGGCCCAGTCTGCCCTACTATTTACCCATAGCTTGGATGGGAGAAGTATATGGATTCATACCTTTCCAAGGGCATAGCGCTATGTGAAATGCCAACAGCTTTCGTCTGATTGAACTCGAATTCGTTACGACTTCATTTTTTCCATGACTCTAACACCTTAACACCATGCGCCTCCTACATAATCGCACCTTATATATATATTATATATATATATATATTATACTTATGAAAGGTAGGGATGGATGGGTTTTAGGATCCGACGATATGAGTAGAATAGAAGGAAAGTGTTCAATTCAAAATGAACAACTCAAAAACAAGTCACAGGATGACAGTTTCGTCCGTATTTCACGCGGTAACGCCATCAGTCAGAGTAACTTTTATTAAGCAAAGCATACGTTTAAGTACAGGTGGTTTGGTGGTAGTGGCAAAAAATCCTTTTAAATGTATAAAAATATTAACTGCATATGTAATGATATTTTTTCTTTTTTTTAAATCGATGGTTTCATTATGTGACTTACTTAATCGAATTTAGACAAAGTTGGACGCTTAATTATAGATCTATAATTAAGTTTTAATTCGTTTTATTATAATTCGGTAGCAAGACGAATTTTGCGACTACTATCTTCTGGTATGGTGTTGTGTGTCGGAGGTAATTGGCTGGTACAGTGGCTTTCTTGTGGGTGTCTGGTTTCCAGTGACAACTTGCAGCATCTCTTTGTTGCAACTCCACAGCTTTTTCTATATGCGCTTCGTTAAAGTCTAAGTGGTTACAGCCTGTACAGTAGTGCTGTTATACGGCACGGCTTTGTTTACTTTGCTGGCTAGTTGTACATTTCTCAAAAATCGGCAAGGCTTGTGGAATTCGAGTCCAACCAAGAAGTCGCTTTGTCAACGAGAGGCTTAGAAACACTGACTCTCACCATCGCCCCGAAATTCGATGGGTCGCCAACTAAGTTTCTTATAATATTGTAGAGTTTTTATCTATGAAAACTAAAGCCATCTACTCCGCCGTTGTACCCCATAGTGTATTCGTTTTCAAGAAAATATTTGAAATGTATTTTAAGTTTACTGGAAATGGTGGAGGAGAAAACACTGGATGCATGGTCGATTTTTCTGCTTGTCTTTTAGTTTTTCATGTGTCAGTGACCGCAGGACGCACGTACCTATCAGCTAATATCTGCTGGGTAGATCAATAACTGGATCGCAGTGTTGAGGCCTCCACGTTCTGTAGCTTGGGGAGTTGTGGAGTACTCTTTCATGTCAATTAATCCAATCCTCTCTGATCTTTCCGTAAAAATAGTTAATTCACCTTTTTGAGGTGAACATCTACGAGTCAAAATAGTATTTGGAGAGGTTGTATTCCATCTCAATTTATTTCGATTTCTAATCATGTATGGTTTCTATCTGTTTGTCCCTTTATGTTCTATCTATCTATCTAATCTATCTATCTAATCTTTTTACTATCTATTTATGTTGTCCTATTATCTATCTATCTTCTGCGTATTTGTATCTATCTTTCTATCTTTATCTATCTATCTATATGTGTGGCCTATCATCTATCTGCGTATTTTGTCTATCTATCTGTGTATTCTGTCTAATCTGTGTATTTGTCTATCTTCTATCTATTATCCTTATCTATCTATTCTGCGTAATTTTGTCTAATCTATGCTATTCTATGTTGTCATCTATCTATCTATCTATCTTGTCTAATATATCTATCTATATTCTATCTACCGTATTTTGTCTATCTACTCTATCTATCTATCTATCTATCTATCTATCTATCTAATTGTCTATGTTCCTTATATCTATCTAATATAATATGCTAATTATCCTATCTATTAAATGTCTTGTCTATATATCTATCTGATATCTATCTATCGTATTTGTCTATCTATTCCTTATTCTATCTATCTTATCTATTATATGTCTATGTCTATAATTATCTATCTATCATCTATCTAGTATCTATCTATCTATCTATCTATCTATCTATCTACTATCTATTCTACGGTATTTATCTTATCTTTCTATCTGTCTCCTATCTATCTGCGTATTTGTCTTCTATCTATCTATCTACCTATCTCTGTCTGGCGTGTTAACACCCTCCTCTTCCCCCTGGGTCAGCCATCTTCATCATTCCACATATTATATTCGACTCTCTGTGGAACGATTCTATGTAGAGTCGGAAATATTCTTTATTATTTAAGATACCAAAGTATCTTTTCTATCTCTCTATTCATCTATCTATCTATCTATCTTATCTATCTATCTGTCGCCTGGTTATCCATTTTCTGTCTTATCTACTTTGGAAATTCGGCAAGGGACGACCGTCCTACCGGCCAGGTAAGACGCTTTCTCGTCTTTGCGTTTGATTAAAAAAAAAAATAAAGAATCATTTCTACATCTGCCGACGCGTTCAAAGTCAGCCATAAGAGTCACGTGATTGACGCTTGGCAACTGTGATAAGTGTGTTATGGTGGTGGTGAATGGGTGTGGGGGATTGGGAAAGGACGTCAGTGAAATCAAATTCTTTTTTTTACCTGCATTCCCCATCGTCTGCCCTGCTTTGCCTCCGGGCACCCTCCGATCTTGCCGCCAGCCTCGTTCCTCGCCGCCATCCTCCTCGCCGGCCTCCTCCTTGTCCTTTTCGGCCCCACCATTACCCCCTCGCCCCGGCCTCTTGTAATTGCCCAAATGTAAACTTCAATCCATCAGTTCTGTCTATACTCAATATAGAACATTACTTTTCCGGTTCTACAGATCGTTTTCCCGTATCTAACATATGTGGTTGAAGGGGGGGGAGTAAGGAGGAGGATGCTACCAGAGCGGGAGGAGGAGGGACGTGAAGATGGGGGGAGGAGGAGGATGTTGAAGAGGAAAGGAGTAGGAGGATGCTGAAGAGGAGAGGATAAGGACGTTGAAGAGGGGAGGAGAAGATGCTGAAGAGGGAGGAGTAGGAGGAATGTTGAAGGGAGAGGATAAGGCGTTGAAGAGGGGGAGGAGGAGGAGCTGAAGAGAGAGAGGATAAGGATGTTTTAGAGAGGGGGAGGAGGAGGATGCTGAAGGGAGGGATAAGGACGTTGAAAGGGAGGAGGAAGATGCTGAAGAAGGGGGAGGCAGGAGGAGGAGGATTGCTGAAGGGGAGGAGGAGGAGGATGCTGAGGGGGAGGAGGAGGAGGAGTGAAGAGAGGAAGGAGGATGCTGAAGAGAGGGGAGGAGGGAGGAGGAAGGAAATGTCCGAAGAATGTGGTTATTCAATTTTATTTAAAAAAAATTGAATAACAAGTTGGTTGGATAGTCTGTATTGTAAGATGTCCAGTCCGGTTGTCTGCTGGGAGTTCGGAACAGAGTACACAAATGGGCCCGTTGGCTGCGCTGTAAGGATAACCTGACTGCACATCTGCAGAGGGGTAAATCCCTCCAATGGGGCCACCTGTTGACCGTGGGTGGCGACCTGTGTTCGCTTAAGGATTGGAATCCTTGTGGCTGAGCACTTAATGCAACACTAACTCTCTTTGACCCTTACTTGGGCTAGATGGGAGCTCGGAGAATCCCTGCTCCGATCAAATCGTATCACGTCAAGCCCTAGCACCTATATGGCCGTATTTTGCTCTCATATGGCAAACCCCACCAAACCGTTTGCTACGAAGACGGGCTGGGTGGGTAGGGGTTTAGTGTCCTGCAACTAATTGATGTAGTTCCAATCCCGGAAGGTCTGGGAGTGGAAGTACCTTCATCGCCAATTACTCCCAGGTCCCTCTGACCCAGATGATAGTATCTGTCAGGGTTCCGAAGATGTATGGGTTGTTATCGTTCAGTACATCTCTAAATAAAATTGTAGCCCACCCCAATTTGGATGTAGGTGAGCAGTTTTCGTTTAGAGCTGAACAATATACTTGTTTCCCTTGGCCGTCTAAAACCTAGCTTCTTATTTAACTCCCCTCCCCCCAAAAAAAACTAAAAAAAAAAAATCTCTTTCTTATTCGTACGTAAAATGTCCACAGTCAATCAACGATTGCTCTGTCCTTCTCACAGTTGGATGTCGCGGATTAAAACTATGGACCTGTTTTGTCTGTCATTATCAGTCCCACCCGATGTTTCGGGTTATTGTGGCGGAGTGGTAAAGCATTTACATTTTGTCCTCCGGATTAAAAAGAGGTGCGAGACGAAAGAGGTTGCTGGTAATTGGCGTATTGACCAGTCATATAAAAGGACAATATCGATGTTAATTCTCTTTAAGTGGAGTGGTGGGGTGGGGGGGTGATAGACTTTATCTGAAGATAAAGAATTGCCAATAACAATGATTTCATATATAGTGTAGTCTTTTATTATAAAGAAATCTGGGGCAATACATCGGTTATGTGTATAAAGCGAACTGTAATTATTATTGTGGCATCGATAGTATATTGATTATATTAATATCCTGTTCCTTACCGCCCTTGTCGGCTGGGTGTTAGATGTCACCGACTGCACCTCTGCAGAGGGGTAGCTCCCACATTCCCTCAAGACCTCCAAAACTGGTAACCTCATCCATCAGATAGAGTTTAAACCGTCATTTCTCGGACATGTAGTCCGCTCAGCCACACCTTCTAGCACCCATACGGATAAAAAGGGGTTTGGGGCTTGCTATATAGGGCAATAGGGTTGGGAAAATCATATAGCGTGCTAAGGGCCTTGACGTCGACCTAGCTGATTGACTGGAGGGGGCCTCTCTGACCGCCCGTCTATTGCCAAGATAGGGCAAGATGGAGTATTGTTCATGTGCATGGACTGCTCATCCACCTGGGCTCTATCCTTAAGCATCACGAGTCGCACACCCAGGCCAACCAGTGGCCCATTGGGGGAGTCTTACGCCCTCTGCAGAGGTGCAGTCGGGTACATTCTAACACCCCAAAGCCGACAGGGTGGAAAAAGTGGGCTGAGGGTCTTCATTCCCTAGGTATGACGTTAAACTCTATACTGATAGTGATTGTTTTCCAGTTCTGGAAGTCTGGGGGAATGTTGGAACATTCTCTTTTATCACCATTAGTCCCCAGGTCCAGTCTGACCCGTTGTGGTAGTATTATTAGGGTGCATATCTATGGGTTTAAATAGAAGAAAATGTTTAAAACAAATTGAGTACCTCAGAATGATAACAATATAAAACGTCTCCGGCCAATAACCCAACAAGTGCTGACCATGCCGTGGAAAACCCACCAAGTAAACGATCCAAACCGAATTCCTTTTTCAGTAAGAAAAGTAATTGTACACTGTTATAGGAAAAAATGTAAATTGATTTATTATATCTATAGTAATCAGATTATCTTTGCTTCGATGTTAAAATACAAAAGAATCTGAATTCATTTGCACTGCATTATTGTTTTTCATTCCTTTCTATCTAAATTTTGTTAAAAGTGGTTGCATAAAAATAGAAGTTAGCCTAGATATTTTAAAATTGAATCGAAACTGGTTATTTTCAAACTGTAGCAATGACCGAGACGTACGTTTTTTTGTACAACACAAAGTAGGTTCTGATTTTACTGAAAAGAGAATTGCAGAACTATATATATATATATATATATATATATTATTAATATTATTATATTTATATCTTTGCCTTGAAAGGCAATTACAATGCAGTATATCGATATAAAATTCAATAATTACTATGGAAGAAAATATATTGACAAGTGAATCTCCGCAAAAGAATTACTCCGGTGTGTCGACATTTTACATGCAGCTGTTTCGACTTTATTAGTCTCCATCAGCGATGGTTACTACGAATCTCCCTCCGATCAGAAATCAAAACCGGGGCTTCAGTAGGATATGTCGGAAACTATATCTGCCTTGGCCCACCGAACAGCACCTAAGAAATTCCTGCGAATTAACCTGTCAAATGTTACTGGACGTCTCTGCCATATAGGCAAGGGAACGCTAAGTGAACCAACAAACACTGGTGGCTTTATGCTCTTCGGCGAAAGGAAATAAAGATTTTGGGATGTTTGTTTATTTTTTAAGAAGCATATATATATTATATATATATATATTTTGTGAAGAAAGGAAGTTGAATCCGTTTGGTAAAGTATGTATAGGTAAAGGAAAAATTGAAAAAACACAGGTTTAAAATGAGTTGAGTGGTATAGTTTATTGGCTGACGCTGCAGTGTTTCAGATCTATTATTTAGATCATCTTTCAGGGCATTTGTTTGATATAAGGAGGTGAAAAAAATTTTATCAACGAATAACGAGTGCGTGAGCAACATGATTTTCATTGATAAATGGAAGGAGAATATTCTTTTAAACACACACACAAGCATCACACATCTTATCAATCCTTAAGTGTTGTTCGATTTCGTTTATCGGGCAGAAGAATTTAATTACACACACGCGCAAACACACATTCAATAAACACATAAAAAATGCACAGCTTTTTCGATAACAAACCTTACACATTCTAATACTCCACACCGCAAAAGATTTTGACGTCATATTTAAACCGCTTTCATTTTTTCAAACGTTCTTATTTTCTCAGACTTCAAATTTTAAACCTAAACTGAAAAAAAATAAA